>JAEPBF010000022.1:1620105-2003415 GCA_019739055.1 Passiflora organensis
CAAAGTTGAATACAGTATTCTGGTAACAGAGTACAGCTTTTAGGCCCTTCAAAGCCATTTCCCTAATGTCGTTATGCAAGTACAGAACTTAGCTACGATAACGATAATGGTTCTCTTAGGCGGCTGGGGAAAACGCTTAATCATCTTCTGATGTGCTGAATTTTTTTTTGTCCTTGCTCAATGAGATATTGTTTACACATTAATTTTATTTTGCATGACCAGTATTTTTGCACAGTTTTAAAGGAGATATCCATAATTCATAACAAATTTTCTAAATGAGTGATCTTATGGAAGCAATCGTCAGTACTGGGCCTCCGGAAAGAGTGTTGGGCCCAATTGGAGTACAGACAAGACAAGACAAAGAGAGAAAAATATTTCTCCTCAAAGGCTAAACCGCAGCCAACTATGTTTTTTCAGTGATTCGCAGAGCCACAAGAACACAAAAAAAGGAGACGATTAATAAAAATGGAGTACAAGGAGAAGATCAAAATTGTGGTGGCCATTGCTTCTCTGGCAACAGTTTCCTTAATATTCGCAACGCATTACCGGAGGCGCCGAAGGCAAAACTTCCCTTGCACTTCCTGCTATTTACACTCCGATCCAAAGCCACAGCTCGCTTTCAAGCGTGTCTTAGCTGACAACTCCTCCTCTCGGTTCAAGCACTTAAAGCTCGACAACGGTAAGCTCTGGATTGATTCTCTTAGCTTTACCATTTTTTCTTGCTTCGAAATTATTAAAACACTCTGACCAATCTCAGGTATCTAACACTGAGCTTTCTTTGGCTGCACTATAGATTCAATTATTTAAGTTTAGACACCGAGCTGTTTATCCGTTTCTTTTCTTCTTAATCTCTTTAACGGCAGACAAAAGTTCCGACTCTCATCCATACCAGCAGGAGATTAAGGCTTTGGTTGAAAATCCTCGAATTGAGTTTGATGCTGATATGATCACCATTGTGGAGTTGAAAATGAGTGATTCTTACACTTGGGTCCAGACAGAGTCTCAGTTGAAGGAGCTTGTTGATGTATTGAGTCAAGAGAGGATTTTTGGTGTTGACACCGAGCAGCATAGCCTGCGCTCGTTTCGAGGATTTACAGCTTTGGTTCAGGTAAATACTTAACCGGCATTTTTTTATTACTGTGTCTAGTACAGAATTTTTTCCTGCATTTTTTAGAAAATTTTTCTTATGAGATTCATTTTATGTTGGGTATCTTCTTTGATTCTTTGAAAGCAGATTTCTACAACAACGAATGACTATTTGTTGGATACAATTGCATTACATGATGTAATGAGAATCCTTGGCACCGTTTTTGCTGATCCTAATATTTGTAAGGTAACTATCGTCTAGCAGTTGAGTTTTAATGTCTTGTTGGTGTGAGGTTCAAATGAATAAAAGATTTGTTTGTCATGATTGAGAGAAATTTATCCCTGTAGGTTTTCCATGGTGCTGATAATGATGTTCTATGGCTACAAAGAGACTTTCATATATACGTTGTCAATTTGTTTGACACAGCCAAGGTGAGGTTATGTGACTCCATGAGCATACGATCATCACAATTTGTTATAATAAGATGTGATTATTGTTTTTTGGCAGAATACATGGAAGATGTGCTATCTCTCTATGATTTCTTGTCTTCATAAATTTTATTCAATGCTCTGATTTCTCAGGCATGCGAGGTGTTGGCAAAGCCTCAGAAATCTCTAGCATACTTGCTGGAAACTTATTGTGGTGTGGTCACAAATAAATTACTTCAGGTTTTCCATTGAAACTATCATGTTCCTTGTATTTTCTCACATTTCATAAAATGTAAAGGTTTCTTTTGTAGAATATACTATTTTTTCTTCCTATATTTTTGAAACATGGAAAGTTCATGATCCCCTATTCAGCATTTAGTTCTTATCTTTCCTCATCTCAAACTTACAGCAACTTTATTTTCTTTTTTGCACATACTGAAATGTAGCGTGAAGACTGGAGGCAGCGCCCGCTTTCAGTGGGTATGTTAGAATATGCCCAAACAGATGCACACTACTTGTTGCATATTGCTCACTGCTTAATTGTGGAGCTTAAACAGCAGAACATCGGTATGCCTTTACATGTGTTTCACCATTTGAATTTATTATGTTTGCATTATTATGAATAAGAGAGGAAAATAAAAAATATTGAATTATTGCAATGCATAATTTATTGATCGATATACCATAGTTAATGAGTGCGAATAATTGGGATGTGCTTGATGTGTGTGTGTGTGGGGGGGTGGGTGGCGGTAGGAGATTGGGATAAAAAGGAACTGCAATTATTGGTTCTTATACTTTCTTATAGCTATGTTCACATACATGAGTCTTAATCATGTTTTAGCTGTGTTCTAAATAACATAAAGTACTAAATATGTTAATGTATCAGATAATTCATCCTGTTCAAATGACAAATTCAGTTTCATTCTCGAGGCCAGTCGTCGTTCAAACATGATTTGTTTGCAACTGTACGACAAAGAGATTGAAGCTTCTCCTGGTGAGTCAGCTGCATCATCCATTTTATCCCGTCTTCTGAGTGGTCAAAAAGGTTCATCAATTTCATTTGAGACACAGGTGCACTGCTTTATTCATATTGATGTTGAGTTTAGACATCTTGAGCAGCGTTTTAGATGTTGCTAATGGTACATTGTCAACTATTTTCAGAATGTTGTGAGACGCTTGTGCACATGGAGAGACCTAATGGTCAGTGATGCTTTTTTTTTGTGTGTTTTTTTCTCAAAGATGGAGACTAGTTTCACTATATCTTCCTAATCTCATCTTACTTTAAACTTCAACTTATTGTCGTACAATGATAATTCAGAGATGAGATGTCTGCTTCTCATTAATTACTAAAGCTTCAGATAGTAATCAATCTCAACATTTGGCCTCTGTTGAGTTTCAATGGCAAGCCACATTGAAAGACTTGCATTGGAATGTTTTAGATGACAGTTTAGTACATAGAAGACTGTTAGATCATTTGCATGTTCGTGATTGAAGATTCCATGTCCACCCTTGCATTACATACAACTCCAGAAGAAGGCAAAAATCTATTAACAAAATGTTGGTTTAGATTGTTTAATGAGTTACAATTTCAAACCTAAGTTGTGAGCACTTCACTTAAGTATGTAGTACTGCTTTGTATCTAGGCTTCAAGCCCTTAGGAATTAGTGTGAGAATCCTCTATAGAATTGCTGCTGACAACAATGTTATGAAGAAAATTATGTTTTACCGCAATATGTAGATTGGGCCAGAGAGGTGGTATTCCGAGCCCTGAGTGCAAAGAGTAGACAAAGAGGAGTTCCCTGACCACCCCCTCAATGTGGCATTTTATTCAACAAAGTCATCTTCTATCTTCGGTGGATTTATTCATACACTAATGATTAGGATGAAAGAGAAGACACTGAAATAACTGAACATCTTTTTTTTTTCTTTTCAATAAATAAATCCTTATTTTTCCTTTCATATTGTCCTGTTTTAGCTGCCATTCCATTTTGATGTTCAAGAATTTAACATCTGGTGCTTCTTACAGAATATGTCTTCCATTTTTCCCCAAATTTATTGATTATTGATGTGTTGTCTGTTGTAACATTCACTGGGTCATTCTTGGGTATATATTATTACTTGGATTTTCTTTCAGGCTCGTGTGCATGATGAGAGCTTGAGATATGTGTTATCAGACCAGGCCATTACTTCTCTTGCTGATAAAGTCCCAACTACTCAAACAGAAGTGATTGATATTGTTGCTCAAGCTGATGGAAACGTGGACACTCTGAACAACAATTCTCTTGTTCCATCCCCATCTCTTGTAGTTTGCAGCCATTTAGATGATTTGTATGATTTGATCTGGGAACAAAAAAGCAATCTTGATGACATTTTTCTTATGCTTCTTCAGAAATACTTGGGTTCAAATGGGCACTGCCCTGTGTCTGTTTACAATTATGCATTACTGGTTAACTATGACACAAAACTGACTAATAGGTTAGTTTTCAAACAAAATGGGGTAAAAAACCCAAAGCAAGTGAATCGGAAGGCTTCACGAGAGCTGTTTGTCCAAAAGTTCTCCTGCAAGTCTCCTGTGTATCATAACTGTAGGATCTATGCAAATGATGGACGGCTACTTTGTTATTGTGACCGTAGGAAGCTTGAGTGGTTAGTGCCCTGTGTTTCCCATCAAGTCTGCAGCTTGGTCGTAAAGGTGTGGCTTTTGATAGGATCTTATTTTTATTTTCTTTGTTTGTTTTTGTAGGTATGCCCATCGAGGTCTAGCAAAACTTGTTGATGAAAATCCTCCTGCAATAATGCTTCTGTTTGAACCAAAAGGCCGGCCAGAGGATGAAGGCAATGATTTTTATATCCAAAGTAAGAAGAACATTTGTGTTGGCTGTGGTGAAGGGAATCATTACTTACGCTACCGAATAATCCCCTCCTGCTACAGAATGCACTTTCCTGAGCATCTAAAAAGCCATCGCTCTCATGATATTGTCTTACTTTGTGTGGACTGTCATGAGATAGCTCATGCTGCCGCTGAGAAATACAAAAGACAGATAGCTTCTGAATTTGGGATTCCTCTTTTTGTTCGTAAAGTGTCTGATTCTAAAAGAGTTCCAGCCATTCAAGGGTATTCTTCATCACTATTGGATGTTGAGGAGGAAGGTGTATCTCCCTTACAATTACGTACAGCTGCCATGGCTCTCTTGCGCCATGGACCAAGGATGCCATCGAAACGCCGCGAAGAGCTCACACAGGTGGATATACCATTTTTCCTCTTTCTAGCTTCTCTGAAATTGAAAATCTGGATGTTTCTTCTGGGATTATGATGTACTGTCTGCTGTTTATTGGTATAATCTGTAAAGAGTATGAGACTGTCTGAAAGTCTTCAACCTATATGAGTGAAAAGGTAGCATCAGTTTACGAAGTGCTTCATGTGCTTGGAAGTAACTTATTAGACTGAAGAGGATGAAACCAAAATGGAACTTTCATGCTAGGAATATCAACAGCATAATATGATTTGAGATGGCTTCCTACATCCTCTATCAGATGGAATCTATTCTCAACTATAACAGGATGGTGGTGACGTCATATTATCACTGGGAATGATACGTTAACTTTAAAATAAAGGATGTCAGAATCTTCTGATAAAATGAACTTCAGAGTTATATGCATTATCGTTCTCAAATTTGGGGATATTTTAGCTTGTATCTTTAACTTATATTTTGCTGTTTACATGTGATCTTTGTGACCATGGTTGCTACTGTTAGGGCTAGCAGAAAGTGAACGAACTTGCTTTTTAGGTATGGGTGTCAAACAATAGCATGTCTTCAGTGGTTCCAAACTTTCTATGATAGTTTCTATAAGTTGTAGATCATCCATAAGATCATCCATAATGCATAGGTATCTTTTGCCAGATTATTGAACTTCTGTAAACGAATACCCACGACTGACAAGTTGAAATGGCTCAAAGACAACATCTGATGTCTTATATGGATACTAATGTTGAATAGGAAACTTGCATGGTAGAACAATCATGTTATGGTAAGAAACATGTTGTTTATACCTCTGTGATACCATTAGCTACTGTTGGTTGGAAGGGAACTTATATGGATGAATATGCTTATTCTGAGGTTCTGTTTTTTAGTCAGTATTTGTATTAGTTAAGGCTGTTCATAATATTCTGACCTGACGAGAATTTCCAGACCCGTCCGAGTTTGTTTGGGAAGTCAGTCGGGATATGAGTGGCTTTTCCGACGATCGGGTCGTACAAATTTTTTCCGACATTGACGGTGGGATAAAGTTTCCCGAGATTTGTCGGGACGGACGGTTTCCCGACCCGGCTAGTTTCCGTCCACAGGCCGCGCTGATCCCTCAAAATCTGTCTTCCATCATCGTCATCGCAAAGCTTTTGCTTTTTGGTTGGGGCAGGTGGGGCTTTGAGACAAGCACACGTGGAAGCAAGCAGGTCTGAAGGCCCCCCGACCCCAACCCTAGCCTCCTCAGCCTCCCCGTAGCCTCAAACCACAACACCCCAACCTCAAAGCCCGTCGTAATCGAAGGTAAGAAAAAGTAGTTCTTAATCTAATGTTGCCTTTGCCGTCTGGGTTGCTGCCGCCTTTTCCGTTTTGCTTTGTTCGTCGGTTGGCAGAAGGGAGTTTGTTGCCGGGGAGTGCCGGATAGGTGAATTTATTTCCCGATTCGACCCGTGTTTCGGTCGGTCGGGAAACTAGGAAAAGGAGTCGTCTTAGTCAGAAAAAATTTCCCATTGGGAAATATTCTAGGGCCAATCGGGATCGGTAATTACCGACCCGATATTTTGAACAGCCCTAGTATTAGTCAACTAAACAGTAGTATAAAAGTCTTGGTTTGTGTTTGAATTTGTATGCAGTGGAAATTTTTGAATTCCTTGTAGTTGGAAATATACTATTTTAGTTTTGTGATGACTATTTATGTTTTCTTGCAATTTATTGTCTTATTTTGTAGATTATCAGGCAATATTATGGTGGAAGGGATATATCAGAGGAAGATTTGGAAAAAGCGTTACTGGTTGGCATGAACTCTCACGAGAGAAGACGATTTGAAAAGAAGAAAGGGTTTTCTTTAAAACACTCTACTGGGATTTTACTTCCAGACAAAGAGCAACCAAATAGAGCTGCTACTGTTGTCAATTCGCCAAAGGATAATGAATCAAAATTAAATGCCCATGCCCTAGACTCTTCAGAAACTACTGAAGACGAGTCAAATGGCATATTTGAAGATCAAGAGTATTGTTCGGCAACAGATACTGATACATGCGGTTTCTATTCTTATCCACCTTTTGACAAAGAAGCCCCTCCTGCAACATACCGGTATAGGAATTCTGGTGGAAATGAATCTTCCAATACGGTAGGTAGATGGTCTGGAAATATTGGTGATGATTGTTGTAAGCAAAATCCAAATGGAAAAACTGATTTCCATCATCCTAGTAGAAAATCAAAATTATCTCTCTTAGGACATGGGCCGCACGGAAACCAAGTTGTAGATCATATACTGAAGGAATATGGAGAAGATGGTATCCACCAATTTTGTCAGAGATGGAGACAAGCTTTTGTTGAAGCAATCCATCCCCGCTTCTTGCCAGCTGGCTGGGATATAATGCACAGGTATACTCAGCTTATTCTTTCTTTTTTTTTTTGAATAATTACTCAGCCTATTCTTTCATTATCATGCTTTATGTGAATTGACAATCACCACTGATCCACAAGCATTTAACAAGAATGAGCTTAGTGTATGATAGTTTATAATGCCTCTTAATAAGATTTTACTTCAATTTTCTACGGACAGAACCCTTTTCTTCTTTTTCTTTCTTTTTTTTTCAAACAAGCGCTCTCTTTATTTATTTTTATTTGGCTCCATTCGGTACTCTGTTTTTTTAGAGTACTGGGAACTGGCCTTGAATAGAGGAGCAACTGAAGTTTTGTCTATTTGTTTTCAAGGATTTGATTTGATTGTAAGCACTGTTTTTTTGACAGTGGCAGGAGGGACTTTGGGGAATTCAGTGTTTACAATCCTACAAAGCACGCATCTCCCGGCAAGTAGTTAAGAACATTTTCCCTCGTTTCCCCAGAATAAAAGCATCATGTGACTATGAAAAAGAAGACTTCCTGCCTTGCTGCATCTTTGGATTTTGCTCCTATTCAGATTTTGTTGAGCCAAGTGGGGTCACTTTTTTGTTCTTCCAGTTACCTGAATTGAGAGTTCTCAGCATTACTATGAGAATGAGTGAGAAATGTACAATATTTTGGAGAAGAGAAGTGGAGAGGATCTGCATCTGGCTGACTGGGTCGGGTGTGTGTGTGAAAACTTTGGAGAGAAGAGAGGTCAGACTGACTGAGAGGGAGGCGACCGAGGGGAGAGATGGTTTGAGCAAATGGCAAAAGTTGGATTTTTCTAGCTTTTATAGCAAAGATTCAATTTTTGGTAACCATTTTGTCAAGATGATTGAACCGATTTTTCTTCCATCTCGGTTCGATCAGACAATATACCAAGGTGTATAATATTGTCCATGTTTTAAGCCAACCAATGGAATATCAACCGAATTTAATCGGTTCGGTTCAGCTAACTATACACACATCTAATAAGTTTAAACCATGAAAATTGCATGCATAAAGGTTTATAGAAACCAAGAGAGGAATGGTACCGCTTTATTCAACGATGATAGATAGTTTAAATGCATAATGATGATAGACACTTTACACACAATTCCTAATAATTAGGAAACTAATGTAAACTCTTTACTAATTGAACTAAAGACGTGGTAAAAGATAGTCTGAATTAAATACAAGATAATGTTGTAATGTTAATACACCCTTAAGCTAGGGGATGTACAGTAACACCTAACTTATTGAGAAGATAGAATAACACAGATTTAGAGAGCCATTGTATGAGATAATCCACTCGTTGCTGAATCAACAACAATATGCTTCATACGACTATGAAACACAAGATATTCACATAGGTACTTAAACCCCAAGTGACATACATTAGATAACAAAAAGTCGACGAAGAGACATACGATGTTAACATTGTAAGTTTTTAACCTATATGATTTCAACAATAATATCGGCAACAGAATGATATTCTACTTTTGTGGAGGAACGAGTCATAGTTGGTTGTTTCTTTGATGACCAACTAATGGGGTTGGTACCCACATAAATAATATGTGGCCTAAAGTAGAAGTATGGTTATTAGAGCTACCAACCCAATCAGTATCAGAATATATGTACAGATTGTTGTCATTGGGACGACACAAATGGACACCATAGTTGGTTGGGGACATGAGGTAGCAACTTTCCAATGATGTTCGGATGGAGAATGCATTAACTAAGATAATTTACTAACTAAAAAAATAATGTTTGGTCATGTGACTAACATATATTAGTATGAGACTCCGATTTTTGTGTCCTAGAAATCCAAAAGCTAATACTGGTGAAATGACCAATACAAATGTATGATAGCCAAAAATGGTGTTGAGGGTTCAATGCTCATTTCCGAATTCATTGTTCCTTCATTTTATTTTCTTCTTGGTTCATTTCTATCTTAAATGATAATCTCCTAAAATTAAGGGATAATTCGATAGTTAAATCCTAATGATTATCCACTTATATCTAGCCTTAAAAGTAGGAAAATTAAATCCCATTACACCCTATAAAAGGAGTAGTCGGCCACACATAAGTCCCTTACCGAAAACATACAAAACCTTCACACAATCAAACCCTACTCCCTACCCTTGCCGCTGAAATTCTTCAAACATTCACCTTAGCCGAAATATTTCATCCTTCATCAGATTTTTATGAATAATAGCTTGTTGGAAATCTCTTTCCATCCTCTATCTTGATATCTTGGTTTCATCATCAAAAGGTTAGATTTTTTTTATACTTTTTCTTGTCGCAATTTCTTAGGGTTTAGAGCCAAAATCCTTTGATTAATCCTTCAATTGGTTTTTGTTGTTGTTCCTTTTGCTCATATGATTGTTTGGCACCTATTCATGTTGTAATATCATGAATTTATCCTTTGAATCTTCCTTATGTATGAAATTGGTGTGCCTTTTACCCGTGCCCTACTGTTGGTGATTTTTGCCAATTGCTTTGTCTATTGGTTTCTGATCTTGCTCTTCTTAATTGTATGATTATTTGACACCTATTCCTTCCATATTATCATGAAATTGCAACCCTTAAATCTTTTTTGCAGGAAATCACAATTTACCCTATTGCCCTATTTTAGTGCTGAAATTTGCATCGTTAATTAGGATGGTAAATTAGGTTGATTCTTGTTGTGTTCCTGGCTATCACATCACATATCCAAGGGGGAGGTTCCTGCAGCATCTGATCACTGGTTTCTGATAAGTTAGGTGAGTGAAATTGGTAAGGAACTACGTTGTTTATTTGGATTCTGAATTGTGTATGCTTAGTATGGTTTTGTCTTTGTCTTAATGTTGTATAAGTGTTTTAGATCTCCTTAATAAAGGAAAATGGATAGCTCCTGGTTCAGAGACAAGAAAGGTTAGATCTACACCTAATTGGTTTCTCCAGAGATCACTGTTGTTTGAATGATGAATTCGGTACTTGTCCATGCTATTGTATATGCGCATGCTTTGTATAGTTTAAGCATGAGTTGTGGATTGAGCTATGATACATTAGGCAATGTCGAACCCTTGAGAGAGGTAGTGTGTGCCTAATTTGCATGTGTTGTATGCATTGAAGATGCTGATTGTGTTGTGATATAATTGAGGATGCCCTGCTGTGATTATGCATTGTACTTGTTTGTGTGTGCTTGTACTTGCTTCTGTGTGCTTGTACATGTTTGTGTGTTAGGATCCTTTTCCGGTGGCTATTTAGGGTAAGCGTTGATGCTCTTTGGGAAAGGAGAGGTTCTTTGTGAGACCCCGATTTTTGTATCCTAGAAGTCGAGAAGCCAGTACAGCTAAAATAATCATTTTTTCCTTGAAGAAATGGATGTGTGATAGTCAAAAATGGTATTGAATGTTGTAACGACCCTAACTCCTAACCTATTATTAATTGCTCCGATTAGGGCCCTTACCGTCATGAAACCCAAATAAGCCCAAGAACCAAGACCTATCTGAATCCCACAAGGCTTACTCATCAAATTCTCGATTTTTAACATGTACATTCTTTATATTTATCAACAATTGGAGCATGATATTGGGCAAGTATTCTGGTATCATATAGAGTGAATGAAATATCAGCGGAAGTCTTTAAATAAAATCAATGAATCTACAACACATAAGTCCCATAGGGATCCAAATATCCAAAAAGTTAGCCCCCAACATAAATTGGACACAACAAGTAAAGGAGGAATCTTGAAAAAACAGAAAATAGTCCAATCATAATTCATGTTATATGCGCAGGCAATGAAGGAACAAGTATGCAAATGTGATGCGATATCGTCCCGCCGTACAGCCTTGATCTCACACACTGGTACCACGGTCAGTGGATGTACCTAAGCTTGAAAAATGGTGAATACAACATGATGAGATTACAAGAATCTCAGTAGGGTCACAACATCATAAGATCTACAAAAATCTTAAACACAAATCTCCCGAACAACATCAGATCGTCCCTACACAACTATGGGTATCACGCAATTCAAGAATTAATCAAAGGGATAGGGCTGAAATTAAAGCTGAGGATGGACTACAACACTTCCAAAAATCAGAAGTACATAGGCAGGTAAAACTCATCAGATTACTCTCGGCACTAGTAAGAAAGAAAGGTCACCCCCTTCAACCTGTGTTGTCCAAGGTTTACTGCACAAAAGGTAAAAGGTTAGCACACAAGCTAATCAACAAACCTATTCATCCTGCCACACAAGGACAAGATATCCAAGCCACACAAGGACAAGGCTTCCAGCCACACAAGGACCAGGCATCCAAGCTACACAAGGACAAGGCTTCCAACACGCTCATGCTGAGGATTGCCACCCATAGAACTCCCATACCAATAAGAGCCTCCCCTCTCCCAAGGTGCATCAGCGCTTACCCCAAATGGCCATGGGAATAGGATCCTGACACACAAACAAGTACAAGCACACACAAGCAAGTGCAAAACATAATACCACAATAAGGTATCTTTAATCATGTCAGAACTCAATTATATGCAATTCAAGCACTCAATCCGCGATTCTTGCACATATCCTACAATCAATTCGCATCACACGATTCCCAACGCACACACAACTCGAAAAGCCTGAAGGCATATGTAGCCTATCACATCCCACACTCCCACAAGGCATACATAACCCATCCGTACTCCTAGGCAAGGGATTATCCTTCTATCTAAGGATACTCGTCCACTTACCTTCGCATTGGCCAAGCGTAGTCCGTCAATTCCAAGTCATACCTAGCAAATATAGGTATACATATTCTTTGCAAACATGCAGATCAATTCTCAAATCATGTTATAATATAAATAAAATGTAGTGCAATCAAAATCAAATCAAAGACTTCCTAGAAGTCCCAACAACTCAAAAATTCGATGCATACGAATATTCTCAAACACATTTTAATCATATCACAATCATGCGTATAGGTTCAAATAGATGTTTTATGCATCAGAAATATGTCTCACACACAATGAACCTAGCATGCCACGTTATAAATCAATGTACGTATTGCCTCCATTCAAAAACAAACATTTACCAATTTTAATTAATAAAGCAAAATATTTCCGTGCATGTAAATGAAACATAGTCTCCCACCTCTTGACGCGCAGACGACTCGACGGCTAAACCTTTGCCCTTATCGATCGCTGAAATACCACCTAAACAATCATGCACACAAAATCGTACTAAGAACAAACCCAAAAATAATAAATTCGAAAAATGACCAGAATTAAAAACAACCTAAGAGACCCTTTAAATACTCACTCTAAGTCCCAAATTATTCCATTCAACCTCTAGAAACTTAAACCACTCAATTCCTTAAGAAAATAACAAATCCCTTCACATACGCAATCGATCCTAAGTTCAATTTCCAATTCCAAGCTCCACCAACATCAAAATTGGTTTCCTTAATCAAAAAACATTTTCTACAACACTCAATCAACCTAACTCAAGCAATGGCATCGACCAATTTCATCCAATTTCATCCAATTTCACAAAATCATACCAATCCCAAAATTACCAAAATGCCATTGACACCCAAATTGATCAATCATGGATCAAATGATGTTTTCAAGAAATCTAAAGTATCAGACTATGTTAATGGACATATAATCTTGCTAAATCAGCCACAAATCAGCCCAGAAAATGAAGAAATCAAGTAAAAATTCATAAAATCCGAAAATATAAAAAAATACCCAAATAAATAAAAACCACCATAACCAAACACCATACCTGAGGAAATACAAGGAGGAGGGTTAGGTTTAGGTTTTGGAACAAGACCCACTTCTTAATTTGATATAGAAATAAGATTGGGAGGATTTTTGATTTTAGGAATTTTGGGAGTTTAGTGTTCTCGGCAAAATGGGGGAAGGAATGGGAAAATGGGGGAAAAACCTGCTCACTCCCGTGGAAAGAGAGAGGAAAGGTAAGTGGGGGCATTTTTGGATTTTTGCCTTCTTTGACTTTGACTTTGACTATGACCTTTTTTTTCTTTTTTTCTTTTTTTGTAAAAATTCACATAATCTATATTATTAATAAAATAGCCCAAATATGTCCCAAATAGGCAAAAATAAAATTTAAAAACTCAAAATATGAAAATCGGGCTTCAAAAACGTAATTGGGCTCGAGAAACCGAAATCGGGCCCACGAACGGTAAATCGGCCCAAAGGCTTATGGCCACTCAAAACGGGCCTCCAAAACTTTTATACGGGTCAAAAGAGTAGAATGAGCCTATATCTTCTGGACTCAAACCTCAAATAATGCATCAATCGACTAATTAATCTAAGGCACGTTAAATCTCTGAAACGACACGTCGTGCAAATTATCGACACACCACCAACGACATGACGTTTTAGACATTCTAAACATGACACCTAGGCTCTATAACTATGTCCACGTCACTCGGTCAAAAGGTCAGCTATGACGGTCAAATGGTCAACTCACTCAAACCGATCAATCCGAACAATCTAACTAAATTCGACTGCTGACTAGACTATCAAAAAGAAGGGGTCTCACATCCTCCCCTCCTTATAAGGATTTCGTCCCCGAAATTTACTTACCAGAATCCTCAAACAAATGTGGATACTGCTGTCTGATCAACTGCTCTGGTTCCCGAGTCCGCTCCTCCATACGGTCACTACGCCACAAAATATAAACCATAGGCACATTGCGGCTACGCAACTCTCTCACCGCTCTATCCACTATGGCTATTGGCTGAGTCGAATAAGATAGATCATTGGCAATCTCGATCGGTGGTGCCTCCAAGATATGAGATGGATCCGGCACGTACTTCCTCAACATGGACACATGGAAGACGTTATGGATCCTCTCTAACTCTGGTGGTAACTCCAATCTGTAAGCCACTGAGCCAACTCTGTCAGCAATACGGTAGGGACCAATATACCTTGGGGCTAGTTTGCCCCGCTGCTGAAATCTGATCACTCCCTTCCAAGGCGCGACTTTCAAGAATACCCTATCATCCACTGTAAACTCCAAGTCTCGTCTACGGTGATCTGCATAACTCTTTTGTCTGCTCTGAGCTACTCTCAACCGCTCTCTAATCAGAGCAACCTGCTGAGTAGCCTGGTCCACTAACTCTGGACTGTCAAGTCGCCTCTCACCAACCTCATCCCAACATACTGAAGTACGACACCTACGCCCATACAGTGCCTCATAAGGCGCCATACCAATACTCCTCTGAAAGCTATTGTTGTAGGCAAACTCCACTAAGGGTAAGCATCGATCCCAAGTGGTTTTCCTGTCCAACACACAAGCTCTAAGCATATCCTCTAGGATCTGTATAGTCCGCTCTGACTGACCATCTGTCTGTGGATGGAATGTTGTACTGAACCTCAGCTCTGTACCCAATGCACTGTGAAACTTCTCCCAAAATTGAGAAGTGAACCTCGGATCTCGATCCGACACTATACTCACTGGCACACCATGCAATCTGACAATCTCATCCATGTACCTCGACGCTAGTCTCTCGGGTGTGTCTGTCACTCTGATGGGGAAGAAATGTGCGGACTTGGTGAGTCTGTCCACTATCACCCATATGGCATTGTATCCTCGCTGCACACGTGGTAAACCTACCACAAAGTCCATGGTGACATGCTCCCACTTCCACTCTGGAATGGGAAGCGGCTGTAACATGCCTGCTGGTCTCTGATGCTCTGCCTTCACCTGCTGACAAACCAGGCATCGAGCAACAAACTCTGCTATGTGCCTCTTCATGCCTGACCACCAATAAGACTGTCTCAAATCTCTATACATCTTGGTGTTACCCGGATGTACAGAGAATGCTGAACTGTGAGCCTCTGTCAGAATCCTCTGTCTCAACTCCTCGTCATGTGGTACACACATACGACCTCGAAAAGTCAGAAAACCGTCATCTCTAACTCTGTACTCACTGACGGAGCTCTCTGCACTGTCACTGATATCCAGACTCTGTCTCACTCTGACCAAAGCTGGATCCTCAAGCTGACTGGCTCGAATCTCATCAATCAATGTCGGTCTCACCACCATTTGTGCAACTAGTGCTCCGGTCTCATCACTATCTAGCTGAACTCCTGACTCCCTCAAACACATCAACAAAGGCATATACTCAGCTCTCACATAGGCTAAGGAAGAAGAGGTCTTCCTACTCAAAGCATCTGCAACTACGTTGGCTTTACCCGGATGGTAGTCAATGATCAAGTCATAATCCTTGATCAACTTAAGCCAACGTCTCTGTCTCAAGTTCAACTCCTTCTGGGTGAGAAGGTACTTGAGACTCTTGTGATCTGTGTAGACATGGCACGTCTCACCATACAAGTAATGACGCCAAATCTTCAAAGCGAAGACTACCGCTGCAAGCTCAAGATCATGGGTCGGATAATTTCGCTCATACGGTCTCAACTGTCTAGAAGCATAGGCAACTACCTTCCCATCCTGCATCAACACACATCCCAATCCAACTCTCGAGGCATCACTGAAAACAACATAGCCTCTGCCACTGACTGGTAAAGTCAACACTGGAGCTGAAACCAATCTGGTCTTCAACTCGCTGAAACTCTTCTCACACTTCTCGGTCCACACAAACGGAACACCCTTGCCAGTCAAACGGGTCAAAGGTGCTACTAAAACCGAGAAGCCCTCTACAAACCGTCTGTAGTAGCCTGCCAAGCCCAAAAAGCTACACACCTCAGTCACAGTGCGGGGCGGTTCCCACGAAACAATTGCCTCTATCTTCTTGGGGTCTACCAATACTCCACTGGCTGACACAACATGCCCCAAGAAGCCAACCTCACTCAACCAAAACTCACACTTAGAGAACTTGGCATAAAGCTGTTGTGCTCTAAGTGTGTCTAAAACTGTCCTCAAGTGCACCTCGTGCTCCTCCTGGGTCCTCGAATACACTAGTATGTCATCAATGAAGACAATGACAAACCGATCTAAAAACTCTCGAAACACCCTGTTCATAAGGTCCATGAACACTGCTGGAGCGTTCGTCAACCCAAACGGCATAACAACAAACTCATAGTGTCCATACCTCGATCTGAATGCTGTCTTCGGGATGTCGGATTCCCGAACTCTCAACTGATGATATCCCGATCTCAAGTCTATCTTCGAGAACACTGAGGCACCCTGCAACTGATCAAATAAGTCATCTATCCTCGGCAACGGATACCGGTTCTTCACAGTGGCCCGGTTCAGCTGCCTGTAGTCAATGCAAAGCTGAAGGGTACCATCCTTCTTTTTTACGAAAAGGACAGGTGCACCCCACGGAGAAACACTCGGTCGGATGAAGCCTCGATCCAAAAGATCCTCCAATTGAGTCTTCAGCTCCCTCAACTCAGCTGGTGCCATCCGATATGGCGGAATAGAAATCGATGCTGTCCCTGGCAACAACTCAATCTCAAACTCAATCTCTCGGACTGGAGGTAACTCTGTCACATCCTCGGGAAACACATCTGCGTACTCTCTGACAACTGGTACACTGCTCAACTCTGGAGGCTCAACTGATACATCTCTGACATGTACAAGAAAAGCTGTACAACCCTTGTGAATCAACTGTCTGGCACTCATCCAAGAAATCACACAAGTCGGTAGTATCCGTCTGTCTCCCTCAAAACAATACTCTGTCCCATCTGGAAGACTAAACCATACTCTCTTCGTGAAACACTCCATACGGGCTCTGTATCTACATAAGCAGTCCATACCAACTATCACATCAAAATCACTGATACCCAATGGTATCAAATCCGCCTCAATCTGTACTGTACCCACTGTCATCACACAACCCAAGAAAACACTACTGCACGTAATCTGCTCACCAAAAGGGGTCAATACAACTATGGGTGGCTCTAAGGGTGACAACACTCTATCAGCACACCTAGCCACTCTAGGACCAACAAAAGACCTATTTGCTCCAGGATCTAACAAGACTTTAGCAGAACAAGAAAATACAGAAATAGTACCTGTAACGACGTCCGGACTAACACATGCCTCAGCATCTGCTAGTGTGAACAGGCGTGTCTGTGGCCTCTGCTGCTGCTGCTGGGTCTGACCAATAGCCTGGCTGCCAGATGGTCGACCAACATGTGATCTAGTCTGTGGCCTCGATGATCCCTGTGAACCCATATGGCTCACACCTGCCCTCGGTGCTGCTGGTAATGCTGGGAATCTCGGCTGAGAAGCTGTCACTCTAGATGCACTACCCCCTGGGAAATCTCTGGCTAAGTGCCCAAACTTGTCACATGCATAACACCTAGGTGGCTGTGGGCATGGAGGAGGATGATACTGCCTGCTGTTCCCGCATCTGGGATGTCTTACTGGCCTGCTGATGCCAGGAGCAAACTGTGTCATCTGTGTACGGGCTATAAAAGAATACACACCCTGTGAACGAGTCTGTCCTCCAAAGTATGGGGTGGACATCCTGCTCCCTTGTCGGCGGTCAAATCTTCCACTATGCCTCAAGGGACCCCTACCAGGCACAAAGTCCCTATACCTCCGAGGCTGTCCACTCTGCCCATGAATGATCTCCTCTGCTTTGACAGCATCCACAACGAGCTCCTCAAAGTCACTGCTAGTCTTCGCACCCAGAACCGTGCGAATGTCCCGGTTGAGACCCTGCTCAAACCGACTAGCCATCACCGAACCAGCCCTGTCTATCTCTGGTACAAAATTTGCCAATGCTCTCAACTCAGTCTCATACTCTGAAACTGATCTGTTGCCCTAGCAAAGCAGATAAAACTCAGACCTCTTATTATCTTGGAAGTGCTGTGGAAAATACCTCCTATCAAACTCTCTCTCAAATTCCTCCCAAGTGGGCTGACCCCCATATCGGTCTCTGACTGTACTCCACCAGGTGGCTGCCTCTCTCTCCAGCAGTCTAGTGGCTAAGGTGACTTTGTCCTCAGCAGATATCCTCAGGTCCTGGGCTGTCAAGACAATCTTGTCTTTCCATATCTTGGCCACCATAGCATCACTGGTGCCATAAAAGCTCTCGCAGCCCAAGTGTCTTGCCTCCTTCAACAGCTTGGAAACTTGGACCGGTAATCTGTCACCCTGTGCCTCCACCTGCTGAACTCTAGGCTGAGATTGTAACTCAGGCTCTACCATAACCTCTGGTGGTACTGGTGCATGAGCCTGTACCTGTGGCTGCTGAGCCACTCCACCTTGTACTAGCTGCTGTAGGGTGGTCTGAATAGCTGCCAACATTTGAATCAGAATGGGGTCCTGGCTTGCTTGTGTCCCCAGTGGAACCTGTGGCTCCTGTACCTCAGCAGCTGGACCTGCTGGCCCACGAGCATCGGACCTCTCATCTACATCAAATGACTGTGTACGGCCCCCTCGGCCTCTAGCTGCTCTACGAGGTCTACTACGAGGCATCTCTATCAACTGGACATATAATCACATAATGAGCCCTAAAAACAAAATTAGACTACTAGACAAAACTCTATGCTGGACTACGCATGTGCAATGTGAGTGTGATGCACCTTCAAAATATGCTATTTTAAACCATTTTTGAAAACATTGCACACATAAACAACCATGCTCCGCTACCAACCTTGTGAGGACCCGAACCCGGTAATTGGGCTCCTCACCGCCGTGCAGTCCCAATTGGCCAAACTCGTGGTCCAATTAAAACCACACTAGGCTTACCCTCAATCAAATTCGTAAAATATATAAAATTACATATAAATTTGAACCTTCTTAATTTTCTTTAAAATGGAGCATGCATTTAACCGGAAACCTCGACACAACAAAATGAACCACAGAGTGCAATCACAAACAGCGGAAGACTTAATTTCACACACAACAGGCCACACGGCCCCAAACATACTTTATCAAAATAAGTCCAATAACATGCATCAATCCAAACCCATTAAGGGATTACAATTTCAATAAGCAAGTATGCAAACAAGATAAGCAAGCATACACAAATCCAAAATAATAATGATAGTGTCGAGTTTTCAAACGTGTCATATGCAGTAGTCCAGCCCTAAGACAAACCAGAAATCTCGACCTCACAAATAAGTCAGCTACGCTGGCTCTCGACCTAGTCCTGAAAAATATCAACAAGAGGGGGGTGAGATCTCAAGGACCTCAGTGAAAGTCACAGCGTCATAAACAATTCCGGTGGAATAGAGGCATACACGAAAATCAGTATAAATATTTTGTAATGAAAACCACAGTAAGTCCATGATACTAATCGTGTAAACAATCTCACATTTTCATGAAATCAAATACGTATGCATGAGTATGATAATAACACCATGTAACACAGGCTCATGCCTAATAAGTACAAAATCTCAAAATCTCATTCTCATAGGCTATTATACCCAAAAACTATCGAGGTGGACCTCTAAAACTGCTTTTCTGATAACCCCGGCCAAAAGGAAATCGGAAGCCCACTGGTGGCTAATTAAATGCACATTTCCAAAATATTACTAAATCCCCTACCACCAGTGTTGTCCTCGGGAAAAGTGGAGAAATCCGCTATCACACGATTCCCAACGCACACACAACTCGGAAAGCCCAAAGGCATATGTAGCCTATCACATCCCACACTCCCACAAGGCATACATAACCCATCCGTACTCCTAGGCAAGGGATTATCCTTCTATCTAAGGATACTCGTCCACTTACCTTCGCATTGGCCAAGCGTAGTCCGTCAATTCCAAGTCATACCTAGCAAATATAGGTATACATATTCTTTGCAAACATGCAGATCAATTCTCAAATCATGTTATAATATAAATAAAATGTAGTGCAATCAAAATCAAATCAAAGACTTCCTAGAAGTCCCAACAACTCAAAAATTCGATGCATACGAATATTCTCAAACACATTTTAATCATATCACAATCATGCGTATAGGTTCAAATAGATGTTTTATGCATCAGAAATATGTCTCACACACAATGAACCTAGCATGCCATGTTATAAATCAATGTACGTATTGCCTCCATTCAAAAACAAACATTTACCAATTTTAATTAATAAAGCACAATATTTCCGTGCATGTAAATGAAACATAGTCTCCCACCTCTTGACGCGCAGACGACTCGACGACTCGACGGCTAAACCTTTGTCCTTATCGATCGTTGAAATACAACCTAAACAATCATGCACACAAAATCGTACTAAGAACAAACCCAAAAATAATAAATTCGAAAAATGACCAGAATTAAAAACAACCTAAGAGACCCTTTAAATACTCACTCTAAGTCCCAAATTATTCCATTCAACCTCTAGAAATTTAAACCACTCAATTCCTTAAGAAAATAACAAATCCCTTACACATACGCAATCGATCCTAAGTTCAATTTCCAATTCCAAGCTCCACCAACATCAAAATTGGTTTCCTTAATCAACAAACATTTTCTACAACACTCAATCAACCTAACTCAAGCAATGACATCGACCAATTTCATCCAATTTCATCCAATTTCATCCAATTTCAAAAAATCACACCAATCACAAAATTACCAAAATGCCATTGACACCCAAATTGATCAATCATGGATCAAATGATGTTTTCAAGAAATCTAAAGTATCAGACTATGTTAATAGACATCTAATCTTGCTAAATCAACCACAAATCAGCCCAGAAAATGAAGAAATCAAGTAAAAATTCATAAAATCCGAAAATACAAAAAAATACCCAAATAAATAAAAACCACCATAACCAAACACCATACCTGAGGAAATACAAGGAGGAGGGTTAGGTTTAGGTTTTGGAACAAGACCCACTTCTTAATTTGATATAGAAATAAGATTGGGAGGATTTTTGATTTTAGGAATTTTGGGAGTTTAGTGTTCTCGGCAAAATGGGGGAAGGAATGGAAAAATGGGGGAAAAACCTGCTCACTCCCGTGGAAAGAGAGAGGAAAGGTAAGTGGGGGCACTTTGGATTTTTGCCCTCTTTGACTTTGACTTTGACTTTGACTTTGACCTTCTTCTTTTTTTTCTTTTTTTTTTGTGGAAAAATTCACATAATCTGTATTATTAATAAAATAGCCTAAATATGTCCCAAATAGGCCAAAATAAAATTTAAAAACTTAAAATATGAAAATCGGGCTTCGAAAATGTAATTGGGCTCGAGAAACTGAAATCGGGCCCACGAACGGTAAATCGGCCCAAAGGCCTACGACCACTCAAAACGGGCCTCCAAAACTTTTATACGGGTCAAAAGAGTAGAATGAGCCTATATCCTCTGGACTCAAACCTCAAATAATGCATCAATCGACTAATTAATCTAAGACACGTTAAATCTCCGAAACGACACGTCGTGCAAATTATCGACACACCACCAACGACATGACGTTCTAGAAATTCTAAACATGACACCTAGGCTCTATAACTATGTCCACGTCACTCGGTCAAAAGGTCAGCTATGACGGTCAAATGGTCAACTCACTCAAACCGACCAATCCGAACAATCTAACTAAATTCGACTGCTGACTAGACTATCAAAAAGACGTCGTCTCACAAGATGCCTTGTCCTGTGTGCTAGCAAGATGAATAGGCTTGCTGATTAGCTTGTGTGCTAACCTTTTACCCTTTGTGTAGCTAAGGTTTGGACAACACAAGTGGAAGGGGATGACCTTTTTTGGTGATAAACTGAATGATGATTTTCCTACCTGTGTACTTCTGATTTTTGGAAATGTTTGCAGTCCACCCTTAGCCTATAGCTTTCAGCTCTATCCCTATTGTGATTGTTTATTGGTTGCATGTTATCCTTTAGAAGTGTAGGCGAATCTGATGTTCGAGATATATTTGTTTAGATTCTGCAGATCTTATGATATTGTGACCCAACTAAAATTCTTGTAATCTCACCCTGTTGTTTTCACCATTTTTCAGGCTTAGGTATGTTCTCTGCTCATGGTACCAGTGTGTGAGATTAAGGTTGTACGGCGAGACCATACTGCATCGTATTTGCATACTTGTTTCCTTGGTTGCTTGCGCATATAACATGAAGTTTGATTAGACTACTTTCTGATTTTTGGAATGCCTCCTTCACTTGCTTATTTCCAAAATTTATTGGGGTTTACTTGCTGGATTTTAAGATCCCTATGGGACTTGTGTGTTATGGTACCTTTATTAAATTATAAAAACTTCCACTGAAGTTTTTATTCACTTTGTATTTTGCTAGAATATTTGTCCATTATCATGCTCCAACCTTTAAAAAACATAAAAAAGAAACTTAATAAAATCAGAACTTAGGGAGATAAGCCTTGTGAGATTCAGATAGGTCCAAGGTTGAGTTTATTTGGGTTTCATAGAGATAAGGGTCCTAGTAGGTTGGATCGGGGTCCTTACATTCTTACTGGTATGGGAGTCGTATGGGTGGCAATCCCCAGCATGTGCACGCTGGATGCCTAGTCCTTGTCTGGCTAGATGCCTTGTCTTGTGTCCTGGAAAGATGCCCTTATCCTTGTGTGATTTGGATGCTCTTATCCTTGAGTGGTTTGGATACCTAGTCCTTGTGTGGCTAGATGCCTTGTCCTGTGTGCTGGCATGAAGAATAGGCTTGCTGATTAGATTGTGTGCTAACCATTTACCTTTGTGCAGCTAAGCCTTGGACAACACTGGTGGAAAGGGATGACCTTTCTTTTGATGGATCAAATGATGAAACACCTGCCTGTATACTTATGATTTTTGGAAACTGTTTGTAGTCCACCCTCAGCCTATGACTTTCGGGCCTACCTGTTTTGTGTTTGTGGATAATTGTTTGATACCCCTTTAGTTACTTAGACAAATCTAATGTTGTTTGAGAGATGTTTATTTAGATTTTTTCAGATCTTATGATGTTGTGACCCTACTGAGATTCTTGTAATCTCACACTATTATTTTCATCATTTTTCAAGCTTAGGTACACCTTTTGTCAGTGGTACAAGTGTGTGAGATCAAGACTACACAGTGGGACGATATTGCGTCATATTTGCATCCCCTATTTCCTTGCTAATTGCTTGCGCATTTAACCACTAACATGAAGTTTGAATGGACTACTTTCTGGTTTATCAAATCCTTCTTGTTGTTCCTTATTTCCAAAATTTATTGGAGGGTTACTTGCTAGATTTTTAGATCCCTATTGGACTTGTGTATTGTGGTTCTCTTGATTAATTATAAAGACTTCCGCTGATATTTTTCACTCCGTATATTACTAGATTGTTTGTCCACTATTATCATGCTTCAATTTTTGAAAGACATAAGAAATTAATAAAATTGGAACTTAGGATGGTTAACCCATGTGAGATTCAGAAGGTCCTAGGTTTGGGCTTGTTTGGGTTTCACGGCGGTAAAGGTCCTAATTGGTTGGGTTTGGGTCCTTACAGGTTTTGTGACAAAGCATGGTTCAGAGAATATAATCTGTTATATGCTAATATGTTTGCTAGTTTTGTGTATGTAGGAAGGAACATGCGCACACTAAAATATTATGACACTAAAATAATGGTTTGTAATGTTTGAATGCCATGATTAAATCAGTATCTTGCTGAGTTTTTATGTATTTTTGGATTCTATATGATTTGGTGTGTTTTGATGTATATTTTGCTGTGTTACCTTGATGATTGCTGACTGTGTGTATGATATTGCATGTTGATTGTGACTTACTAATGTGTGCTGCCGAATGTTCCTATGTGATTACTATGGTTGTCAAGTATGTCTTTGTATAAATATGTGTGGTTGCTATAATTGTCAAGTGTGTTTTTGTGTGAACATGTGCATTGTCAAATGCTTCTGTGGATGAATATGATTGTCGAATGCATGTGGTTGATTTGTGTGATTGTGGACATTGCCAAGGCCTGTGTGCACTTGTGTGTATGTATGTTTTATTTTCCAGCATATGCATATCGTCCGGTGTACGCCTCTCCTCCAGGTACCACTTCTTATCTTTAGTTTCATATTTTGGTTATGTGTAGAGTGATTTCGTGTGCTTGTATAGTATGGTAAGGCAGAATGCACCAAGAGATCATTTTTTTTTCCAGCATATGCATATTGTTCGGTGTACGTCTCTATTCCAGGTACCACTTCTTCTCTTTAGTTTCGTATTTTGGTTATGTGTAGAGTGATTTCGTGTGCTTGTATAGTATGGCAAGGTAGAACGCACCTAGAGATCATTGGGGTAGGTATAAAGCCCAAGACGAACAGCAACTCATTGGTCAGAATAAACTGGATGCAAAGAATAAGCAGGCAGAGCAAGCTGAGCCCGAAAACCAACCTGAGGCACCAGTTGCACCAGCCATTGATCCTTTAATGGCACAAATATTGAATGTATTGCAAGGGATTACGGCGAACCAGCAGCGAATGGAGGCCCAATTTCAGAATGCTCCTGAACCCGCACCACCTGTAGAAGATCCTATTCCTCCACTTAAACCTGTTCAGCCAGCTCAACCTAAGGAATCCGAAAGACTTCCAGTTGTCATTACCAAGTTACTAAAGGAAGCTCGTCAGCTCAGATATAAAGATTTCAGTGGTTCAGCAGGTGCCGCTGTGGCTCGTGAATGGATTGGCACCCTATGTCCAGTGTCCTTGTTCTTGCGAATCTATGATGATGACAAAGTGGCAATTATCACTGTCCTGCTCGAAGTAGAAACCCTTGCTTGGTGGACAGCCATGAGTTTGCGGTTTAGGGATCATTTGCCTACATAGGAAGAATTTCTGTATGAGTTCAAAGAAAGGTTCAACACCAAATTCCATAAAATCGAACAGCGACAAGCTTTCTATATGCTTGAACAAGGCACCCATTTGGTGCTGGAATATGAGAAGGAATTGAGAGAGTTGTCTTGATTTGCACCAGATGAGGATCGCTCACCTTACCAGCTTGTGAGACAATTCCAAGATGGGCTGAGTACCTACCTTAAAACCATTGTAGGCACAACACCGGTGCCGAATTTGCAAGAATTGATCGTTGCTGTTATTTAAGCCAAGAGGATCGTGCAACCTCAGCAAGTAGTGGTGGATCATTCAAGCGTGATTCCAAGTTCAACCGACGTACGAGACCCTATCCTTTGAGGTCCTACCCTCCAAAGAATAATGGAAATGGGGGTAACTACAGAAAGAATTTTTCTGGTCCTGAGCCTAATGGATCCACGTGGAGTTCGCAGCCACGTCGATGCTACAATTGAGGAAAAGTGGGCTATATTCAGAGGGACTATCCTAAACTAAGACGTATCACAGGCGCATCGAATGCCAGCCTAGGTGGGTATGCCAATCCCACTAAACCACCAGCATGCGCACCTGGAGGACCACCTAGTGGATCTATGAGTGAGGCGCAGCCCAGACCAACAAGGTTATTCACTTTGACTGATGCCGAAGCAAGCCTAGATGTGGTGATAGGTACTATTCCAGTCTTTTCTCTTAGACCCCGAAGCGAATAGATCATTTGTGAGTCCAAGGATAGCACTTAGTTCAAATCGGCCTTTATCTCCCTTATCTCTTATTATTGTAGTTCTGACTCCTTTGGGAGAACAACTAACTTGTGATCTAGTCTACATCGACTATGTTGTATGTATGGGTTCGAATATAGTTGAAGTGGATCTGATTCCATTGGACATCCGAGAACTGGATGTGATTTAGGCATGGATTTTCTGGCCAAATATTAAGCCCGAATGAAGTGTTTCACCAAGCATGTGTGGTTCACCCTTCCTGATGGTTCGGACTATTGTTTTGAAGGTGATAAGTGAGTTGTTCCAACTTGCATGATTTTTTGGCTCGATGCGAAGCAATTCATCAGCAAAGGATGTAGTGTATACCTCGCGCATGTATATGACATTTCCAAAGAGTCCTCGGATCTGGAATCTATTCCAATGGTTTGTGAATTTCTAGATATGTTTCCCAAAGATATAGCTTGTTTGCTGCTAGTAAGAGAAGTGGAATTCGACATTGAACTAGTTCCAGGTACGAATCCGATTTCGATTCCTCCTTATCATATAGCCTTTGCGGAAATCAAAGAATTGAAGATGCAATTGGAAGATTTGCTGGATCGTGGTTTTATTCAACCTAGTGTGTCACTTTGGGGAGCACCTGTCTTGTTCGTAAAGATGAAAGATGGTTTGCTGCGATTATGCATCGACTATCGACAGCTGAATCATGTGACCGTGAAGGATCGACACCTATTTGCAAAGTACTCCAAATGCGAATTTTGGTTACACGAAGTTGGTTTTCTTGGCCATGTTGTTTCCGCCCATTATGTACTAGTTTGAAGCCGTAGTTGCTTGGGAACCCTCGCGGACAGTATTTGAAGTTCTTAGTTTTCTTGGCTTAGCTGGATACTACCGTCGCTTCGTGGAGAATTTTTCATCGCTTGTTGGACCTTTGACGAAATTGACACGCAAAGGAGAGCCGTTCGTATGGAACGAGAAATGCCAGCGAAGTTTTGAAGAACTGAAGAACTGATTGGGACCACATCTATCCTCACTTTGCTGGTCGCCAGAAAAGAATTTTTGGTGTACAGCAATGAATCGAAATCCGGACTTGGATGCGCATTAATGCAAGATGGGAAAGTTGTTGCCTATACATCCCCATAATTGCATCCTCACGAAAGCAACTATCCTACGTATGATTTGGAGCTTTCAGCCATGGTATTTGCATTGAAGATATGATACCACTACCTGTACGGTGAGACGTGCACCGACCACAAAAGCTTGAAGTATCTCCTTACGCAGAAGGAGTTGAATATGAGACAACGAAGATGGGTGGATCTGATTAATGACTACAATTTAATCATCGAATATCATCCCGGGAAAAAAAATGTTGTTGTTGATGCCTTAAGTCGGAAGACCCATTCTTCTTCTCCATCGATTTTAGCATATATGCGTGCGCAATACATGCCAATTTTGCTGGATTTGAGAGCTAAGCGTGTGCATCTTGGCATTGATTTTTCTGGTTCGTTGTTGGCTAAGTGAAGCCTACTTTGCTGGAAGAGATCCGAAATCAGCAATCTAAAGATCCAAGATTGGCAGAAATTCGGCAACAAATATCTGATGGTGTTGATGCCATAGTTTGTGATTTCAGAGTGAGAGATGATGGAATTCTTGTCTTCAGAAACCTAGTGTGTGTGCCACAAGATGCCGATGTTCACATTCTGATTTTTTCTAAGGCGCATAGTTCAAAATTTTCTATTCATTTTGGAAGCACGAAGATGTATTGAGATTTGAAGGAACAATATTGTTGGCTAAACATGAAGCGTCACATTGCTGAGTTCATTGCTCGATGCCTCGTATGTCAACAAGTAAAAATTGAGCATCAAAGACCCGCTGGTTTACTTCAGTCACTTCCAATTCTAGAATAGAAGTGGGAGCATGTCACGATGGACTTTGTGACCGGTTTGCCTAGATCTCAGCGAGGATTCAATACCAGTTGGGTGGTCATGGATCGACTGACAAAATCTGCACACTTCCTTCTTGTCCGTGTAATAGACAATCCTAAGAAACTAGTTGTTCGTTATTTGGACAAGATTGTTCCCTCTACATAGAGTGCTAGTTTCCATTGTTTCAGATCGTGACCCTCGTTTTACTTCACGATTTTGGGAGAAATTCCAGAATGCGCTGGGTTTGAGATTGAATTTCAGTACAGTGTTTCATCCCCAGACCGATGCTCAATTTGAAAGAACAATTGAAACGATTGAAACGATTGAAACGCTTGAAGACATGTTGCATGCATGCATAATTGATTAGAATATCGGTTGGGATTGATGTCTACCTTTGATGGAGTTATCTTACAACAATAATTTTCACATAAGCATCGAAATGGCTCCTTATGAAGCATTGTATGGGAGACGTTGCAGAACTACCATTTTCTGGAATGAAGTAGGCAAGAGACGCCTAGATAATCCAGAATTGATTGATCAAGCAATGGAGCAGCTGAATTTGATTCGACAAAGGCTGAAGACCGCGTAAAATCGGCAGAAAAATTGTGCCAGTAATCAACGAAGGGAACTGGAATTTGCGGTGGGTGACAAGGTGTTTCTGAAAGTCACGCTGTGGAAAGATGTCCTTCATTTTCAGTAGCGAGGTAAGCTAGTACCTCGATACATTGGTCAGTATGATATTGTTGAAAGAATTAACCTTGTTGCATATAGACTTATATTGCCTTTGAACATGGAGAGAATGTAAGGACCTCTAACCCATTTTCCCAAATTTGATCCTATTGCATGGAGAGAATGCAATCGAGCATAATATTGGACAAGTATTCTGTTATCATACGGAGTGAATAAAAATATCAACAGAAATCTTAAAAATTAATCAATGAAATCGTAACACATAAGTACCATAGGGATCTAAATATCCAGAAAGTAAACCTCCAACATAATTCGGAAACAAACAAGCAAAAGAGGAACTTGAAGAACCAGAAAATAGTTTAATCATAGTTTATGTTATATGCACAAGCAATCAAGGAATAGGTATGCAAATGTGATGCGATATTGGCCCACTGTGCAGCCATCATTCTCACACACTAGTACCACGAACAGCGAATATACCTAAGCCTGAAAAATGGTGGAAACAACAGGATGAGATTACAAGAATCTCAGTAGGGTCACAGCATCATAAAATCTGCAGAAATCTTAAACAAACATCTCCCAATCAACATCAGATCATCCTATACAACTAAAGGATATCACGCAGGCATTCAAACATCCAAAGGAGTAGAGCCAAAACTAAGGCTGAGGGTGGACTACAAACACTTTTAAAAATCAGAAGTACATAGGCAGAAAAAACTCATCAATCATCTCGGCAATAGGAAAAGGGCATCCCCTTCCACCTGTGTTGTCCAAAGCTTCTCTGTACAAAGGGAAAAAGGTTAGCACACAAGCTAATCAACAAGCCTATTCATCTTGTCAGCACACAGGACAAGGCATCTAGCCAGCACACAGGACTAAGCATCCTAACCAGCACACAAGACTAGGGCATCCAAACCATACAAGGATAGTAACATCTTGCCAGCATATAGGACGAGGTATCTAGCCAACACATAGGACTAGGCATCTAGCATGTACAAGCTATAGATTGCCACCCATATAACTCACATACCAGTAAGAATTTCTCCTCTCCCAATAGCATCAGCGCTTACCCTGAATGACCACCGGAAAAGGATCCTGACACACAAATACATACAAGCACACACAAGCAAGTACAAAGCACAATACCACAACAGGTTATCCTCAATCATGTCAAAACACAATCAATATGTTCAATGCACACAACATATGCAAATTACGGACTTATAACCTATCTCAAGGGTTCGGTATAGCTTAAGTAAGCCTCAAATCAATCCGAAATTTATGCATACATTATCTCACATATGCTGAAATCAACAAGGAAAAACCAAACTAAGCATGCATACTCAATAATCAAGTAGATATCCTATTTCCTTACCAATTCCACTCACCAAACCTATTAGAAACCATTTATATGATGCCGCAAGTGCCTCCCCCCTCAAATGTGTGATGTGATAGCCAAGAACTTAACAAGATTCAACCTGAATTACCACCCCAATTAACTATACAAATTTCGGCACTAAGATAGAGTTTATAAGGAAATTGAAATTTCATGATTACAAAAGAGGATTAGGTGTTAATAACACATACAATCAAAAGGAACAAGATCAGAGACCAATAGGTTAGTCAATTGATCAAAATTGAAAACAGTAAGGAAAAGTGTAGGGCATGCCGATTTCATGTATAGGGAAGATTCAAAGTATCAATTCATAATATTACAACATGAATGGATGCCAAAAAATCATACGAACAAAAAGAATGACAATAGAAATCAATTGAATGAAGAATCACACAATTTTAGTACTAAACCTATAAATTGTGATTATATTTTTGATAGAGAAGAACTAA
This sequence comes from Passiflora organensis, assembly GCA_019739055.1. Taxonomy (NCBI): domain Eukaryota; kingdom Viridiplantae; phylum Streptophyta; class Magnoliopsida; order Malpighiales; family Passifloraceae; genus Passiflora; species Passiflora organensis. The sequence goes on from JAEPBF010000022.1 coordinate 1,650,101, forward strand.
CCTTCTGATGATCACCCAAGATAGCTAGATGGAGGGTGAAAAGATCTTTCCAAGAAGCTATTATTTTTAGAAATCCGACAAAGGATGAATGAGTTATGCAATGATGAAGGTTGAAAATTTTCGGCAGCAATAAGGTAAGGTGTAGGGTTTGATTGCTTAGTAATTTGTGTGTTTCTAGTTTGTGTTGACAAGTGTGGCTGGCTACTCTTTATGTAGGATGTGATAGGGTTAATTTCCTTACATTAAAGGCTAGATAAAGAAAGATAATCATTAGAATTAAATTCTGAAATTATCCTTCCTTAATTTTATGAATTTTATAACCTATGGTATGATTGAACCAATAAGGAAATGAATCAAAGAGAAATTAAATAAGAAAAGAATACTAAATATTCAATACCAATTTCGAACATCACACATCCTTTTTCTCAGAGGCAAAACGGTTATTTCACCTGCATTGGCTTCTGGAGACTCAAAATTTAGGGTCTCATATCCTCCCCTTCTTATAAGAATTTCGTCCTTTAAATTTCAGCACAAGTACCTAAGAAAACAGGTAAGGAAATTTTGCACGCATAGAATCTTTAGTCTCCCAAGACAATTCCTCAATTTGACCATTACGCCAAACAACTCATACCATAGGCACGCTTTATTGTAAAGCTGGCGAACTGACCGATCTAGTATGGCAACTGGCTGTATGGGATAGGATAGGTCTTCAGAAACCTCAACTGGGGGTTCTTCCAGCACATGAGTAGGGTCTCACACATACTTTCTCAACATCAAAAAATCAAACACATTGTGTATCCATTCCATAATTAGAGGAAGTGCAAGTCGATATGCACCAGGTCTGATTCTTTCAATGATTGCATACGGACCAATGTAACGAGGTGCTAGCTTTCCTTGCTGCTGAAAATGAAGGACACCTTTCTAAGAGGCGACCTTCAGAAACATTTTGTCACCTACCGCAAATTCCAGCTCCCTTCATCGATTATAGGCATAATTTTTCTACCGATCATGAGCCGTCTTCAGCCTTTGTCGAATTAAATTCAGCTGCTTCGTTGCTTGATCAATCTATTCCAGATTGTCTAGGCGTCTCTAACCTACTTTTTTCCAGCAAATAGAAGTTCAACAATGTCTCCCATATAAGGCTTCATAAGGAGCCGTACCGATGCTTATAAGGAAACTATCGTTGTAAGCAAACTCCGTCAATAGTAGACATCGATCCCAACTGGTATGTTGGTCTACACATAGCATATCCTCAAATGTTTGAATCGTCCTTTCAAATTGACCATCGGTCTAGGGATGAATTGCTATTTTGAAATTCAATCTCAAATCCAGTGTATTCTGGAATTTCTCCCAAAATTGTGATGTAAAATGAGGGTCATTATCTAAAATGATGGAAATTGGCACTCCATGTAATCAAAAAATTCATCTAAGTAACATACAGCCAACTTCTTTGGTGTATCTAGCACACGTACAAGAAGGAAGTGTTTAGATTTCGTCAGTCGATCCATGATCACTCAGATGGCATCGTATCTTCACTAAGATCTAAGCAAACCGGTCACAAAATCCATCGTGACTTGCTCCCACATCCATTCTGGAATCGGAACTGATTGAAGTATACCAATGGGTCTTTGATGCTCGATCTTTGTTTGTTGACATACGAGGCATCGGGCAACAAACTCAGCAATATGGCATTTCATATTCGGCCACTAATACTACTCTTTCAAGTCTCAGTTCATCTTAGTGTGACTAGGATGGATAGCAAACTTCGAACTATACGGCTCAGATAAAATAAGATTACGAATATCAACATCTTGTGGTTCACATACCCGGTTTGTGAGACCCTGATCCTCCATAGGGTAGATATTATAGAAGTCCACAAGTTAGAAATTGAGTTTAAGTACCTGTCCAACTGAAATGACTATTTTGCCTCTGAAAAAATAATGCATGATGGCCTAAAATGGTTATTGCCGAATATTTTCTGTTTTAATTTTAGTTAATTATGCTTATTTTTATCCCTTATTATCCAAAATACTAGGTAATTCTTCCTCTTAAATAGAGTTACTATTTAAATAAGAATTATCCTTTTAGTAGATTTATCCTTTTAATAGAATTATCCTTTAATCATATTTTATCCTTTTAAGCTTAAAAACAGGGAATTATCTCTTAATTAAACCTCTTTAGACACCTATTAAAGGAGAGGCCGACCTACCCTGATAAATCATACCCAAAACCTCCTAAATAATTATGGAATTATTCCCTTCCTTCTCTCCCTCTCAAGGCTGACTTTTGTTCTTAAACCCTAAGTGCCGTAATTTGTCTGCTTCAATCAGATTCTTGTAAGTGTTGGCTTGTTAGAATCCTCTCATCACTATGCATCTTATTATCTTGGTTTCACAAGCAAAAGGTTAGTGTTTCCCTTTTAATTTTACTGCTGCAATTTCTAGGGTTCTTAGCCGAATTTCTTATAATTCAACCCCTTGTGGGTTTATGTTTCTATTCATCTTTATCATTTGAATGTTTGGTACCTATCGTTGTTATGTTATGATGAATTCAGCCCTTGTATATTCCTTGTTGAAGAAATCTGCATGCACTATTCCTAACCCTATGTTTGCCAAAATTTGATCAATTGACTTATCTATTGGTTTTAGATTTTGTTCATTTTAATCGTTTGAGTGTCTAGCACATATTCCTTCCTTATTCACAAGAAATCACAGCTTCTTCTTATGTGTATGATGAAATCACAATTTTCCTTATAAACTCTAAGGTGTTGCCGAAATTTTTATATTGAATTAGGGTGAATAATCAGGTTGATTCTTGCTGATTTTTTTTCCATCACATCACATATTCAGGGGGAAGATATTGCTGCATTCGGGTCAATAGATTTTGGTATGTTAATTGGTAAGGATTCCCAATCCCTTTGGTTTTTAATTAAGTATCTTGTGGATTGGTATTGTATGGTCTTTGCCTTGTGATAGTTTAGGAGATTCTGATCTTATTGGAAAGGTGAAAGGTTGCATCCGATTCAGACATGTGAGAAGTAAGATCTATGCCTCATCGGTTTCTTCAGAGATCCTTGTTGTTCATTGTTATTTTCGATACATGCCTTTGTGATGTTGTATACGCATATGTGAGATAGTGTATGCATGAGTTGCAGATTGATTTGAGGCTCACTTACGCTATACCGAACCCTTGAGATAGATTGTGAGTGCCTAATTTGCATGTGTTTTGTGTATTGAAAATGCTGATTGTGTTCTGACATGATTGAGGATACCCTATTGTGGTATTATGCTTTGTACTTGTTTGTGTGTGTTTGTATATGTTTGTGTGTCAGGATCCTTTTTCGATGGCGATACGAGGTAAGTATTGTTACTCCTAGGGAGAGGAGAGATGCTTACCGAACTGGGAGGTTTATGGGTGATTATTCCCAGTAAGAGCTCGCTGGATGCCTTATAGGCCGGTTTTAAGCCTGGACATCAGGATGCCTTGTATGCCAGTTCGAGTCTGGACGTCAAGATGCCCTATAGGCAGTTCGAGTCTGGACATTATGATGCCCAATTTTTCAGTGGCAGGATGAGTGTGCAGCTGCAAGAGTTCTCCTAATCCAGTTAAAGTCTGGATGTCGGAGAGAACCAAAAGGCTTGCTGTAATATTGATTATCTAACTGTTTTACCCTTTTTGCATCATAGCCTTGGACAACATGGGCAGATGGGGAAAAAAATTGGTTTTGAAAGTCAGATTATGTTATAGGATGCCTGTGTGCTTCTGAATGAGAAGTATTTTCAGTCTTTCCCTCTGTTTTTTACCAATTTCGGCCTACCCTTATATTGTGTGTGCTTGTGATGATTTCGGCCCCTATCATGTGTAATTAATGCTTGTGGTTTTAATTCGATATCTTACGTGGTTTTAGGTGTTGATCCTTTAGTTATGAGGAGATGTTTGATTGGGAAACTCTAGGACTTATGATGCTGTAACCCTACTGAGATTCTTGTAATCTCATCCCTTCTTTTCTCCCCCTTTGTAGGCTTAAGTGTGTGCTTTGTTGTTGGTACCAAAGGTTTGAGATCAAGGCTACACGGCTGGACGAATTTGCACATCATATTCACCTCTTTCCAATTGAATGCGCATAACATGCCTTTGAACTCGTATAGATTTTCATTCTGGCTTTTCAAACCCTCTTCTTTTTTGTTATTGCTTCTGAAATATGAGACTCTAAATTTTGCGTCATAGAAGTCCAGAAGCCAGTGCAGGTGAAAGACCATTTTGTCCCTGAAGAAAAGGATGTGTGATGGCCGAAATTGGTAAGAAATGTCTAGTGGTTATTTCTGGTTTTAATTCTTTTTTATTTGGTTCTTTATTGGTTGATAATTACTTTAGAAAATAAAATTCCTAAAATTAAGGGAGGATAATTATATAATTTAATTCTGATAATTATCTTACTTTAATCTAACCCTTAAATTAGGAAAATTAATCTCATAACCACGCTATATAAAGAGGAAGCCGGCCACACTTAAACCTTACACAGAAAATATACAAAATTCGTCCAACCAAAAACTCTAGACTTCCTATTGCTGCTAAAATCTGTTTGAACTTCAAAATAACATAACTCTCTCATCGTTTATCAGATTCTTGCAAATAATAGCTTGTTGGAAAGATCTTTCCATTCTCTATCCAATCATCTTTGGTTTTTGTATCTGGAGATTAGTCTTTATTTTTCGTAATTTAGCTCATAATTCAATGGGATTAGGTTTCAAAATTTTGTGATTTTGCTCTCAATTGAATTCTGTTGTTGTTCATCTTGGTTGTATGATTGTTTAGCATCCTTCCATGATGTAAAATCAGGAATTCATCCTTTGAATCTTCTCTGTACATGAAATTTTCATGCCCTATTTGTTGCCTATCTTGATCAATTGATTAACCTATTGGATTCTGATCCTGATTCTTTTGGTTTTACATATTACAAACTCCTAATCCTTCCTTGTTAATATGAAATCGCAACCTTATTACCTTGTATGCATGAAATCGCAATTTTTCTAGTGCCCTATTCTTAGTTCCGAAATTTTTATAGTTAATTCGGATGGTAATTCAGGTTGAATATTGTTAAGTTCTTGGCTATCACATCACACATCCAAAGGGGAGGCACTTGCGGAATCTGATCACTGGCTTCTGATAGGTTTGGTGAGTGAAATTTCTAAGAAAATAATATATTCAATTGGTTATTGAGTATGCATACATAGTTCAGTTTTGTCTTTTCCATATGATGTTATAGGTGATTTGGATCCCTTGAATAAAGACAAAGGAATAGCTTCTTGTTCAGAAACAAGAGAGGTAGGATCTATGCCTCATCGGTTTCTTCAGAGATCCTTGTTGTTTGTTTGTTAATTTCGGTACCTACATGTATGATATGTGTATGCACATATGTTGTAGTGAGTATGCTTGCATTGCGAACCAAGATGTGATCCTCTAGACTATACCGAACCCTTGAGTTAGGTTATAAGTACCTAATTTGCATGTGTTGTGTGCATTGAACATGTTGATTGTGTTTTAACATGATTAAGAATACCTTGTCGTGGTAATGTGCTATATGTTTGCTTGTGTGTGCTTGTACATGTTTGTGTGTTAGGATTTTTTTCCGGTGGCCATTCAGGGTCAGCATTGATGCTCCTGGGGAGAGGAGAGGTTTTTACTGGTATGTGAGCTGTATAGGTGGCAATCCCCAACATGTACATGTTGGATGCCTGTTCCTTGTGTGGCTAGACGCCTTGTCCTTGTGTGGCAAGATGTCCTTGTCCTTGTGTGGTTTGGATGCTATTGTCCTTGTGTGGCTTGGATGTCATTGTCCTTGTGTGGCTTGGATGACTTGTTCTTGTGTGGCAGGATGAACAGGCTTGCGGATTAGTTTGTGTACTAACCCTTTTACCCTTTGTGTAGTGAAACCTTGGACAACACAGGTGGAAGAGGATGGTCTTTTCTGTTGATGAGAATGATTGATGATTTACCTGCCTGTGTACTTCAAACTTTCAGAAGTGTTTGTAGTCTACTCTCAGCCTTAGTTTCGGCCCTAACCTTGGATTGATTCTTGAATTACTTTGTAACGACCCCAATTCCTACCTGATAATATTTTCTCTAATTAAGGTCATTACCGCAGTGAAACCCAAACAAGCCCAAAGACACCTAGGACCTTTCTGAATCCCACCAGGTTTGCTCACTAAGTTTTCGACTTTTAGCATGTTCATTCTACATGTTTAATAACAGTTGGAGCATGATATTGGACAATCATTCTGGTATCATATGGAGTGAGTAAAAAAATCAGTGGAAGTCTTTAAATTAAATCACTGGATTCATAACACACAAATCCCATCAGGATCCAAATAACAAGCAAGAATTCTTCCAACATAGTCGAAAATAACAAACAAAGGAGGAATCTTCCAGAAAGTAGTCTAATTTTTTTTTTATTCAAGTTATATGCGCAAGTAATCAAGGAACAGGTATGCAAAGCCCCACCGTATAATCACACACTGGTACCACGAGCAGTGAATGTACCTAAGCCTGAAAAAAATGGTGAAAATAATGGAATGAGATTACAACAATCTTAGTAGAGTTACAACATCATAAGATCTACAGAAACCATAAACACAAATCTCCCGAACAACATCTGATTATTCCTTCGCAACTAAAGGGATTCATGCAATTCAAAGATTCAATAAAAAAGGGTAGTGCCAAATCTAAGGCTGAGGGGGACTACAAACACTTCCGAAAAGTATCAGAAGTACACAGGCAGACAGAACTCATCAGATTGTTCTCGGCAATGATGAAGAAAAGGCCATCCCCTTCCACCTGTGTTGTCCAAGGCTTACTGCACGAAAGGTAATTGGTTAACACACAAGGACAAAACATCCCAAGCCACACAAGGACAAGGGCATCCCAAACCACACAAGGATAAGGGCTTCCCAAACCACACACGGATAAGGGGTTCCAGCCACAAAAGGATAGGGCTTCAGGCCACACAAGGACTAGACATCCTGCGAGTTCTTGCTGGGATTTTCCACCCACACGACTCCTATACCAGTAAGAACCTCCCCTCTCACTAGGAGTATCAGCGCTTACCCAGAATGGCCACCGGAAAAGGATCTTGACACACAAACACGTACAAGCACACATAGGCAAGCACAAAGCACAAACCACAATAGGGTATTCTCAATTCTATTAGATCAAATTCAGAATGTTCAATACACATCACACATGCAAGCTAGGCACTCCTAACCAACCTTAAAGGATTCGGTATAACCTAAAAATTCCTCAATTCAATCTGCAACTCAAGCATGCATTATTTAATATGAATGCGCATACAGTTTCACAATCATTGGTACAGAAATCAATTAAGCAAACAACGAGGTCTTTGGAGAAACCGATGAGGCATAGATCCTACCTCTCTTGTCTCTAAACAAGAAATTATTCCCTTGTCTTTATTCAATAATTCTGCACTGCCTACAGCATCACAAGGAAAAGCCAAAACCAAACTAAGTATGCATATCCAATATACAATTAAATACCTTATTTCCTTACCAATTCCACTCACCAAACTTATCAGAAACCAGTGATCAGATGCCACAGGTACCTCCCCCTTGGATGTGTGATGTGCGATGTGATAGCCAAGAACTTCACAAGAATTAATCTGAATTACCATCCCTAATTATCATACAATTTTCGGCACTAAGAATAGGGCAATAGGGCAAGTTGCGATTTCATGTTAACAAGTTGTAGGAGTTGCGATCTCATGTTAACAAGGGAGGATTAAGGGTTTATAACATGTATTATCAAAAGAAACAAGATCAAAATCCAATAGGTTAATCAATTGATCAAGATAGGCACAATAGGGTAGTAGGTAGAGCTTACTGATTTCATGTATAAAAAAGATTTAAAGGATGAATTCATGATTTTTCACTATGAATGGATATTAAACAATTATACTAATAAAGGCAACAATATCAGAGATCAATCAAAGGCAGAATTATACAAATCTTAAAACATAATTCCGCCGCCAATTTTCAACTTATCTGTTGACAAAGAAATTCGAACGTAAAATCAAGAAAACAAATATTTTTGGAAAGAGGATAAAAAGAGCTTTCCAACAAGCTATTATTTACAGGAATCCAAAAAATGATGAAAGAGTTATGCTATATTGAAGTTCAAGAAGAGTTTGGCAGTTCCGCCAAGTTTCGACTTATCTTACGAGAAAGAAATACTAACCTCCTGACAAAAAACAAAGATAGTTAGAAAGAAGATGAAGAGAACTTTCCAACAAGCTATTATTTTCAGGAATCCAACAAACGATGAGAGAGTTATGCTGGTTTAAAGTTTCAGCGAATTTTAGCAGATATAGAGAGGTGTAAGCAAATTACATGAAAACTATTGTTGTAAGCAAATTCTGCCAACAGCAAACATCGATCCCAACCGGTTTTCTGATCCAACACACTCGCTCGTAGTATTTCTTCGAATGTTTGAATCATCCTTTCTATTTGGCCATCGGTCTGGGGATGAAATGCCGTGCTGAAATTCAATCTCGAACCCAGCACATTCTGGAATTTCTCCCCAAACTGTGAGGTGAAACGAGAGTCACGATCTGAAATGATGGAAACTGGCACCCCATGCAATCGAACAATCTCATCTAAGTAACGAACAGCCAATTTCTCAGGTGTATCCGTCACACGTATAGGAAGGAAATGTGCAGATTTCGTCAATCGATCCACGATCTCCCAAATGGCATCGTATCCTCACTGTGACCTAGGCAAACCGGCCACAAAATCCATTGTGACATCCTCCCACTTCCATTCTAAAATTGGAAGTGACTGAAGTAGTCCATTGGGTCGTTGATGTTTGATCTTTACTTGTTGACATACGAGGCATCGGGCAACAAACTCAACAATGTGGCGTTTCATGCTTGGCCACCAATACTACTCTTTCAAATCTCTGTACATCTTTGTGCTTCCGGGATGGATAGCGAACTTCGAACTATGCACCTCCGATAGAATAAGGTTACGAATATCAATATCTTGTGGAACACATACCTAGTTTCTGAAGACAAGCATTTTGTCATCTCGTATTCTGAAATCACGAACTATGACATCAACACCATCAGAAAATTGCTTCCGAATTTTAATTAGTTTCAGATCCTCTAATTGCTGATTCAGGATTTTCTCAATCAAGGTACGTGTGACTTCGATTCGTGCCAACAATGAACTAGAATAATCAGTGCCAAGATGCACACAATTTGTCCTCAAATCCAGCAACATAGGCATATAATGGGTGCGCATATAGGCAAAAACTGATGCTCCGCTACCAAACCTGTAACAACCCTAATTCCTACCTATTCATATTTACTCCGATTAAGGTCATTACCGAAGTAAAACCAAAACAAGCCCAAAGACACGTAGGACCTATCTAAATCCCACCAGGCTTACACACTAAGTTTTCGACTTTTAGCATGTTCATTCTACATGTTTAATACTAGTTGGATAATGAAATTGGACAATCATTCTGGTATCATATGGAGTGAGTAAAAACATCAGCGGAAGTCTTTAAATTAAATCACTGAATTCATAACACACAAATCTTGTAAGGATCCAAATAACCAGCAAGAATTCCTCCAACATAGTCAAAAATTACAAACAAAGGAGGAATTTTAAAATAAACCAGAAAGTAGTCCAATTTTTTTTTATTCAAGTTATATGCGCAAGTAATCAAGGAACAGGTATGAAAAAGTGATGTGATATTGCCCCGTCCTACAGCCTTGATCTCACACACTAGTACCACGAGCAGTGAATGTACCTAAACCTGAAAAAAATGGTGAAAACAATAAAATGAGATTACAAGAATTTCAGTAGGGTCACAATATCATAAGATCTACATAAACTATAAACACAAATCTCCCGAACAACATCTGATCATTCCTATGCAACTAAAGGGATTCATGCAATTCAAAGATTTAATCAAAAAAGGTAGGGTCGAATCTAAGGCTGAGGGGGACTACAAACACTTTCGAAAAGTATCAAAAGTACATAGGCAGGTAGAACTCATAAGATTGTTCTCAGCAATGAAGAAGAAAATGTCATCCCCTTCAACCTGTGTTATCCAAGTCTTCTTGCACGAAAGGTAATTGGTTAGCACACAAGCTAATCAGCAAGTCTATTCATCTTGCCACACAAGGACAAAACATTCCAAGCCATACAAGGACAAGGGCATCCCAAACCACACAAGGATAATGGGTTCCTGCCACACAAGGACAGGGCTTCTGGCCACACAAGGACAGGGCTTCAGGCCACACAAGGATAGGGCTTCATAATTTTCCATCCATACGACACCCATACTAGTAAGAACCTCCCCTCGCACTAGGAGCATTAGCGTTTACCTCAAATAGCCACCGGAAAAGGATCCTAACACACAAACATGTACAAGCACACATAGGCAAGCACAAAGCACAAAACCACAACAAGGTATTCTCAATTCTGTTAGATCACATTCAGTATGTTCAATACACATCACACATGCAAACTAGGCACTCCTAACCTACCTTAAGGGATTCGGTATAACATAGAAATTCATCAGTTCAATCCGCAACTCAAGCATGCATTATTTAATATGAATGCGCATACAGTTTCACAATCATTGGTACCGAAATCAATTAAGCAAACAACGAGGTCTCTGGAGAAACCGATGGGGCATAGATCCTACCTCTTTTGTCTAAAATAAAAATTTATTCCCTTGTCTTTATTCAATAATTCTGCATTACCTACAGCATCACAAGGCAAAGCCAAAACCAAACTAAGTATGCATATCCAATATCCAATTAAATACCGTATTTCCTTACCAATTCCACTCACCAAACCTATCAGAAACTAGTGATCAGATGTCGCAGGTACCTCCCCTTTGGATGTGTGATGTGATAGCCAAGAACTTAACAAGAATCAACGTGAATCACTATCCCTAATTATCATACAATTTTTGGCACTAAGAATAGAGCAATAGGGCAAGTAGCGATTTCAATTTAACAAGTTGTAGGAGTTGCAAGATCAGAATCCAATAAGTTAATCAATTGATCAAGATAGGCATAATAGTGCAGTAGGGAAAAGGTAGGGCTTACTGATTTCATTTATAGAAAAGATTCAAAGAATGAATTCATGATTGTTCACTATAAATGGATATTAAATATTCATACGAATAAAGGCAACAACATCAGAGATCAATCAAAGGCAGAATTATACAAATCTTAAAACCTAATTCCCCCACCGATTTTCAATTTATCTGTTGACAAAGAAATACGAACGTCAAAACAACAAAACAAATATTTTTGGAAAGTATATGAAGAGATCTTTACAACAAGCTATTATTTACAGGAATCCAACAAACGATGAGAGAGTTATGCTACATTGAAGTTCAAGAAGATTTTGGCAGTTCTGTCGAGTTTTGACTTAATGTACGAGAAAGAATTAATAAATTCCTGAAAAAAAAAACAGTTAGAAAGAAGATAAAGAGAGCTTTCCAACAACCTATTATTTGCAGGAATCTGACAAACGATGAGAAAGTTATGCTGGTTTAAAGTTTCAACAAATTTTGACAGATATAGGGAGGTGTAAGTGTTTTAGGCTATACGAGTTTTGTGTGTTTTTTATTAATGATTTTTTGTGGAGTTGGCTTCCTATTTATAATGGATGGGTATGGAATTAAGATTACTACTTTAAAGGCTTTATTAAAGTAAGATAACTACCAGATTTAAATTCGGTAACTATCCCTTTTTAAATTTTTAGGATTTTAATTCCTAAGGTGATTATCAACAAATTAAGAACCAAATTAAAGGGAATTAATACCAGAAATAATTACCAAACATTCCTTACCAATTTCGACCATCACAAATCTTTTTCTACAGGGGAAAATTGGTCATTTCACCTGCAGTGGCTTCTGGACTTCTATGACTCAAAATTCAGGGTTTCACATACGTGATATTTTTATATGTGTAAGGATGATCTGATGTTGTTTGGGAGATATTTGTTTAAGATTTCTATAGATCTTATAATGCGGTGACCCTAATGAGATTCTTGCAATCTCATCCTGTTGTTTCCACCAATTTTTCAGGCTTAGGTACAATTGTTGTTCGTGGTACCAGTGTGTCAGAATCAAGGCTGCATGGTGGGGTGATATCGCATCACATTTGCATATTTTGTCTCCTTGGTTGCTTGCGTATACAATATGATCATTGATTGGACTATTTTTCTGGTTTCTCAAGCTTCCTCCTTTGCTTGTTGTTTTCGAACTATGTTGGAGGTTATTTGCTATATATTTGGATCCCTATGAGACTTGTGTGTTATGGATTCATTGATTAAATTTAAAGACTTTTGCTGATATTTTATTCACTATATATGATACCAGAATATTTGTCCCCTATCATGCTCGAAACTTTAAAATCTTAAAGGAATTAACATGCTAAAATCAAAACTAGATGGATAAGCCTTGTGGGATTCAGATAGTTCCTGGTTTGGGCTTGTTTGGGTTTCACGGCGGTAAGGGTCCCATTAGGAGCAAATTTTTGAATATGGGATTTGGGTCCTTACAAGTTTTGTAGCAGAGCATGGTTTAGGTAATATGATTTATTGAATGCTACCCTGTTTGTTGATTTGGTGTTTGTAGGTCGGTACATGGGCACACAGCCACTCACTTAGGAGCTAATAACAAAAGTGATCTAATGCTAAAAAGATTTGTAAGATTTAGATTATGAAATTGATAATTTAATTTGTTCTCACAAATATTTTCTATGTTTTCATTGTTATTACCGAATGTATGAGTGTATCCTATGAAAGTCCGAAATGTGTTTGTTGCCAAATAATTGCATTGTATTTTATGATTATTGTCGAATGGGTGTTATTGATGCATGTTGTGCTGCCGAGTGTCCCTATGTGATTCCTATGTTTCCAAATGTATATGAATGTATTTGCTGCTTATTAATGTGTGCTGCCGAGTGTGAATTACATGAGTATGTGTATTACTGAATATTTGTCCGATATCATGCTCCAAACTTTAAAATCATAAAGGAATTAACATGTTAAAATCGAAACTTGATGGATAAGCCTTGGAAGATTCAGATAGGTCTTAGTTTGGGCTTATTTGGGTGTCACGGCAGTAAGGGTCCTAATAGGTTAGGTTTCACGGCAGTGAGGGTCATCAATCATCTCGGCAATAGGAAAAGGGCATCCCCTTCCACATGTGTTGTCCAAGGCTTCACTGCACAAAGGGTAAAAGGTTAGCACACAAGCTAATCACCAAGCCTATTCATCTTACCAGCACACAGGACTAGGCATCCTAACCAGCTCACAAGAATTAGAGCATCCAAACCACACAAGAATAAGGGCATCTTGCTAGCAAACAGGACAAGGTATCTAGCCATCACATAGGACTAGGCATCCAATTCACGCAAGCTAGGGATTGCCACTCATACAACTCCCATACCAGTAAAAACCTTTTCTTTTCCAAGGAGCATTCAGCGCTTACCCTGAATGACCATAAAAAAAGGATCCTAACACACAAACACATATAAGCACACACAAGCAAGTAGAAAGCACAATACCAGAATAGGGCATCCTTAATCATGTTAGAACACAGTCAGCACGTTCAATGCACACAATACATACAAATTAGGCACTCATAACCTATCTCAAAGGTTTGGTATAGCCTAAGTAAGCCTCAAATCAATCTGAAACTCATGCATACAATATCTCACATATGCATATACAAATACTAAGCACATGCACATAAATTAACAAGCAATCAATAAAGATTTCTAGAGAAACTGATGAGGCATATATCTTACCTCTCTTGTCTTTGAACAAGAAGCAATTCCTTTGCTTTTATTCAAAGGATCTGAACCACCTATAACATCATAAGGCAAAGATAAAACCAAACTAAGCATATATACTCAATAATCAAGTAGATATCCTATTTCTTTACAAATTCCAATCACCAAACCTATCAAAAACCAGTAATTATATGCGGCAGCTGTCTCCCCTTTAGATGCGTGATGTGATAGCCAAGAACTTAACAAGATTCAATCTGAATTATCACCCTAATTAACTACACAAATTTTGGCACTAAGATAGGGTTCACAAGGTAATTGTGATTTCATGATTACAAGGTATAGGGGTTGTGATTTCCTGATTAAAAAGAAGAATTAGGTGTTAATAACACATACAATCAAAAGGAACAAGATTAGAAACCAATAGGTTAGTCAATTGATCAAAATCAGAAACAATAAACAAAGTGTAGGGCATGCTTATTTTATGTATAGGGAAGATTCAAAGGACAAACTCATGATATTATAACATGAATAGATGCCAAACAATCATACTAACAAAAGGAACAACAACATAAATCAATTGAAAGAAAAATTACATAATTTTGGTGCTAAACCCTATAAATTACGATTAGGTTTTTGATAGGGAATAACTAACCTTCTGATAATCAAACACAAGATAGCTAGATAGAGGATGAAAAGAGCTTTCCAAAAAGTTATTATTTGCATAAATCCGACAAAGGATGAATGAGTTATGCAAAGAATGAAGGTTGGAAAGTTTCAGCAGCAATAGGGTAAGGTGTAAGGTTTGATCGCTTGATAATTTTGTGTGTTAGTTATGTGTGGACAAGTGCGGCCGACTACACTTTATGTAGGGTGTAATAGGATTAATTTCCCTACTTTAAGGGCTAGATAAGGGAAGACAATCATTAGAATAAAATTCTGGAATTATCATTCCTTAATTTTAGGAATTTTATCACTTAATGTAAGATTGAACCAATAAGGAAATGAATCAAAGGGAAATGAAATCAGAAATGAATGCTAAATTTTCAATACCAATTTCGGCCATCACACATCCTTTTTCTCAGGGAAAAACGGTCATTTCACCTGCACTGGTTTCTGGACTTCGTTAACTTAAAATTTGTGGTCTCACAGAGAATCCACAATGTGTTTCACGTTTCGTTGTTAAGAAAGTATGTGCAAGACCCTACTCATGTGCTTGAAGAACCACTACTCGAGGTTGCTGAAGACTTATCCTACCCTGTATAGCCAGTTGTCATACTAGATCGGTCAGTTTGTCAACTTCGTAGTCGGAGCTCACTTATAGTACGAGTTGTTTGGCGTAATGGCTAAGTTGAGGAACAGTCTTGGGAGATTGAGGAATCTGAGTGAGAAAAATTTTCTTCCCTGTTTTTTTAGGTATTTGAACTGAAATTTCGAGGACAAAATTTTTATAAGACAGGAGGATGTGATACCCTGATTTTTGTGACCTAAAAGTCCAGAAGCCAGTGTAGGTGAAATGGCCATTTTGTCCCGGAAGAAATGGATGTGTGATAGCCTAAAATGGTGCTGAAGGTTCAATGCTCATTTCCAAATTAATTGCTCCTTTATTTTATTTTCTTCTTAGTTCATTTCTATCTTAAATAATAATCTCCTAAAATTAAAGGATAATTCCATAGTTAAATCCTAATGATTATCCACTTATATCTAGCCTTAAAAGTAGAAAAATTAAATCCCATTACACCCTACAAAAGAAGTAGTCAGCCATACATAAGTCCCACACCAAAAACATACAAAATCTTCACACAATGAAACCCTACTCCCTACCCTTACTACTAAAATGCTTCAAACATTTACCTTAACAGAGATCTATCATCCTTCATCAGATTTTTGTGAATAATATCTTGTTGGAAACCTCTTTCCATGTTTTATCTTGTTATCTTGGCTTCATCTTCAGAAGGTTAGATTCTCCTTACACTTTTTCTTATCACAATTTCTTAGGGTTTGGAGCCAAAATCCTTTGATTAATCCTTCAATTGGTTACTATTGTTGTTCCTTTTGTTCATATGATTGTTTAGAACCTATTCATGTTGTAATATTATGAATTCATCCTTTGAATCTTCCCTATGCATGAAATTGACATGCCCTATATCCTTGCCCTACTATTGCCGATTTTTGCCAATTGCTTTGTCTATTGGTTTTTAATCTTGTTCCATTTAATTATATGTGTATTTGACATCTAATCTTTCTATAGTATCATAAAATTACAACCTTTAAATCCTTTATGCATGAAATCACAATTTTCCCTATTGCCCTATCTTAGTGCCGAAATTTTCATGGTTAATTGGGATGGTAAATCAAGTTGATTCTTGTTGTATTCCTGGCTATCACATCACACATCCAAGGAGGAGGTTCCTATGGCATCATCACTAGTTTCTGATAGGTTGGGTGAGTGGATTTGGTAAGGAACTAGGTTGTTTATTTGGTTTATGAATTGTGTATGCTTAGTATGGTTTTGTCTTTGCCTTATGGTTATAAAGATGGTTTGGATCCCTTTAATAAAGGCAAAGGGATAGCTACTTGTTTAGAGACAAGAAAGGTAAGAACTATACCTCATTGGGTCTCCAGAGATCTTTGTTGTTTGAATGATGAATTTGCTACTTGTCCATGATATTGTATATGTGCATGCTTTTTATAGTGTATGCATGAGTTGCGGATGGAGCTATGATACATTAGGCAATGTCAAACCCTTGAGATAGGTTGTGTGTGCCTAATTCGCATGTGTTGTGATATGATGGAGGATGCCATACTGTAATTATGCCTTATACTTGCTTGTTTGTGCTTGTACATGTTTGTGTGTCAAGATCCTTTTCCAATGGCCATTCGGGGTAAGCATTGATGCTCCTTGGGAGAGGAGAGGTTCTTATTGGTATGGGTGTCGTATGGGTGTCAATCCCCAGCATGTGCATGCTGGATGCCTAGTCCTTGTGTGGCTAGATGCCTTGTCCTGTGTGCTGGCCGGATGCCCTTATCCTTGCGTGGTTTGTATGCCTAGTCTTTGTGTGGCTAGATGCCTTGTTCTGTGTGCTGGCAAGATGAATAGGCTTGCTGATTAGATTGTGTGCTAACCATTTACCTTGGTATAGTTATGCCTTAGACAACACAATTGGAAGGGGATTACCTTTTTTTGATGAGATCGAATGATGAAACTCTTGCCTATGTACTTCTGATTTTCGGAAGTGTTTATAGTCCACCCTCAGCCTATGACTTTCGGCTCGACCTCTTTTGTGTTTGTGGATGATTGTTTAATACCCCTTTAGTTGCTTAGGCGAATCTAATGTTGTCTGAGAGATATTTGTTTAGATTTCTTTAGATTTTATGATGTTGTGACCCTAGTGAGATTCTTGTAATCTCACCCTGTTATGTTCACCATTTTTCAGGCTTAGATACATCTTATGTCAGTGGTACCAGTGTGTGAGATCAAGACTGCGGCGGGACGATATTGCATCACATTCGCATCCCCTATCTCCTTGCTGATTGCTTGAGCATATAACCACTAACATGAAGTTTTATTTGACTGTTGTAGCTTATTTCCAGAATTTATTGGATAGTTTCTTCCTAGATTTTTAGTTCCCTATAGGATATGTGTGTTGTGGTTCCCTTGATTAATTATAAGGCTTTCGCTGATAATTTTATTCAGTCTGTATGTTACCAGATTGTTTGTCCATTATTATCATGCTCCAATCTTTAAAAAACATAAGAAATAAACTTAATAAAATTGGTACTTAGGATGGTTAAGCCTTGTGAGATTCAGATAGGCCTTAACTTGGGCTTATTCGGGTTTCACGACAGTGAGGGTCCTAACAGGTTAGGTTTGGGTCTTTACAATTGGAGTCCACTAGTAACATGTCAAATTTGTGTGGCATTTGTTCATTGTTAAGAATCTCTTTGACATAATTAACACGGTGAAGATTAGACTATTTGCATATCTACACCCAAATAAATAGGTGAGAGGACCAAGAACATTCAAAGAAAACTTGCAAGCAAGAATGGTGTCTACCTTGTCAATCAATATAGAAGAATTTTCAATGATAATAATATCATCGATGTAGAAAAATAAATAGAGAATAATACCATGATGATGATAGGTGAATAAATAGTGATAGTACGAATGAAGCTGACAAAGAGAAGAGAGTCCTTTAAAGCATCGTACCAAGAATGAGGTGCTTGCTTGAGTCCATATATGGCTTGCTTCAACTTGCAAACATAATGAGGATATTGAGAATTAAAAAAAACCTTTAGGCTGCTGTATGTATCTTGTTTCCCGCAATTTATCTTGAAGAAAAGTATTATTAATGTGAAATTTCCATAGTGAGCAATTATTTTGGATGAAAATGCCAATCTAATTGTTGTGGATTTAACCATAAGAATAAAAGTTGCTTGGTAGTCAACTCCATTGTGTGAAACATTTGGCGACAAGTCTTGCTTTATAATGATCCAATATACCATCAGACTTTTGCTTGGTTTTGTAAAGCCATCTGTAAGCGACAATATTAGAATCGGGTATATAGGGAATGAATTCCCAAGTATTATTCTGATGAAGAACATCAATTTCTGCTTGCATTGCATCTTTCCAATTGGATTGAGTCTGGTTTGTTTATAGGCAAGGAGGGGCTTTATGTTTCTAACTAAGCAATATAATCAACAATAGTTTTTGATTTGAAAATTTATTTGAAAATTTTGCTCATAGATTTAGTTGTCATCCTAGTGAGTTGTAGAGCATCGGTTTGGTTCGGGTCGGGAATTCCCAACATAGTTTTTTTTAAAAACAATTTACCGATAATTTTTCTCACAGACTTTTAGTTTTTCGATCAGGAAAATTTTGCAAGATGTATTCAGGTTTGTTGCATATAAAAGACTCAGATCATGGGCATATAGGGGCCTCAAGATATTTCAAGATCTAGTTCCATACATCTCGTGCTTTGATGACGTATATGTGGCCTCCATGTGTGGATTCCAGAGCATCCGGATCTCCTTTGATCGCATCCCCGGGATTCTCTCAGGGCCTTTATCTTGACTATATTTTATTTTAGAAACATAACAAATTTTTTTCAGGATTTTGATTGAGGATCTTGTGTGATCCTAATTTTTGGATGCTTATATGATATCGAGACCTTTGGATGCTTATATGACAGCACATAATTTGTGATGATTTTATTTGTTTTATTAGATATGATTTCAGATTTTATATATTAATTTATTAGTTTATTAATTTTATGACAAAATCTATCAAAAAATCACAAATGCAAGATGTTTGCAGGTTTGTTGCTTATAAAAGACTCAGATCTTGCTGTAGATTGGACCTATGACAGCCGACCCACTGGACGCACCACCTTCTACAACCATCTTGTCACAAAATACGCGTATTGTACTGTATTGTATACTATCCGTATTGTACTGTAACCAGCCTATCCGTATTGTACTGTAACCAGATAAGATGTCACATCTTATCTGCTAGTCTTGTCGGCCACGATAAGGAATCTTATCGTGGCCACAAAAGTCGTTTGTCCTATAGCGTAAAGTCTATAGCGTAAAGTCGCTTGTCCTCTTGTCGGCCACGATAAGGAATCTTATCCTGGCCTCAGAATCAGAAATCTTATCCACCAAGATAAGAAATCTGATCCACCACTAGATGCTCAACACCTGGGTAATAGGACAAAGAAGATAGCTGTCGATGGGGCCCACAAGCAGCACCCGAGCTATCTTCCTTTGCCTATATAAACCTCTCGTGTGCAAAGGAAAACAACACAACTCCCACTCTCTCTGTAATACTTCATCTGTACTACTTCATCTCTATAAAATATTCAGTGTGTTTTATATCTTTGAGTGTACCGCTGTTTTTATACTTGCAAGAAGTTCAAAAACAAAGATCAAAATCTGGGAATTTTTGCATGGTAGCGGAGCACGGTTTACAGGTACACCCTAGTTTCCTTTTTGTTGTCTTTATGTTTAATACAACAGGGCATGGCTTAGTCATTACCAGGAAGAGTCCATTATGTATTGCCTACCCATGCATGAGTATGACCACATAAACACCACAAAGAAAGATTCATGAATTGGAAAACCACCACGCTGAGCACTGTTTATACAGACGCATTAAACTCCGTAGATTCCATTCAACCACCTGCTGTTGGTTTTATCAAACCAACCCAAACCACACAAGAAAACTTTGCTAATATCATTAAGCAGAATAACTTGCTTATTCAGCTATTAGTAAAAACCATAGAAGGAATTCAAGATCTCCACGAACAAATAGGTCAGGTGAAAAACCTTGTTCGAAAACGAGAAGAGACCCCCAAAGAGGAATTAGAAGGAGCTATTGAATCCTTGACCAAAAGACTCGAAAAACTACCACTTGGTGAAAGCTCAAAACCACCGAAAAAGAAGAAACCACCATTTTACGTCTACAAAGATCCCTATCTTATCTTTGAAGAAGAAAAGAGACGATTGGAAAAGAAATGAGTCGCACAAGGACTCAGACGCAGGTCCTACCACCAGTTGTCAATCAGCAAGGTGAGTCTTCCTCACGTATGGCTACACAGGAAGATCAGATCCGGGATTACAGACAATCTAGTCGTCTCCGTTACGAAGCAACAAGGTTTTGTAGTCTCGAAAATAATCCCAGATATCTCTGAGATTGGTGCAGGAGAGGCGCTCGATTTCCTTATAGGCCCTGTCTTGTTCATCCGTCATGCCCTGGTAGGGATCTTCTAAGAAAAAGATCCGTCTCACTTGGGATATGATGTTTTGTGTTTCTCCTGCCTGATGTAACACTTCATTATATGCTTCAGGGAAAGCCATTCTCCATTGTATCCATGTGAGCTTTTCATCTTCTCCTAGTAGATTTTCAAGGTAATCTACTTTTGCTTTATCATCGTTCCATACTTTTCCTAGGGTCATCCATATGATTGAGGGTTATCTTTTCCCAGCGATCAAATACTTCGCGGTATAACCCAATATCATCTGGAAGGACCAAAATAGCTCCCTGACTTTGTTGTGCAGATGGTAATGTCCACATGTTGGATGTATATCCTCGGGCTCTTGTCTTTAACTTGCTGGTGTCATATCCATTTAAAGGATCCTTCTGCTGCTCATAGGAAGTAGAGGCTCCTCTGGCTGGGGGATATTGTACTCCTTGCCTCATGTTTTCATCCTGCGGAGGTTTATACGGAGATGACAATACTTCTGAACTGCTCATCTTAACTGCTTCTTGTTGAAATTCTCGAAATAGGGGATAGTCTAGGTCGATTAAATCGTCGGTGAGGGCATAACTGTGGTCAGGATAGTTATGCCAGTAGGAATCTTCTGCCTCATCATTGTTTTCATCCTCATCGTAATCATCAGTGGCGGATGTTGCTGGTGTTGTATCCCATATTGGTCCTTCGATCATGAAGGCGTAGTGCGGATCTTCCTCCTTGTCTTGTGGATTGTTGTCTGTCCTCCTGTCTTCTTCTTCCCATCCTGTGGCTTGTTGTGGCCATGGAGTTTGTGTGGCCATTGTATATCTGACCATAACGTCATATTTGCCTGTTGTGCAATGAACATCCCATCCGGTTTGGGAGAGCCAGGGTTTTTCTTTTTCTTGTCTTGTTCTTGCCCCTGGGTTCCGTTCCTGTGCTTCGATGATCTCAGGAAACAAACAAACTAATGCGATATCTTCGTTGATGTCCGCATGTTCCTCATCCTGTTCGTTCATAGTATTTTGGTAATTGTTAAATTTTAAGCTGACAGATCCATCTGACCTTGTTCTTGTTTGTACGGAGGAAGGTCGTCCAACTGTAATGTGTGCTGGTGGTTGGAGAATCCATCTTTGCCCCTGCAATCCTTCAGTTGTGTGCCTTTCTGCTGCTACTGCTTGGATGCCGTTGGTTGCTAGATAGTCCGTTACATTTTGTACATTGTAACGGAAGCCTGTATAGCTTGTATTTGTGAGCCTTCCGACGAGTGATTCGTGTGATAAGGAGGTTGGATTCACCTCCCAAACCTACAAAGGCAAACCTCATGAAACACATGTACGTGTGTTCAAACGAAAAGATGGAGCCAAAGGAAGGGTTCGCAAATGCAAGTGCTATATTTGCGGCAAAGAGGGACACTTCGCAAGAGAATGTAAAAGCGAAGTAGGCAACATGGCCAGAAAAGCTGTCGTAACAGACTTAGCTCTTGCTGAAGAACTGGATGTTGTCTCCGTTGATCTAAACGAAGATGACCTTAGTGACATCTACAGCTACCTGGATGGGGAACCAGGTGACATCACAGGCCAACCAGGCATGGAATTTATCTTCATGGCACTCCAAGATGAACTCCGCTGGCTACCTGAACTCAAACTAAAGGACGAACAATGGGAGTGCCAACATCAAACAAAACAATTCAGTGGGCTCACCCCATTACAACGCTGCCAGAGTTGTAACGTTGAGGTAAGCCTCAACATGGTTTATATAGGCAAAGGAAGATAGCTCGGGTGCTGCTTGTGGGCCCCATCGACAGCTATCTTCTTTGTCCTATTACCCAGGTGTTGAGCATCTAGTGGTGGATCAGATTTCTTATCTTGGTGGATAAGATTTCTGATTCTGAGGCCAGGATAAGATTCCTTATCGTGGCCGACAAGAGGACAAGCGACTTTACGCTATAGACTTTACGCTATAGGACAAACGACTTTTGTGGCCACGATAAGATTCCTTATCGTGGCCGACAAGACTAGCAGATAAGATGTGACATCTTATCTGGTTACAGGATAGTATAATACAGTACAATACGGATAGTATACAATACAGTACAATACGCGTATTTTGTGACAAGATGGTTGTAGAAGGTGGTGCGTCCAGTTGGTCGGCTGTCATAGGTCTACACCACGCTCAGCTGACACTCCGCTGTTTAGCGACAGATAGGTTCTTCACTGTTGAAGTCGTCGCTGGAGGAAGAGGAGCTGGAGGGAAGAGGGCGAAAGAGATAGGGCTCGCGTCGGTAGTAGGGTGACGGGGGTCGTCTTGGGGTTGAACTGGTGGCTGAGGCTCGATTGGTGGAGTGGGGATAATTTTGCGCAAATTCCTCGGCCGCCTCAGATGCAGCAAGATCTCGACTTTCCCGTTCGATGCTTTCAAGGCAACGGTATGCCTCTTGCGCCTCTGTGAGAGACGTTTGATTAAGGCGATGAAGGTCTGTGCCCGGTCGGTTGGCAGTACGGCGTTGGAGAGAGTGCTCTCGTTGTTCAAGCATGCCGAGGTAGATGGCCACCTGCGCCATTGCGAAGTGTAATTGGCTATTGATTCTTCGATTCGTAGATCGCCGAAGTCTGATGGCCTGTTCCAGGCTTCGTCGCTGAGTGCTGAAGTATAGTTCGGAGATGTCTTCTTCAAAGGTGCGGCGAACGGCTGGATGGCTACAATTGGCTCCGGCAAGTTCCATTTGTCTGGTCTGTAGTTGGTCCCATCGGTGTGCTCGTTCCAGGCTTCCTCGATGATTGAGGGAAAGGCCTGTTCTTGGGTAAAAGGGGTATCGCCTCCCTCGTCCTCGGGCATCCATTCCTGAAAAGCAAAACAAGTTAGTCGGGATAACGTATCTGCTAACAGATTTTGTTTGCCGTCAATATGTTCAAAGTTGACGGTAATGCCGGAACCGTTGATGAAGTCGGTGAACCCAATCCAGCGTACTCGGGATGGTTTGTGTTGATTGCTTTTATTGTGGAAGCTGATGATGGCTTGACAATCGGTGCGAATTGTTAGTTCCTTGCGGTCGAGATAGTAAATTTTGAAACTCTGGAGGGCTTCCATGACGGCGCAGATTTCTGCATCAATGGTGGATTTTACCTGTGGGAACTTTCCACTAGCGTAGGCACAGATCTTTTCTTGTGACCTTGGATCCATTTTCTTATGTTTCCATTTGCATACTGCTCCCCAGCCGTCCATGCAGCCATCTGCTTCAATGACCATGGCAGCGGTAGGCGGGGGTAATTCCATATCGGATAGATTCTGCACGTGTTGCTTAATTTGCCGGACGAGATCCCAGTCGGAAGTCTTCATGCGTTTGTCCCCATGTGGGCTAGTTTTCTCATAGAGGGGACCAAGGAGTGTGCCGAGGTTGGGAATGTAGGAACGTGCATAATTGAGTATACCAAGCCAAGAGCGAAGACCTTTCTTTTCTTTGAGCTGTTCATCGTTGCTGTCAACAATCTTCTTGATGATATGAGGTTGGAGGCGTATACGGCTGTGCCCGATGATGGCTCCCAAGAATTCAATTTCTTCTACCGCTACCTTCATCTTAGTTGGCGATAAGATGAGACCTTCCTTTTCGCAGATTTGTAGCATCCGTGTAAGGTGCTCAGCATGCTCTTTTTCATTGCGGGAGAAGACGAGAATATCATCAATGTAGACCGCAATGAATTCTTGGCAATCCCGAAAGCAGTTGTCCATTTTGCGTTGAAAGATAGCTGGTGCATTTTTTAAGCCGAAGGGCATGACCAACCATTCATACAGTCCTTCGGGGGTGATGAAGGCCGTCCATGGTATGCTCTCTTTATGCATTGCTACTTGATGGAATCCACTTTTGAGGTCGAATTTGGAGAAGATGGAAGCGTTGCCTACTTTGTGGATAATCGTGTTGATCCCTGGGAGGGAGTACTGGTCCTTGTAGGTATTGTCATTGAGTGTTCTGTAATTGCACACCATGCGTTCTTTTCCTTTGGTCTCTATGCCTGTCTCAGGATCCATGGTGGTGCCTGAGTAGACGATAATCGCCATTGTGCGATGTCTACTTGTACTGGGTCGGATGACTCCTAGGGCTAGGAGGGCAGTAATATGCTTCTTAAATTGTGCCTTCATTGCTGGTGTTACATGTTTCATCGGTTTATCCTGGATGGTGAGATGTTTGTTGATGATGTCTAGGCGACACGTGATCTGGTTGTTGGCCCAGTGTTTGAGGGGCTCCTTCCCGATATAGCCTTGAGCTTGTAATCGCTGATGTATCTGATCAAAGCGCTGGATGAAAGTTTTGCTCACTCTTGGTCCAACCTGTACTGCGGCGATTGCATCTTGTACCTGAAGGTATTCGTCTTCTTCCATATGTAACTCCGGAATGGCCAGGTTGGCTATTTCTAGCTCTGGTCTGGTATTGATTTGGGTGATATTTTTGTAGAAGGTGATAGAGTTACCTTCTATGCGCAAGCCTCCTTGCATGGCTCTGATGAAATTACACCCAAGTAGCATTTCTATACCATCTGTTGTCATACTGAAAGCGTAGACAAAGGGAACTCTGAATTTGTTTCCTTCGATCATCATCTGGCCACCTTTGAGTTTCTTTGTGGCAAGATCATTGGAGTTGATACCTGTAAACCTTGTGGGCATAGGACTGTCTTCCAAAGCTTCTTTTGGGACGGAGCTGATGTTAATACAGCAGGTTGTGCACCCTGTGTCCATGATTGCACTTACCGTGAAGGATGGTATCTGTGGTATGTGGAAGGTTACCTCAAGGTTATAGAGGTTATTTAGCCTCCTTTTTCTGGTTGTGATGAAGGCTGTTTCCTTAGCGACTGTGGGCTCAGTTAGCTCTTCTTCCTCTTCTTGTATGCCCTTGCCTTTCCTCCGGCGTTCGAGGGTATCAAAGTCTGTTTGTAACTCCTGTATCAGATTTTGTTCCTTGAGTTGCTGATTTTCCTCCTGTAATCTTTTGTTTTCATGTATCAAGTAATCTGTGTATTTCAGGAGTTCGCCAATGAGTTGGTCCTTAGCCGCATATGTTGTTTGTGACCGAGCAGGTGCGGGGACTTCAAGATTTAGTTGTACTTTGGCACACATGGAGCAGAGGAGTAAATTACATGTGACACAAAACATTTTCATGTTGAGGCTTACCTCAACGTTACAACTCTGGCAGCGTTGTAATGGGGTGAGCCCACTGAATTGTTTTGTTTGATGTTGGCACTCCCATTGTTCGTCCTTTAGTTTGAGTTCAGGTAGCCAGCGGAGTTCATCTTGGAGTGCCATGAAGATAAATTCCATGCCTGGTTGGCCTGTGATGTCACCTGGTTCCCCATCCAGGTAGCTGTAGATGTCACTAAGGTCATCTTCGTTTAGATCAACGGAGACAACATCCAGTTCTTCAGCAAGAGCTAAGTCTGTTACGACAGCTTTTCTGGCCATGTTGCCTACTTCGCTTTTACATTCTCTTGCGAAGTGTCCCTCTTTGCCGCAAATATAGCACTTGCATTTGCGAACCCTTCCTTTGGCTCCATCTTTTCGTTTGAACACACGGACATGTGTTTCATGAGGTTTGCCTTTGTAGGTTTGGGATTTACGGAGGGTATATTTCTTCTTTTCTCCGTAATATCCGGGGAGAGGAATTTTTTCACAAAAGGATAATTCCTTCAACCCTCGTTGTATTGCTGCTTTCTTGCAAATTTCTGCCAGATAATTGTAAGCAAATGTAATACGGGGAATGATACCTGTTACTGGTACTCGATGTTTTTGTAACCAGGCGTCTTCGAGTTCCTTGCCGATTAATGGTGGGAGTTTGCGGAATAATTTCTCTGATAATTCCATTCCTAAGTACATGCGTCCTGATTTAGCTGCAAGGGTTTTGTAGTCTCGAAAATAATCCCAGATATCTCTGAGATTGGTGCAGGAGAGGCGCTCGATTTCCTTATAGGCCCTGTCTTGTTCATCCGTCATGCCCTGGTAGGGATCTTCTAAGAAAAAGATCCGTCTCACTTGGGATATGATGTTTTGTGTTTCTCCTGCCTGATGTAACACTTCATTATATGCTTCAGGGAAAGCCATTCTCCATTGTATCCATGTGAGCTTTTCATCTTCTCCTAGTAGATTTTCAAGGTAATCTACTTTTGCTTTATCATCGTTCCATACTTTTCCTGGGTCATCCATATGATTGAGGGTTATCTTTTCCCAGCGATCAAATACTTCGCGGTATAACCCAATATCATCTGGAAGGACCAAAATAGCTCCCTGACTTTGTTGTGCAGATGGTAATGTCCACATGTTGGATGTATATCCTCGGGCTCTTGTCTTTAACTTGCTGGTGTCATATCCATTTAAAGGATCCTTCTGCTGCTCATAGGAAGTAGAGGCTCCTCTGGCTGGGGGATATTGTACTCCTTGCCTCATGTTTTCATCCTGCGGAGGTTTATACGGAGATGACAATACTTCTGAACTGCTCATCTTAACTGCTTCTTGTTGAAATTCTCGAAATAGGGGATAGTCTAGGTCGATTAAATCGTCGGTGAGGGCATAACTGTGGTCAGGATAGTTATGCCAGTAGGAATCTTCTGCCTCATCATTGTTTTCATCCTCATCGTA
Source organism: Passiflora organensis (assembly GCA_019739055.1). Lineage (NCBI taxonomy): Eukaryota > Viridiplantae > Streptophyta > Magnoliopsida > Malpighiales > Passifloraceae > Passiflora > Passiflora organensis. The sequence goes on from JAEPBF010000022.1 coordinate 1,677,293, forward strand.
ATCATCAGTGGCGGATGTTGCTGGTGTTGTATCCCATATTGGTCCTTCGATCATGAAGGCGTAGTGCGGATCTTCCTCCTTGTCTTGTGGATTGTTGTCTGTCCTCCTGTCTTCTTCTTCCCATCCTGTGGCTTGTTGTGGCCATGGAGTTTTTGTGGGCATTGTATATCTGACCATAACGTCATATTTGCCTGTTGTGCAATGAACATCCCATCCGGTTTGGGAGAGCCAGGGTTTTTCTTTTTCTTGTCTTGTTCTTGCCCCTGGGTTCCGTTCCTGTGCTTCGATGATCTCAGGAAACAAACAAACTAATGCGATATCTTCGTTGATGTCCGCATGTTCCTCATCCTGTTCGTTCATAGTATTTTGGTAATTGTTAAATTTTAAGCTGACAGATCCATCTGACCTTGTTCTTGTTTGTACGGAGGAAGGTCGTCCAACTGTAATGTGTGCTGGTGGTTGGAGAATCCATCTTTGCCCCTGCAATCCTTCAGTTGTGTGCCTTTCTGCTGCTACTGCTTGGATGCCGTTGGTTGCTAGATAGTCCGTTACATTTTGTACATTGTAACGGAAGCCTGTATAGCTTGTATTTGTGAGCCTTCCGACGAGTGATTGTGTGATAAGGAGGTTGGATTCACCTCCGATCCATTCCTCATATCCTCGTGTTTGAATTGATAACTGGATATGGCGGAAGAAGTCATGAATACTTAGCATCATGTTGGGCGCCATATAGATCAATTGTGTTCCTCGTGTCATGTCTACTTCCATGGTTCCGATGATGGAACGATCATCCCCTCCCCATCGTGTGTCCCGTAAGACTATGAGTACGTTGGTTCCTGCTTCCCTCCGATGTAGTGCATGAATGCGAATCATTAGGAGGCCTAGATGTATATGTTCCAAACCTTCCTGTAGGAGTCGATCATAGGCTTGTCGATTGATGAAGCCTAGATCTCTTTGTTCTCCTTCGCCGGTGACAAGGATCCGTTCTTCAGAATAATGTTGATATACCCGATAGACTGGTTCTGACCATGCAGTGGTATATAATCGTTCTGCGGGTACTAGGTTGGCTCGTCTCTGTTGAGACATGTGTAATTCTTCCTCTGGATTCAAGTATGTTTCCAAGCTGTGCTGATATCTTTGCCGTCGTAAGGCCCGTGGTATTCGTCTTGTTGCTTCGTAACGGAGACGACTAGATCGTCTGTAATCCCGGATCTGATCTTCCTGTGTAGCCATACGTGAGGAAGACTCACCTTGCTGATTGACAACTGGTGGTAGGACCTGCGTCTGAGTCCTTGTGCGGCTCATTTCTTTTCCAATCGTCTCTTTTCTTCTTCAAAGATAAGATAGGGATCTTTGTAGACGTAAAATGGTGGTTTCTTCTTTTTCGGTGGTTTTGAGCTTTCACCAAGTGGTAGTTTTTCGAGTCTTTTGGTCAAGGATTCAATAGCTCCTTCTAATTCCTCTTTGGGGGTCTCTTCTCGTTTTCGAACAAGGTTTTTCACCTGACCTAGTTGTTCGTGGAGATCTTGAATTCCTTCTATGGTCTTTACTAATAGCTGAATAAGCAAGTTATTATGCTTGATGATAGTAGCAAAGTTTTCTTGTGTGGTTTGGGTTGGTTTGGTAAAACCAACAGCAGGTGGTTGAATGGAATCTACGGAGTTTAATGCGTCTGTATAAACAGTGCTCAGCGTGGTGGTTTTCCAATTCATGAATCTTTCTTTGTGGTGTTTATGTGGTCATACTCATGCATGGGTAGGCAATACATAATGGACTCTTCCTGGTAATGACTAAGCCATGCCCTGTTGTATTAAACATAAAGACAACAAAAAGGAAACTAGGGTGTACCTGTAAACCGTGCTCCGCTACCATGCAAAAATTCCCAGATTTTGATCTTTGTTTTTGAACTTCTTGCAAGTATAAAAACAGCGGTACACTCAAAGATATAAAACACACTGAATATTTTATAGAGATGAAGTAGTACAGATGAAGTATTACAGAGAGAGTGGGAGTTGTGTTGTTTTCCTTTGCACACGAGAGGTTTATATAGGCAAAGGAAGATAGCTCGGGTGCTGCTTGTGGGCCCCATCGACAGCTATCTTCTTTGTCCTATTACCCAGGTGTTGAGCATCTAGTGGTGGATCAGATTTCTTATCTTGGTGGATAAGATTTCTGATTCTGAGGCCAGGATAAGATTCCTTATCGTGGCCGACAAGAGGACAAGCGACTTTACGCTATAGACTTTACGCTATAGGACAAACGACTTTTGTGGCCACGATAAGATTCCTTATCGTGGCCGACAAGACTAGCAGATAAGATGTGACATCTTATCTGGTTACAGTACAATACGGATAGGCTGGTTACAGTACAATACGGATAGTATACAATACAGTACAATACACGTATTTTGTGACAAGATGGTTGTAGAAGGTGGTGCGTCCAGTGGGTCGGCTGTGCACTACATCGAAGGGAAGCAGGAACAAACGTACTCATAGTCTTACGGGACACACGATGGGGAGGGGATGATCGTTCCATCATCGGAACCATGGAAGTAGACATGACACGAGGAACACAATTGATCTATATGGCGCCCAACATGATGCTAAGTATTCATGACTCTAGGGACTCTGGATGTTTTAAGATCTAGTTCCATACATCTCGCGCTTTGGTGATGCATATGTGGCCTCCATGTGTAGATTGCAGAGCATCTGAATCTCCTTTGATAGCGTCCCTCGGATTCTCTCAAGGCCTCTTATCTTTACTGTATTTTTATTTTTAGAAACATAACAATTTTTTTAAAGATTTTAATTGAGAATCTTGTGTGATCCTAATTTTTGGATGCTTATATGATATCAAGACCGCCTGTGGTAGAGGTATCCATCCTTTCATGAATACTTTTATTTTTAAAATTTTTTGGAGGATTTCTTTTCTATTGCAAGTCCCAAACTCCTTGCAAGGCCACTGTCTCGATTGAATGGATTCTATTTTCAGTTTATTTAGTCTGTGCATAGTTATATATAGGCTTTCTTTATTGTTTCTGATCAACTTAATAAACTAGATTCTTACCATCAAAACAGTCAAGAGTATACTATTTGGTGAGTGACACACGAGAGGTGAGAAAAAAATAGAGGAAACACCTTTAGTGAGTGAAATATAACAGAAAGGCGAAGGTAGCCAAGGATTGACTACTTTAGCAGTCCAAAGTTATGGTTATCAGAGAGTGGAGAAACGAAGGATCCTTAAGTCATACTAAGTTCCCAAAGTGTCATGGTCGTACCAAGTGGCCCTTGATGGTACTTGAATAGTGGAAAATTTCATATATTTTGAAGGGCTTATGGCCACAGCTTAGGTACGAAGGAACAAGCGGGACTAGATCTTTTCACCAACTGAAGACAACAAACTTATATTTTATTTCTTTATTTGTAAGGACCCAAACTCAGCCTATTAGGACACTTACCATTGTGAAACCCAAATTGTAAGGACCCCTAACCCATATTTTCGAATTTGGACCCTTACTGCCATGAAACCCAAATAAACCCAACCTAGGACCTATCTGAATCTCACAAGATTTATCCCCAATCGATTTTAACAAGTTTTATTCTTATGCTTTTAAAGGTTGGAGCATGATATTGGACAAGTATTCTAGAATCATACGGAATGAATAAAAATATCAACGGAAGTCTTTAAATTTAATCAATGAATCCACAACACACAAGTCCCATAGGGATCTAAATATCCAGCGAGTAAACCTCCAACATAATTCGGAAACAAACAAGCAAAGGAGGAACTTGGAGAACCAGAAAATAGTCTAATCATACTTCATGTTATATGCGCAAGCAATCAAGGAAGAGATATGCAAATGTGATGGGATATCGCCCCGCTGTGTAGCCTTGATTCTCACACACTGGTACCATGAACAATGCATATACTTATGCCTGAAAAATGGTGAAAACAATAGGATGAGATTACAAGAATCTCAGTAGTGTCATAACATCATAAGATTTAGAGAAATCTTAAACAAATATCTCCCAATCATCATCAGATCATCTTATACAACTAAAGGATATCAGACAAGCATTCAAACATCCAAAGATATAAGGCCGAAACAAAGGCTAAGGGTGGACTACAAACACTTCCAAAAATCAGTAGTGCACAGGTAGGAAAAACTCATCAATCATCTCGGAAATAGGAAAAGGGCATCCCCTCCCACCTGTGTTGTCTAAGGCTTCGCTGCACAAAGGGTAAAAGGTTAGCACACAAGCTAATCAGCAAGCTTATTCATCCTGCTAGCATACAAGACAAGGCATCTAGCCAGCATATAGGACTAAGCATCCTAACCAGCACACAGGATTAGGACATCCAAACCACACAAGGATAAGGGAATCTTGCCAGCACACAAGACTAGGCATCCAGCATGCACAAGCTAGGGATTTCCACCCACACGACTCCCATAGCAGTAAAAACCTCTTCTATCCCAAGGAGCATCAGTGCTTACCCCGAATGGCCATTGGAAAAGAATCCTGACACACAAATACATACAAGCACACACAAGCAAGTATAAGGCACAATACCATAACAAGGCATCCTCAATCATGTCAAACACAATCAGCATGTTCAATGCACACAACACATGCAGAATAGGCACTTATAAGCTATCTCAAGGGTTTGGTATAGCCTAAGTAAGCCTTAAATCAATCTGCAACTCATGCATACACTATCTCACATATACGCATACAAAAATCAAGCACATACACCGAAATTAACAAACAATCAATAGGGATCTATGGAGAAACTGATGAGGCATAGTATCTCATTTGTCTCTGATAAAAAAGCTATTCCTTTACCTTTATTCAAGGGATTCGAACCACCTATAACATCATAAGGCAAAGACAAAACCGAACTAAGCATGCATACTTAATAATCAAGTAGATATCCTATTTCCTTACCAATTCCACTCACAAAACCTATCAAAAACCAGTGATCAGATGCCCCAAGTGCCTCCTTCTTAGATGTGTGATGTGATAGCAAAGAACTTAACAAGATTCAACCTGAATTACCACCCCAATTAACTCTACAAATTTTGGCACTAAGATAAGGTTCGTAAGGCAATTATGATTTCATGATTACAAGGTATAGGGGTTGCTATTTCATGATTACAAAGAAGGATTAGGTGTTAGTAACACATACAATCAAAAGGAACAAGATCAGAAACCAATAGGTTATTCAATTGATCAAAATCGACAACAATAGGGCAAAGTATAGAGCATTCCAATTTCATTTATAGGGAAGATTCAAAGGATGCATTCATGACATTACAGCATGAATAGATGCAAAAAATCATACGAACAAAAGGAACAACAATAGAAATCAATTAAAGAAAGAATCACACAATTTTGGTATTAAACCCTGTAAATTATGATTAGGTTTTTGACAGGAAATAACTAACCTTCTTATGATTAAACCAACATAGATATATAGAGGATGAAAAGAGCTATTCAACAAGCTATTATTTGCAGAAATCCAACAAAGGATGAAAAAGTTATGCTAGGATGAAGTTGGAAATGTTTTACAACAATAGGGTAAGGAGTAGGGTTTGATCGCTTGATAATTTTGTGTGTTTTTGGTGTGTGTGGACAACTGTGGCCGACTACTCTTTATGTAGGGTGTAATAGAATTAATTTCTCTATTTTAAAGGTTAGATAAGGGAAGATAATAATTAGAATTAAATTCTGGAATTATCCTTCCATAATTTTAGGAATTTTATCACCGAAGGTATGATTGAACCAATAAGGAAATGAATAAAGGGAAATGAAACTAGAAATGAATACTAGACCTTCATTACCAATTTTGGCCATCACACATCCTTTTTCTCAGAGAAAAAATGGTCATTTCACTTTGCACTGGCTTCTAGACTTCTAAGACTCAAAATTCAGGGTCTCACACAAATAAGCCCTCGCAAGGTCCTATTTTAATCCCACAAGGCTCAAGTCACCTAATTGTTAATTTTATTGGTTGATTCATATGCTATTTAAAGGATGGAGCATGTTCATACATTAATGAATTTCTGGCTTGTACGAAGTGAAAGAAAACATCAACGGAAGACTTATAATAACACTGAAAATAAGTGGAAATATAACACACAAGTCCTATAGGATTCTCAAATTATCAACCAATGGTTTCATACATATTTCAGAAGCAACAAAAAAGAGGAAGAGGGATTGGAAGGCTAGAATACAAATCCACATAAGTTAAAAAACATGGCATGTGCATTCAATAGGAAAGGGGAGTATATGAAGTGCAAATTCATCCAACCTTGGAGCCTTGATCTCACACCTTTGTTACCAGCAACAAAGCATACACTTAAGCCTCCAAAGGGGAAGAAAAGAAGGGATGAGATTACAAGAATCTCAGTAGGGTCAAAACATCATAAGTCTTAGGGATTCCCAATCAAACATCTCCGAATAATAAAAAAATCAACACTTAAAACTAGCTAAGAAATCAAATTAAAACCGCAAGCATCAATCACACATAATAGGGGCCAAAATCATCATAAGCACACACAATATAAATGTAGGCCAAAATTGGTAGAAAACAAAGGGAAAGACTGGAAACACTTCTCATTTAGAAGCAGATAGGCAACCTATAACATAATCTGATTTTGAAAACCAAGGTTTATCCCCATCTGCCCATGTTGCTCAAGGCTATGCTGCAAAAAAGGTAAAACAGTTAGAAAGTCATTATTAGAACGAGCCTTTTATTTGTCTCCAATATCCAGACTTTAACTGGCCTAGGAGCACTCTTGCAGCTGGACAAATATTTGGGTATCCTGTGGAGTGAATGAAAACATCAACGAAAGTCTTTAAATTTAGTCAATGAATCCACAATACACAAGTCCCATAGGGATCCAATATCTAGCAAGTGAACCTCCAACATAATTTGGAAACAACAAGCAAAGGAGGAACTTTAAAAAAAACAAGAAAAATAGTCCAATCATAGTTCATGTCATATGCACAAGGAATCAAGGATCAGGTATGAAAATATAATCTGATATTGCCCAGCCGTGCAGCCTTGATCTCACACACTGGTACAACGAACAATGAATGTACCTAAGCCTGAAAAATGGTGAAAATAACGGGATGAGATTACAAGAATCTCAGTAGGGTCACAACATCTCCTAAACAACATCAAATCATCCCTATATATCTAAGGGAATTCATGCAATTCATTCAAAAAATTCAAAGGTGTAGGGCCAAAACTAAGGTTGAGGGTGGATTACAAATACTTCCGAAAATCAGAAGTACACAGGATGGAAAAACTCATTAATCATCTCGGCAATAAGAAAATGTCATCCCCTTCCATCTGCGTTGTCCAAGGCTTCGCTACACAAAGGATAAAGGTTAGCACGCAAGCTAATCACCAAGCCTATTCATCTTGCCACACAAGGACAAGGCATCCAAGCCACACAAGGATAAGGCATCCAAGCCACACAAGGATAAGGGCATCCAAACCACACAAGGATAAGAGCATCTTGCCACACAAGGATAAAGGCATCTTGCCACACAAAGACAAGGTGTCTAGCCACACAAGGATTAGGCATCTAGCCACACAAGGACTAGGCATCCATCGCTGCTCTTACTAGGGATTGCCACTTATACAACTCCCATACCAGTATGAACCTCTCCGCTCCCAAGGAGCATCAGCATTTACCCCGAATGGCCATCGGAAAAGGATTCTGACAAACGAACACGTCAAGCACACACAGGAAAGTTTAAAGCACAATACCACAACAAGGAATCCTCTATCATGTCAAAACACAAACAGTTCAATACACACAACACATGCAAATTAGGCACACATAACCTTTCTCAAGGGTTCGAAAATGCCTAAAGGACCATATCTCAATCCGTAATTCATGCATACATGACACATAATATGCGCATACAACATCAATAAGAACATATACCCAAAAAAATAATCAAATAACAAGGATCTATGAAGAAACTGATGAGGTATAGATCCTACAATCAACACTCAATCCGCAAGCATGTATACACCATTACTCAAACCGAAACAAACAAACAAATCAAAGGATCTCTGGAGAAACCGTTGAGGCATAGATCTTACCTCTCTTGTCTCTGAACAAGAAGCTATTTCTTTGCTTTTATTCAAGGGATCCAAGCCACCTATAACATCATAAAGTAAAGACAAAACCATACTAAGAATGCATACTCAATAACGAAGTAAATACCCTATTTTCTTACCAATTTTACTCACCAAACCTATCAAAAACTAGTGATTAGATACCGCAGGTGCCTCCCCCTTGGATGTGTGAAGTGATGGCCTAGAACATAACAAAAATCATCCTGAATTACCATCTCAATTATCATACAAGTTTTCAGCACTATGAATAGGGAAAATTGCATTTTCATTTATACAAGACTTATGAGTTGCAATTTCATGTTAACAAAGAAGGATTAGCTGTTAATAACACATACAATCAAAAGGAACAAGATCAGAAACCATCAGGTAAATAAATTTATCAAAATTGGGAACATTAGGGCAAAGGGTAAGGTATGCCAATTTCATGTATAGGGAATAGTCAAAGGATGAATTCATGATTTTACAACATGAATATATGCCAAACAATCATACAAACAAAAGGAACAACAACAGAAATCAATTAAGGAAGAATCACAAAATTTCAGCACCAAAACTGATAAATTATGACTTGAATTTAGACAGAGAAAAACTAACCTTCTGATGACTAGTCCAAAATAGTTAGATAGAGGATGGAAAGAGCTTCCCAACAAGCTATTATTTTCAGAATTCTAGCAAAAGATGAGAGAGTTATGTCAGTTTGAAGATCAAGGTAATTTTCGTTAGCAATAGGGTGTAGGGTTTGATGTTTGACGAAAAATGTGTGTGGGACAGTGTGGCCGGATACTCTTTATATAGGGTGTTTATGAGATTAATTATTCTACTTTAAAAGCTAGATAAGGTAAGATAATTATTAGAATTAAATTTTGAAATTATCCTTCCTTAATTTTAGGAATTTTATTTCCTAAGGTATGATTGAACTAATACGGAAACAAATCAAAGGGTAATGAAACCAGAAATGATTACTAGACATTTCATACCATTTTCGGCAATTTCACATCCATTTTTTTCAGGGGAAAAATGGTCATTTCACTTGCACTGACTTCTGGACTTCGAGGACTCAAAATTTAAGGTCTCAGAAGATGCAATCCTTTGTCTTTCCAATAAGATCAGAATCTCCTAAACCGTCACAAGGAAAAGACCACACAATAATTAAGCCACAAGATATTTAATTAAGAACCAAAGGCATTAGGAATTCTAACCAATTAACCTACCAAAATCCAGCGATCTGGATGCAGCAATTGTAAGGACCCTTACCGTCGTGAAACCTAAATAAGCTCTCGCAAGGTCCTATTTGAATCCCACAAGGCTCAAGTCACCTAATTGTCAATTTTATTGGTTGATTTATATGCTATTTAAAGGTTGGAGCATATTCATACATTAATGAATTTCTGGCTTTATATGGAGTGAAAGGAAACATCAACGAAAGACTTATATTAATACTCAAAACAAGTGGAAACATAACACACAGTCCTATAAGAATCTCAAAACATCAACCAATAGTATCATGCATATTTCGGAAGCAACAAAAGAGAAAGAGGGATTGGAAAGTCAGAATGCAAATCCACACAAGTTCAAAGATATGACATGCACATTCAATAGAAAAACGGTGCAAATTCATCCAGTCGTGCAACCTTGATCTCACACCTTATCAGCAACAAAGTACACACTTAAGCCTGCAAAGGGGGGGAAAAGAAGTGATGAGATTACAAGAATGTCAGTAGGGTCACAACATCATAAGTACTAGGGTTTCCCAATCAAACATCTCCCAAACAACATCAGATCATCCCTACTCATCTATGGGTATCACGTAATTCAAGAATCAATCAAAAGGGTTAGGGTCGAAACTAAGGCTGAGGGTGGACTATAAACACTTTTGAAAATCAGAAGTACATAGGTAGGAAAACTTATCAGGTTACTCTCGGCAGTAGGAAAAGTAAAGGCCATCCCCTTCCACCTATGTTGTCCAAGGCTTTGTTGCACAAAGGGTAAATGGTTAGACAATCAATACTGCAGCAAGCCTTTTAGTTGTCTCCGACATCCAGACTTGAACTGGTCTAGGATCACTCTTGCAGCCGTGTAGCCTTGATCTCACACCTTTGGTATCAGCAACAAAGTACACACCTAAGCCTGTAAAGGGGGAGAAAAGAAAGGATGAAATTACAAGAATGTCAGTAGGGTCACAGCATCATAAGTACTAAGGATTCCAAATCAAACATCTCCCAAACAACATCAGATCATCCCTACTCATCTATGGGTATCACGTAATTCAAGAATCAATCAAAAAGGTTAGGGCCGAAACTAAGGCTGAGGGTGGACTACAAACACTTTTGAAAATCAAAAGTACACAGGCAGGAAAACTCATCAGGTTACTCTCGGCATTAGGAAAAGAAAAGGCCATCCTTCCACCTATGTTGTCCAAGGCTTTGCTGCACAAAGGGTAAATGGTTAGACAATCAATATTGCAGCAAGCCTTTTAGTTGTCCAGACTTGAAGTGGCCCAGGAGCACTCTTGCAGCAGTGCATACAAGTCATCTTGTCACTCTCAAACATGGAAACCTAATGTCCAGACTCGAACTGGCATATAGGGCATCTTGACATCCAGACTTGAACTAGCCTACAAGACTTACTGACGTCCGGACTTAAACCGTCCTACGAGGCATCCAGCGAGCTCTTGCTGGGAATAACCACCCATAAACCTCCCGGTTTGGTAAGCATCTCTCCTCTCCCTATGAGCAACAATACTTACCTCGCATGGCTAGCGACAAAAGGATCCTTCAAACAAAGTACAAACAGGGCACATACATGCATACACACATAGTACACGCGTACACAAATCACAACAAAGGATCCTCATTCAAATCACAATACAAATCAAAGATCAATCCTCAAAGTCATAACTGAATCAGGCAACCTCTATTAACTTCCAAGATTCTCTATCATCATAATCACACATTCCGCAAGCATATAACAAAGATATACAATCAAATTCACTCATATTCAAACAATCAAACAATAGGGTAACCAAAAGAATCGATGAGGCATAGATCCTACCTCTCACGTATCTGAATTAGATGCAATCCTTTTCTTTTCCAATAAGATCAGAATCTCCTAAACAATTACAAGGCAAAGACCACACAATACTAAGCCACAAGATTACTTAATTAAAAACCAAAAGCATTGGGAATCTTTACCAATTAACCTACCAAAATCCAGCGATCCGGATGCAGCAATATCTTTCCCTTGAATGCTTGCTGTGATGGCCAAAAACTCAGTAAGAATTGACTGATTATTCACCCTAATTCAATATACAAATTTCGGCAACACCTTAAGGTTCATAGAGCAACTTTCCATTTCAACATTAGAGAGGTTAGGGGTTGTGATTTAATTAATTTAAGAAAGGAATAGGTGTTTATAACATATACAATCAAAAGAAACAAGGTCAGAATCCAATAGGTTAATTAGGTGATCAAGATAAGCATCAATAGGGCATGCTGATTTCATGAATAGGAAAGATTTAAAGGATGAACTTATAATTTTAAAATCATGAATGGATGCTAAAAAATCATACAAATAGGAGGAACAATAACAGAAATCAATTGAAGGCAGAACTACATAATTTTGAAACCTAATCCTGCCGAATTTTGACCTAAATTATGGCAAAGAAAAACTAACCTCCAGATGAAAAAAGATTGTTGGAAAGATGATGAAGAGATCTTTTCAAAAAGCTATTATTCACAAGAATCCAATAAAGGATGAGAGAGTTATGCCAAGATGAAGATCAAGGAGTTTCAGCTAGGTTTTAGGCAAAAATCAGAAATTGAGAAGAATGGGATAAACTACGAAATTTCTATGTGGGTTTTGGTATATTTAGGTGGGATAGGCTGGCTACTCTTTTATTGGTGTGTAAGGAGGTTTAGCTAAGAGATAAATCCCTACTTTTAAACTTAAAAAAATAATTAAAGGATAATTTTATTAGATGGATAATTCTATTTAAAAGGATAAATCTATTAAAAGAGATATTTTATTTAAAAAGAAGAATTATTTAATACCTTAGATAATAAGGGATAAAACTAAGTATAATTAATATAAAAATATCAGAATTAAAATAGAAAATATCTGGCAGTAACCATTTTAGGCCATCACGCATCCATTTCTTCAAGAGCAAAAATAGTCATTTTAGCTGCATCGGCTTCTGGACTTCCTAGACTTCTTGGACGTCTAAACTAGGAAGGATTAGGGTTTCACAGTGATATCTTCCCCCTAAATATGTGATGTCATGGCCAGAAACTCAACAAGAAACAACCCAATTATTCACCCTATTTCATCATGCGAATTTTGGCAATATCTTAAGGTTTATAGGACAAACTGCAATTTCATCATAGACATAAGAAAAGGCTACGATTTCATGTGAATAAGAATGGAATAGGTGCCAGACACTCAAATGATTAAAACAAACAAGAACTAAAGCCAATAGACAAGGGAATCAACTAAATTTTGCTACACATAGGGTATGAACGAAGGTAGCCCGATTTTACTATGGAAGAGGATTCAAAGGCTGAATTCATCATAATATAACAAGGATAGTTATCAAACATCCAAACGATGAAGAGGAACAAAAACAAAAATCAACCAATAGAAGAATTGAAGAATTTTGGCTACAAAACCCTAAACAAACTCGGCATGAATAATAAAAGGAGAATACTAACCTTTTTCTTGCTAAACTTAGAAAATAAAAGGCAGCACAAAAAGAGGATTCCAATAAGCTATCACAAGCAAGAATCTGATGAAAATCAAACGAATTTGGCAAGGGTTTAAGGTAGGCAAAAATCAGAAATTAAGAGAAAGGAAAGGGAATTAATTCTGAAATTTCTAGGTGAATTTTGGTATGTTTAGGTAGGGCAGGCTGTCCACTCTTTTATAAGGTCTTAGGGGATTAAATTTCTCTAATCTTAAGCATAGATAAGTTAGGATAATACTTAAAAGATAATTCTGTTAAAAAGATAATTTTATTAAAATAGTTACTTTATTTAAAAGGAAGAATTATCTAATACTTTATATAATAACGGTAAAACTATGGATAATTAACCAGAATTAAAATAGAAAATATTTGGCAATAACCATTTTAGGTCATCACACTTTCATTTCTTCAGAGGTAAAGTAGTCATTTCAGCTGCATCGATTCCTGGACTTCCTGTGTAACGACCCTAACTCCTAACCTATTATTAATTACTCTGATTAAGGCCCTTACCGCCGTAAAACCCAAACAAGCCCAAGAATCAGGACCTATCTGAATCCCACAAGGCTTACTCATCAAATTCTTAATTTTTAGCATATACATTCTTTATGTTTATCAACAATTAGAGCATGATATTGGACAAGTATTCTGGTATCATACAAATTGCATGAAATATCAGCCGAAGTCTTTAAATAAAATCAATGAATCCACAGCACACAAGTCCCAAAGGGATCCAAATATCTAACAAGTTAAGCCCCCAACATAAATCGGACACAACAAGTAAAGTAGGAATCTTGAAAAACCAGAAAGTAGTCCAATCATAATTCATGTTATATGCACAGGCAATCAAGGAAAAGGTATGCAAATGTGATGCTTTATGGCCCCGTCATGCAGCCTTGATCTCACACACTGGTACCAATGACAGTGGATGTACCTAAGCCTGAAAAATTATGAATACAGCAGGATGAGATTACAAGAATCTCAGTAGGGTCACAACATCATAAGATCTACAAAAATCTTAAACACAAATCTCCCGAACAATATCAGATCATCCCTACACAACTATGGGTATCACACAATTCAAGAATCAATCAAAGGGATAGGGCCGAAACTAAGGCTGAGGGTAGACTATAACACATCAAAAAATCAGAAATACACAGGCCGGTAAAACTCATCAGATTACTCTCGGCACTAGAAAGAAAGAAAGGTCATCCCCTTCCACCTGTGTTGTCCAAGGTTTACTGCACAAAAGGTAAAAGGTTAGCACACAAGCTAATCAGCAAACCTATTCATCCTGCCATACAAGGACAAGACATCCAAGTAACACAAGGACAAGGCTTCCAGCCACACAAAAACCAGGCATCCAAACCACACAAGGACAAGACTTCCAGCGCTCATGCTGGGGATTACCACCCATACCAGTAAGATCCTCCCCTCTCCCAAGGAGCATCATCGCTTACCCCAAATGGCGATCGGAACAGGATCCTGACACAAAAATACTTACAAGCACACACAAGCAAGTACAAAGCATAATACCACAATAGGGTATCTTCAATCATGTCAGAACAGAATTATATGCAATTCAGGCATTCAAAACCTAACTCAATGGTTCGGTATGGCCTATAGGTTTCATATCTTAATCTACGATTCATGCACATATCCTACAATCAATTCCCATGCAATAATAAAAAGAGTAGGTATCAAAAATAACAAAAAAATAAATAATAAGGATCTCTGGAGAAACCGATGAGGCATAGATCCTGCCTCTCTTGTCCCAGAACAAGAAGCTATTCTTTTTCCCTTATTTAATAATTCCGAACCACCTATAGCATCACAAGGCAAAGACAAAACCAAACTAAACATGCATACTCAATAACCAACTAAGTACCCTATTTCCTTACCAATTCGACTCACCAAACCTATCAGAAACTAGTGGTCAGATGGCGCAGGTGACTTACCTTTGGATGTGTGATGTGATAGCCAAAAACTTAACATGATTCAACCTGAATTACCACCCCAATTTTACTACGTATATTTCAGCACTAAGCATAGGACATAGGATAATTTTCGATTTCATGTTAGCAAGGTGTAATGTTTGCAATTTCATGTTAGCAAAGAAGGATTAAGTGTTTATAACTTATACAATCAAAAGAAACAAGATTGAAATCCAATAGGTTAATCAATTAATCAAGATAGGCAACAATAGGGCAAGGGTAGGGCATACTTATTTCATGTATGAAAAATATTCAAAGGATGAATTCATTATTTTATAACATAAATGGTTTCCAAACAATCATATGAACAAGAGGAACAATAACAGAAATCAATCGAAGACAGAATCATACAATCTTGAAACCTAATCCCGCCAAAATACAATTTAATTTTAAACAAAGAAAAATTAATCTTCAGAAAAAAAATATTATTGGAAAGAAGATGAAGAGAGCTTTCAAACAAGCTATTATTTGCAAGAATATGACAAAGCACGAGAGAGTTATGCTATTTTGAAGTTCAAGCAGATTTTGGCAATTCTGTCGAAATACAATTTAACTTTCGACAAAATAAACTAACCTCCAGAAAATAAACCAAAGATAGTTGGAAAGAGCTTTCCAACAAGCTATTATTTGTAAGAATCCGACAAAGGATGAGAGAGTTATGCTGATTTGAAGTTCCAGCGGATTTCAACAGAAATTGGGAGGTGTAAATTTTTTAAATTTTACGAATTTTGTGTGTTTTTTGTGTTCGTCTTTTGTGTGGCTGGCTTCCTATTTATGTAAGGTGGTTATGGGATTAAAATCTCTATTTTAAAGGCTTGATTAAAGTAAGATAATTATCAGAATTAAATTATGTAATTATCCCACATTAATTTTAGGAATTTTAATTTCTAAAGTAATTATCAACCTATAAAGAACTAGATTAAAGGGAATTAAAATCAAAAATAATTACTGGACATTTCTTACCAATTTCGGCCATCACATATCCTTTTCTTCAGGGAAAAAATGGTCTTTTCACCTGCATTAGCTTCTGGACTTCTATGACTCAAAATTCAAGGTCTCACATCCTCCCCTCCTTATAAGAATTTCATCCTTGAAATTTTAGCACAAGTACCTAAACAAACCGGTTAAGAAATTTTGCACGAATAGATTCCTTAGTCTCCCAAGACTGTTCCTCAATTTTTCCATTACACCAAACAACTCGTACCAAAGACACGTAACTGACCTATCTAATTTGGCAACTAGTTGTACGGGATAGGATAAGTCTTCAGCAACTTCGACTGGGGGTTCTTCAAGCACATAGGTAGAGTCTCGCACATATTTTCTCAACATTGAAACGTGAAACACGTTGTGATTTCTTTCCATCTTTGGAGGTAAGGCAAGTTGGTATGCAACAGGTACGATCCTCTCGAAAACTTCATACGGACCAATGTAACGAGGTGCTCGCTTACCTCGCTGCTGAAAACGAATGACTCCTTTCCATGGGGAGACCTTCAAAAACATTTTGTCACCTACCAAAAATTCCAGCAGCCTTTGTCAATTATCAGCATAGTTTTTCTGCCAATCCTGGGCTGTTTTTAGCCGTTTTTTAATTAAGTTCAACTGCCAAACAATCATACGAACAAGAGGAACAATAATAGAAATCAATTGAAGACAGAATCAGACAATCTTGAAACCTAATCCCGCCGAAATACAATTGAACTTTCAATAAATAAAAATTAACCTTCAGACTAAAAACCCAAGATTTTGGACAGAGGATGAAGATATCTTTCCAACAAGCTATTACTTGTAAGAATCCGACAAAGGACGAGAGAGTTATGCTATTTTGAAGTTTAAGCAGATTTTGACAATTCTGTCAAAATACGATTTAACTTTCCACAAAGAAAAAATAATCTCCAGAAAATAAAACATAAATGGTTGGAAAGAGGGTGAAGAGATCTTTCCAACAAGCTATTATTTTCAAGAATCCGACAAATGATGAGAGAGTTATGCTGATTTGAAGTTCCAACGTATTTCGGCAGAAATTTAGAGATATAAGGTTTTTAGGTTTTACGAATTTTGTGTGACTCATTTCCTATTTATGTAAGGTGGTTATGGGATTAAAATCCCTATTTTAAAGGCTTGATTAAAGTAAGATAATTATCAGAATTAAATTCTGTAACTATCCCTTCTTAATTTTAGGAATTTTAATTTCTAAGGTAATTATCAACCTATAAAGAACTAGATTAAAAGGAATTAAAATCAAAATTAATTACTGGACATTTCTTACCAATTTCGGCCATCACACATCCTTTTCTTCAGGGGAAAAATGGTCTTTTCACCAACACTGGCTTCTGGACTTCGAGGACTCAAAATTCAGGGTCTCACATCCTGGACATCTATGCTATGGAGGATCTAGCTCTCACATTATTAGATTTTGTGAGACCCCGATCTTTCCTAGTTTAGATGTCCAGAAAGTCGTTAAGCCGATGCAGCTGAAATGACAATTTTCCCCTGAAGAAATGAATGCGAAATGACCTAAAATGATTGTTTCTGAATATTTCTTGTTTTAATTCGGGTTAATTATCCTTAATTTTATCCCTTATTATCCAAAGTATTAGATAATTCTTCCTTTTAAATAGAGTTACTATTTTAATATAATTATCTTTTTACTATAATTATATTTTAAAGCATTATCCTAACATATCTAGGCTTAAAAATAGGAAAATTGAATCCCTCAAGACCCTATAACAGTGTGGCTGGCCTACTCTATCAAAACATACCAAAACCCACCTAGAAATTTCATAGTTATTCTCCTCTCTTTTCTCTCAATTTCCAATTTTTGTCTACCCTAAACCCTAGCTGAATTTACTTGATTTTCATCAGATTCTTGCATCTAATAGCTTGTTGGAATGCTCTCTTTGTGCTGCCTTTTATTATCTAAGTTTCATAAGGAAAGGGTTAGTATTTTTTGTTTTATTATTTATTCTGAGTTTGCTTAGGATTTTGTAGCAGAAATTCTTCAATTCTTCTACCTGTTGATTTCTATTTCTATTCCTCTTCATTGTTTAGATGTTTGATACTTATCCTTGTTATATTATGATGAATTCATCCTTTTATTCCTCTTACATAGTGAAATAGGCCTACCCTAGGTGTGCTAAAATTTAGTTGATTCCCTTTTCTCTATTGGTTTTAGTTCTTGTTCTTTTTTATCGTTTGAATGTCTGGCACCTATTCCTTTCTTATTCACATAAAATCGCAGCCTCTTCTTATGTGTATAATGAAATCCCAATTTTCCCTATTAAGCCATAAGTGTTGTCAAAATTTTCATAGTGAACTGGGGTAAATAATCAGGTTTTTTCTTGCTGAGTTTCTGGCCATCACATCACATATTTAGGGGGAAGATATTACCACATCAGGATTGCTGGATTTTGGTAGGTTATTTTGTTAAGATTCCCAATGCCTTTGGCTTTTAATTAAGTATCTTATGGCTTAGTATTGTATGGTATTTGCCTTGTGATGGTTTAGGAAATTTTAATCTTATTGGAAAGATAAAGGATTGCATCTGAATCAGACATATGAGAGGTAGGATCTATGTCTCATTGGTTCCTTTGGTTACTCTTTGATTGTATGCTTGTTTGATTGGTGATTTCGGTTTGATTAAACTTTGGATTGAGTGCACAATTGATTCGTATACCTATGGGTTAGTTTCGAAAATTACTAGAGCAATAGGTTGCCTAATTCTGTTATGAATTTGAGTATTGATTTTTTATTTATATTGTGATTTGATTGAGGATCCTTTGCTGTGATTTGATTGAGGATCCTTTGCTGTGATTTGATTGAGGATCCTTTGCTGTGATTTGTGTATGCATGTACTATATGTGTGGGTGTATGTGCCTTGTTTGTGCTTTGTTTGAAGGATTCTTTTGTCGCTGGCCATGCAAGGTAGGCATTGTTGCTCCTAAGGAGACGAGAGATACTTACCAAACCGGGAGATTTATGGGTGGTTATTCCCAACAAGAGTTTGCTAGATACCTTGTTGGGCGGTTCAAGTCCATACGTCAGGATGCTTGTTGACCGGTTCAAGTCCAAACGTCAGGATGCCTTGTTAGCCAGTTCAAGTCCAAATGTCAGGATGCCTTGTAGGCCAATTCGAGTCTAGACATCTAGATGCCCTATAGGCCAGTTCGAATCTGGACGTTAGGATGCCCTGTTTTTGAGTGGGAGGATGACTTATATGCGTAGCTGCAAGAGCGCTCCTAGGCCAGTTAAGGTCTAGATGTTGGAGACAACTAAAAGGCTTGTTGTAATATTGATTGTCTAACTATTTTACTCTTTTTGCAGCATAGCCTTGGACAACATGGGCAGATGGTGACAAACCTTGGTTTTGAAAATCAAATTATATTATAGGTTGTCTATGTGCTTCTTAATGAGAAGTGTTTTCAGTTTTTCCCCGTGTTTTCTACCAATTTCAGCCTACCCTTATATTGTGTGTGCTTGTGATGATTTCGGCTCGTATTATGTATGATTGATGCTTGCGGTTTTAATTGGATATCTTAGCTGGTTTTAGGTGTTAATCTTAGCTGGTTTTAGGTGTTAATCTTCCTCTTTCTTGTTGATTTCAAAATATGCATGATACTATTGGTTGATGTTTTGAGATTCCTATGAGACTTGCGTATTATGTTTCCACTTGTTTTCAGTGTTAATATAAGTCTTCCGCTGATGTTTTCTTTCACTCTGTAAGACAGAAATTTATTAATGTATGAACATGCTCCAATCTTTAAATTTTATATAAATCAAATAATAAAATTGACAAATAGATGACTTTAGCCTTGTGGGATTCAAATAGGACCTTGTGAGGGCTTACTTGGATTTCACGATAGTAAGGGTCCTAATAGGTTACTTGAAGTTTTTATAACTACAATTCCATTACAACTACTTAGCGCCAACATATACAACATCTGGACTATATATTGAGGGCATGATGTACCCCACTACACACCCACGACTTCAATTCACTATTAAACTTGATCCATTCTCCTTAGTGGAATTGACACTACTTACTCAATACTTCTTATAAACTAAGTGAGTAATTTGAGTGAACATCAACGTCACATCAAATTTGGTGCCGTCACAAGGGAGACAGAAAAACTATTAATCCAACTGAAGTTGTATGTTGAGATTTAAGTGAACCGAAGAATTCACTCTACTAGATATTGAGATCAAAACTATTTCCAAGAGAAACAACACTTGATCACACCAAAGGAGAGGAACTAGATCAAAGATCCAACTCCCTCTGATTAAAGAATCTACTTCCTTGGAGCTAGAAGCCTCTATTAGTTCATCTCAACAAACCCCGCTCTGATTCCAGATATACTAGATCTAATGGCTGATGTAGAATATAATAATGTGGAAATTCAAGATCTTGTTATAGGGGTAGGAGATCAACCTACCAATATGGGCAATCAGAATGTGGTCAACAATAATGCCAACATTAACAACCAAGTTCATCCACACTGTAGAGCCCAGGGCCCTAACGATAACAATAATCGGGGTCCCAATCAAAATGACAACAATCAGAATGCGATTAATAACAATACGAATAACAATATGAATAATAATAATCGAGCTCATGTACCCTATAGGGCCAATGATTCATTCCTCAATGATGAGAATGACGATGATGAAGAAGAAGGACCGCTCAAAATCATGGAAGAAGAAGGCGCTCCCAGACACAGAAGTAGGCCGCTGTCATTTGATATGGGGATATTGATGTCACATTCAAGTTGAGAGCTAGCTTGATTCAGATGCTGCTACCTTTTATGGTCTTTCTAAAAAATATCTCAATAGCCACTAATAGGGATTTGAGATTGCATCCTCTAGTTTCAAACAATAGGGGATCCTAGAAGATGATGTTCTTCTTTTATCCTTTCCTTTATTTTTGAACTGTGCAACTAAGAAATGACTATTCAATCTTCAATCTCAGTCGATTGGCAATTAGGATAAAATGGTGGATGCCTTCCTATTTGAGTAGTTTCCACCATCAAAGGAAATATATCTTGAAAGAGAGAAATCGTCAATCAAGCAATATAGTGACGAGAATCTCTATGAGTACTAAGAGAGGTTCAAAGGTTTATATTCACCATGTCCCCAACATGGGTATTCTAACTTCTAGTTGATTTAGGTCTTCTACAAGGGAATGATGGACTAAACTTGAACTAATGTTGATTCGGCAGCGAATGGATGCATGACAAGCCTAGACCATCATGAAGCACGGAAACTAATTGTCAGGATGAAAAGGGGTATGCAAATGCACAGTAAGAGGGGATAAACTTCAACAAAGCCGGCAAAAGGGGAAGACTTAGCTTAGGTGAAAGACCTTATATCGTCAAGCATTTGATAATGCCTCAAAGAAATAGATAGCTAATTCATCGCAAGTTCAGGTCCATCTATACAAGTTCTGTGGACGAATAGACCATCCTATTGATTAATGCCTAATTATTCCATATGGAGACATCTAGATAGTCCATGCATATAATGAATATGTGCCTCCATAAAAAAAGAATGACCCAAACAATCAAACCTATAAGTAGAGAAGAATCATCCCAACATGTCTTATACACCACAAGGCCAGGACAATCAGCAGCACAGCCAACTATCTCAACCATATCAATCAAGACCCCAATCTTATTAGAATAACCGATCCGGAGTCTAGTACCAAAATAGAAACCAAAAGGGCCATGAAAATCGATGGTACTAGAACCAGAACCAACAAGGCAACAATACTCAATAGTACCAAAATCAAAATCAATAGGGATAACGGGTAGATGAAATCGATGAATAGAGATATGATCAAGAACTGATAGTAGGCCAACAAGATATTCAGACTCAGATAGCTTAGATGGTTACCATCATAAATCAATAAGGTAATTCATAGGGCAAGTTACCCTCTCCACCTAAGATAAACCAAAAGCACAATATTGGTGTTGTGACTATCTGATGTAGAAAACGAGTACAAGAATTACCCATGAAGAAGAGGAGTGAGACCTTAGTAGAAGACACTAAGGCCCTGCCCCTAATGATCCTTTAGCTGAAGTTCTAGAAAAATCTTTTGTCGAGGCCCTGATAGGTTTCCAATCTAGGGTCACAACAGAAGTCAGTGAGTCCAGCAAAAGTAGGAATCAAGAAACCCAAGAAACCCAAATTTAAAATAAAGGTGATTCCATGACCGAAGATAATTGTTCCATCCTCGTTCCCTTACAAACTAGCCAAGAATCACAAGTTCTTTGAAGACAAATAAATTTTGGATTGATTTTGGAAGGTAAAAGTTAATATTTCCCTTCTAGATATTATAAATCAGATTCCTCAATATGCAAAATTCCTCAAAGAACTTTGCACTGGTAAGAAAAGACTGAAGGATTGTGAAAAAGTCACAATGGGCAAGAATGTATCTGCTGCAATATAAAAGAATATGCCACAGAAATACTAAGAATCAGGTATCTTTTCAGTACCATGCAAGATTAATAGAGTAGAAATTGCACAGGCGATGTGCGATGTCATGCCCCTATTTTTGTATAAGACCTTGAATGTGGGTAAATTAAGGAAGATCGAAGTGATGGTCTAGTTAACTTATAAATCAGTTGTGTACCTAGTGTGAGTTCTTGGGGATTTACCAGTCCAAGTAAAAGGATTGGTATTCCCAACCGATTTCTTTGTGCTTGAGATGGAAAATGATGGTGCCAAACTCATACTACTTGACATACCATTTTTGAAGACTTCAAGGACAAAAGTTGATGTCCATGATGGCTCGTTGACCATGGAGTTCGATGATGATATTGTAAAATTCAACATTTATGAAGCCATGAGGTACATAAACCTTGAGGCCTCAGCGTGAGTCGTTTATACAATTGGACCTTTTGCATAGTACATATCTTAGACGATCAACCCAGATAATTTGCAGATTTCTCTTGAAGCCCGTCTCAAGATCTTCAATAAAGATATTGTGGAGGTAGATAATTTATTGCTTGATGTCCTTCGTGACTTGGAAGGGATGCAAATGATATTGAAGAGGTTAACTATCTCACTCTAGCAAGTGACCTATGAGAGGCTTCTTCCCATAATAGTAAAAACCCCCCACATTAGAATTGAAGTCCCTTTTCTATCATTTACAATATGCATATTTGGAGGAGGATGATAGCCTTCTAATGATTGTATCTAGTAAGTTGACCTAGGAAGAAAACAAGCAGCTGATAGAGGTAAGGCTATAGGATAAACTATAACTGACATCAAAGGTCTATGCCCTTCCACCTATATGTACAGAATTCTTGTAAAGGACGGTGCTCAGCCAACCTGTGACGCTCAGAGGAGGTTCAACCCTCCAATGATAGATGTTGTGAAAAAGGAGGTCCTGAAGCTTTTGGATATAGGTATAATCTACCTTATATCTAACAGGAAATGGGTAAATCTTGTCTAGGTAGTATTTAAGAAGACCGACATCATAGTTATCTAAAATAGTAATAGCCAGATGGTGTTGATGAGGGTATAGAGTAAATAGAGAGCTTACAATGATTGCTGCAAATTAAATAAACCCACTATGAAGGATCATTTCCCATTTGACTAAATGCTAGAGAGATTAGTCTGGAAGAGCTATTATTGCTGTCTCGATGGATTTTTGGATTTCACGAGATCCCCGTGGCCACGGAGGACTAAGAGATGACCATTTTTACCTGTCCTTTGGGCATATTTGCATATAGACGGATGGCATTTTTTCTTTGCATTGCACCTGTTACTTTTCAAAAGTACATGATGAGAATTTTCTCTGATTATGTTGAGGAGATCATAGAGATCTTCATGGATAATTTCCCGATTTACGATGATTCTTCCAAGTCTGTTTAGAGAAGGTAACAATGATCTTGTCGAGATGTATTGAGAAGGATTTGGTCCTTAGTTATGAGAAGTATCATTTTATGGTAGACTAGGCATTGATTCTGGGTTATATCATCTCATCTAGGGATATCGAGGTTGACCAAGCCAAAGTTGATATAATTATGGCCCTATCATACCTATGAGCACATGAGACATTCGTTCTTTCATTGGTCATGTTGGGTTCCATTCATAAAAGACTTTGAAAATTATCCAGCCGATTTAAAAGCCACTCCAATAGGATGTGTTATGCGAGTTCTCAGAGGAATGCAAGTAGGCCTTTAACAAAATTAAGAACCTACTCTTATCTACACCAATTATTAAGGCCCTAGACTGGTCTCAGCCCTTCGAGATCATGTGTGACGCCATCAACTATGTAATAGGGGTCATGTTGGGTAGAGAGTCAGGTCCGATCCTCACGATATATAATATAGATCAAGAATGTTGGACACTGCACAAATGAACAACTCCATAACAAAGAAAGAGCTATTGGCGATAGTCTTCATGCTAGAGAAATTTTGACCTTACCTGTCTGGTGCTAAAGTCATAGTTTATTTTAATCACTTCATCCTCAGGTACTTATTGTCAAAGATGGAGTCCAAACCTCGACTAATTCGGTGGATCTTGTAACTCCAGAAGTTTGACCTAGAAATCATGGACAAGAAAGGCGTAGAATACTATATCACAGACCACTTGAGTCATATCATGACACCAAAAGACCCTTAGCCCGTTAAGGAATCGTTTTCAAATGAATATATTATATAGGAAGAAGAAATCCCCTAGAATCCTCAACTCACCAATAATTTATCTTTTGACGAGTATGTCCAATACATAGTGGGGTCATCCTAGTATATAGATATAGTAAACTATATCATCACTAGAGAGTTTCTTGAAGAACTTAAGCAGAAGTAAAAAATTCAAAGTAAAGCAAAAATCTAGACATTATGTATGGGACGAGCCATATTTGTGAAGGTATTGTATAGACCAGATGATCCAAAGATGCATTCAAAACCATGAAAGTATTCCATAATATAGTTTTATCAATTGGAAGCCTGTAGGGGTCACTTTGGGCCTCGACAAATAGTAAGGAAGATCTTAGAGTATGGGTTCTTGTAGCCCATCATGTTTTATGACAGATATGTGTTTTGTAAAGCGCACTCTCGGTGCCAACTTGAAGGTTCTCTCGGTTATAGAGACAAAGCCCCTCAAAATCCTATTGTGGTATGTGAGGTGTTCGACGTTAGGGGATAGACTTCATGGGGCCTTTTCAACGTTTCTTTGGCTATACTTACATCATCTTGGTAGTTGATTATATCTCAAAATGTGTAGAAACCAATGCTACGAGGAAAGATGACACCTGAATAATAATTAATTTCATATGTGCCAACATCTTCTGCAAATATGGTGTGCTCAAGGACATAATCAGTCAAAGAGTTACCATTTCTCTAACCATGTCTTCCAGAGCTTAATGAAAAAATATGTTGTTGTGCACTGCACTTCCATAGCTTATCACTCGTAAATAAATGGGCAAGCAGAGGTCTCCAATAGAGAGATTAAGAATAATATGAAGAAGACAGTAAACCCCAATTGTAAATATTGGAGTGCTAGACTTGAAAATACATTATGGACATACCATACTGTATACAAGGCTTATTGGGATCTCGACTAGGTAGGAAAAGAGAGAATGTTGCAATTGGATGAACTTGATAAAATCCGACTAGATGCATATGACAGCACCAAAATTTACAATGAGAAGGTGAAGAATTATCACAACATCAGAGCAAGGAAGAACTACTTCTCTGTGGGGCAAAAAATCTTGTTGTTCCAATCAAAGCTTAAACCATTTCCTGGTAAGCTTTGGTCTAAGTGAACAACCTTCGTTGTTACCATGATATACCCACACAGTGTTGTCGAGATAGCCGATGAGAATATTGGCAAGATATTTAAATTAAATACCCAAAGGTTGAAATCTTACTATGAGCTACCAAGAAAAATTGAGCAACCTCAGCTTGATATCCCCGAATATTCATGATCAACCAAATGGGTGGGTTAAGCCAACAACATTGAACAAAGACATTTTTGGGAGGCATTCCATATGATATCCCGAAAATTTGAGTTGGTTGGCCCTGAAAGCCCATTTAAGGATCATCAATGTTAGTGGACCTTAGCCCATAATACATGATCATTTATGGGTTTATGGTGCGCTTTATATGTTTTAGAGGAAAATATCGATTTTTGGAATTTATTATAGTTATAAATTTAACGAGTGAAAATTATAGAGAGAGTGTTATTGTGGGTTTTGTGAATTGTGGGATTATATATTAGTCCATTGACTATTTATAATGTAAGGACCCAAACCCGGAAATCGGGTCCTTATCGCCGTGAAGCCCGGAGAAGCCCGACATGTGGACCAATCCGAACTCCACAAGGCTATTTTGACTTTTCAAACGTAACCCCAAAACAAACTAAAATTTAAAACATATTTTCAAATGATAGCATAGCAGATAAGCACTGAATACGTGGCACAGTAAATAACGGAGTAACAATCAAAACAGCGGAAGTCTCAGTATAATAACACAACACAAAACAAACAAGTGAAACCATAACTCATAAGCCCCAAGTATCAGAAAACGAAACCAAAAGTCCAATCAATAAATATGCAACAGTGTGCCAATAAAACCATAACATAGTGACATGTGCAGATGCTATAGTCCCAGCGAGTAGTCCCGACGCTTACACTGAAAAAAGAACAGCTACTGATCATGATCTAGTCCTGTGAGGGGAAAACAAAAACGAAGGGGGTGAGATTTTCGAGAATCTCAGTAGGGGACAACAAGATGAACTTATCAAAGGAGAGGAGCAACAAGGAACTCATTAATTCATCGCTAAACCTATGAATTCTCAAAACTTTAACTTTACCGTTTAGTTTATAAAACGCTTAGTTACTGGACCCGGAAATGTATTTTTTCTTTCAATATAGAACTCAACAAGGGTCGATAAGAAAAATATGGACTGACTGCGAATCACTTCCCAAGTAACCCCCTTCTAAAGGGAAACCGGAAGCCCACTGGTAGGTTTTATATATATACTTTTAAAATATTTACATACATAGCCCCTTCTACCAGTGTTGTCCGAGACTAGATTGATTAATAAAACTTTATACGTAAAAGATCAACTAGTCCTCTCAGATCATCCTGCGAAGCAGGGAACATACAACATCCATACACCTCCCAACAAATGAGTGTCTCTCCGTTTACTCTCAGAGACCGAGCACCCACCACGCTTGGCCAAACGGAAACACAAGTAGCAAGTAACATGAAAACTTACATACTTTAACTTATATATAAAAAACAAACTATTTTAGCTTTCACAGAAACCTTTAATTACAATAATTTTCTTACTTTACGGGCAATGATACAGAATCAACCCAATTTACGCAACAAATCAATCAAATGGACGTTGATTGATCATATGAAATTTTGGAGATACATTATGATACTTTACAGTTATATACGGAAAAGATCAATGTAATTTGAACAATAGATCAATCGAATGGGCTCCGATGAACTATACAACGAATCAATTCAAAACCAAGGTAACACGAATTTTAAAATAAGGAAATACTCATGATGGGTCACATACGGTAAAGACCCTACCTTAAGGGCTGAAGAAGAGGAAGCGATACACTTGCCCTTGTCCTAAAGACTCGCCCTTCCTAAGAACACAACATCCCAAAACAGAACTCCAATAAGGTTAGGCTCAAACAACTGGTATTAAACCTAAGCAATAAAATTTAAAACGACTATAACTCAACAACGACACATCAAATGGAAAAACGGATCGCGCCATTGCGATTAAAACGTCGAAATTACCAAACGGCGATCAACGGCGACGCCTGGCGGTCAACGGAGGCTGTGTGTGGTTGCCGGAGCATGCGCGGTGGATGTCGGTGGTCGGCGGCGGCCGGAAAAATTCAACTTCATTCAAAACAGAAAATTTTTACATCAAAACGAAGCTACAAACACCAGGAACACCAAACTTCAAAACTCACCTCCGATCGGACGTGATCTACGATTTTTCGATGCGAAAATCGGAACTTTTGATCTCTAATCTGCGCGCGTACGTGATCCGATGAAGACGAAACCAATGGCTGGTTGCTCGCGACGACGAGAGGAACACAATGGTGTGGGCGGTGAGACGATCGGACGGTCGGTGACGATTCTGAAGAAGGGAGACGACAGTAAGGAAGAGAGGAGAGGGAAAAACGGTAGTGGAGAAAGAGGAAACTGGCAGGGAGAGGGGAAAAAAAGGGTTATATCCGTGGGTGACGTGGCAAAAGTTTTTGCCACGTCAGCCATAGGTCTCATATATAAGGTCATATGAATTTTCAGAGAATTTAGAGATGTATTTGGATTTGTTATGATTTTTCTAAAATCTACAATGAGATATTTGATTTTTGATAAGTTATGTATTTATAAAATAATTAAATTTTCGATCTTGATAGAATATACTATTTATGAGAATTTATAAAAAATTTTAGATATATTTCAAGGTGTTATACTATTTATTTTGAATTTATAACTAATATTCAAATTTAAGAAAAATATTTATTATTATATTATATTAAATATATATTATTCTATTTAATATATATTATTCTATTATATTAATGTGGTATATGGCCAAAGGCAACTGATGGCTGTTTTGACCGGAGTTGGTCAAAATATCAGTCAGCTCTGTCATTTTGACATTATGAGGGATACATCATTTCGTGTAAAATGACGTTATTCTCTAAAGCACCAAGATGTGATCGTTTTGGGCTTTGGGTCCACCGTCTTTGACTCTCCAACGCCTTTGACCGAAATCTGGGTATAGTCGGGACAAGTTTCAAATTCTGTGCATTTTCGATTTAGAGCTCTTTGATCTCCAAACTTATTTCCATGAACTTCATCATGAACTTTGGTGTACCTCCATAGAAATTTCGTGTGGGTTGGTTTGGGTTGGTTCTATGGGGAGTACGATTTGAATGGATTTTTGGATTTCAGAAATCGGATATTTCTTCTTCCAAATCGGCCAGCGGTAAAATCTCTTTCCCTTTGCATAATTGAATTTGTTATGTCGAGATCTTCATTTTGGTTTATGTTTCATTAGTTTTAGTTGTGTAATTGAGAGTTTGGGTTGCTAGGTTACTGCAAGGTTACTGTTGGTTACATTAAGAGTAATTTGAATAAGTATTATATTCATAGTATTTTTTCTGAGTCTTGTTGACTACGATAGAGGTTATTATATTAAGGATACAGGAATTTTATGCAGAAGATTTGTGAATGTAGTGACCCTAAGCATGGGGGACTAATCAGGGCCACTATTATTGGATAGCAACCATGCATCACGGTCTTGAGATGCTGACATATATCGGGAGAGCTCAAGGTCATGAGATATGAATTTTAAATATATGGCAAAAACGCTTGGGCCATTAACTGTGGAACAAATAATCATGCCCATGATATTGAGTGAACAGTTCCAGAGACCTATCACATCCCCTGCTGTTCTCATTTAAACCCCTTATATCACTCACCCTTGCCACTGACAACAAACATTCAACCCTTTACCAAAAATCTTCTCTCCTTAGCAAACCCTAAATTCACACATACCAAGCAATTCTTGTTGTTCCAAGAAAACAGCCCACGAGGGAAGCAAGCCCATCGGTTTCCCACCAGAACAAAGGAGGACACAAGAACTCCTCCATTCTTCCTGACCTGCTCAAACACCTGAGACCTTGAGGAGGTGGAATGAGAGTGTGCTCTTAAGGGAGCCAAGGAGGCATGGTGCCTTGACGAGCAACACTTGAATTTACTTGCCGAGCTCAATTTTTCTAGAGCACAGACCCCGACTTCGATTGCACCACCTCCTCAAGCCAAGACACCACCAGCTCAGACTTCATCAGTGAAGAATGATGAGGAAGATAAAGGGCCAACACCGGTGACGCGAGAAAAGTTCTGAAAGGACTCCTACTCAAAAACCATCCTACGCCTATCATACCCGGAATCCACACACTGCGGAACAGTACTCATAGGCCCACAATTTACACTATTACTTCACATAACCATGCATATTATAATCCTACAATGCTATTGATAAAATAGAAAATAACATAGCTGATATTAAAACAAAATGTTATAAATTAATACAGAACAGAAATAGAAATAAAGATTGATGTTTTTGGGTGACATCGCAAAACCCTAGGAATGAATAATCCAAGAATGAGCACAATATATTGTTTACATTCTTGAATTCATTGTCAGTGACATAATGAAAATTTGCTCTGGAAAATAATTATGAATATAATTCTTGTTCCTATTACCTCATCTACTCTTAATCCACTTTGATGCTCTACACTCAATGGCAAATGTTTGGTAAAAGTTTTCTAGGTAAGCGGAGAGAAAAATATGTATAACAATAGATATACAATCATGTATTCAATATATAAGGACGTTGACACGTAATTATAGACTTAGTAAGTCAAAAGGTATGCAGCACAATCATAGTCAAAACATTACATAATCATATAACTTTCCAAGCATTTATGACAATGACTAGGCTGACAATGTTTATTAGTCCATTGAGGTCTCAGGATTGGGACTGAGATATATCAGTGAGGTTCCATACTTACCTTTTTCCATTTTATCTCATTTGTGTCCTTC
This sequence comes from Passiflora organensis, assembly GCA_019739055.1. Lineage (NCBI taxonomy): Eukaryota > Viridiplantae > Streptophyta > Magnoliopsida > Malpighiales > Passifloraceae > Passiflora > Passiflora organensis. The sequence goes on from JAEPBF010000022.1 coordinate 1,707,781, forward strand.
CTTATAGCCTTGATTTCTCAATAGTTGCATAGGTTACCCTATGCTATATTTGTGCATTTCACAACTCACATACCAAATGCACTCAATGCATTACATGCATTTTAATTATTACATCATAACAAGATGCAGTTTCTTAATTCATAGCATTGCATGAAAAATTAGGCATGCTGCAGCATCAATTATCTACTACATGCATAACATTTTGGATTAGTAATTAATTATTTTTTGTTACTTATAACTACTATTCATGCCAGCAATAAAAGGAAAAAAATAAAGTCCGTCCACTCACGAGTTTGAAGCTCGTATAACCCTCAAATACTTCTATACTTGATGTACCAATTCCTTGAGGTCAATCACGTATAGGTAGCTACCTATACATGTAATCATAATCAAATCATCAATAACACAAGCAAGATTATATAGTCACACATTAATTCACGCATCTATATCCTTAACTCAGCACATTTCTTTACGAGCACCAACTCGGGACCAAACCGGGTAATTTTCTAATTTTTCCCTATTTTTCTGAATCTTGTTTTAATTATTTGACCCATTATATGTCTCCAAATTTAAAAATATTAGTATTATTAGACTCCAAATTAGATCTAATACTTTTAAAAAAATTTTGAGAACTTTTTGAAATTTTCTATTATCTTTCTCTGATTTTATACCTTTTCTATCTATTTTTACCATTTTTTGTAATTTAATTAATTCAGACCAATCAGAATGTACTAGGTGACAGCAATAGATGCTGCCACACCTGCACCCTAATCTTCTCAAGGATGACACTTGTCCAATCCTGGGTGTGTCGTGCCTCATCCAAGTGATGCATTATGGAAACATTTAAAGATTCTAAATACTTTTGTTGGTCTTCTGTTGGAACTGCTGTGTCGATATAGCTAGAAATTTGACTATACACTCTAGGGATAATCCTCTCTCATCTGTTGGTGGTCGAGGTAGATATCCATTTGGTCATAGTGGTGGCTGTGCCAGACCAGTCATGGTTGTTGTGCCTCTTGGTTAAACCATGAAAAATTCAAATGCTTCTTCCAAATTTTATTATAATAGAACCTGTAGTTATCGTTCTTTCTTTAAGGGTTGTAACCATTAAAGGCATTGACCTGCTTTGTATTGTTGTCTTGAAGTGTTGGGCACGCATCAGTAGGATGATCGACTTGGGCATTGAATTGGCATGGCTTCACTTGTGGATTTCTCACTGCTAGTTTCTATATCATGGAGGAAATTTGTGCCATCTGTTCTTTTACTTCAGCCATGGCCTCCATTACTGGCTGAGATGGTTCATTCTCATTATCACTAAATTGTTATGTGAGACCTAGCCTGCGTAGGGGGCCAATGTTACCCAATCCCACATTGCAATATATGTATTGTCTGAATGGATCATTTGTAATAAGTTGTATCTTTTGGCTCATATGGTTAGAAGCCTAACTCAGCATTGCAGTTGTGATCCATCACGTGCATATTCACATCCGAACCTACTAGGCTTGAGGTTCAGATGCCAAGTCGTGACAAATGGTAGCGGAGCCGATCTCGCTCCCTCTTCCGTGTGAGCTTGAGTCGTGTTGTATGTTCAGTTCACATTTGGGCCCAAGTCAGTTTTATTTGGGCTCTCCTCATAAGGCCACGAGGTCTATAAAGAGGGAAGATTGTGAGACCCGGCATGCGTAGCGGGTCAGTGTTACCCAATCACACATTGGAAAGAAGTCTTGGAGGTATTGGGCTTATATGTGTTGTGTGAATGAATCATTTGTAACAAATTTCATCTTTTGGGCTATGTGGTTAGAAGCCAAACTCAGCATTGTAGTTGTGATCCATCACACGCACATATACATCCGGGCTCATTGGGTCGGTGGTCTGGGTGCCAGGTCGTGATATGTTAAGTATTTGTAGCTATTTCAGCAATGATGTCTCATGCTTCTCGATAGTTGAGATTCATAATTGATCTTCCACAAATAGAATTCAACATGAGCTTGTCTACCTTTATTAATCCTTTATAGAAGTATTGTATGAATTGCTTGTTTGAAAATCTGTGTGTAGGGTATACTACACAAGTCTTTGTATCGTTCCCAATACTCATAAAAAGATTCATATTTATATTGTCTTGTTGTTGATATAATCTTGCATAGACTTGAGGCACGAGATGCTGAGAAATTTTTTTAAAAATTGCTTCCACCATCTCTGCCCATATAGATATTGATCATGGTGGTAGACTTCGTAACCAACATGTGGCTTCATCTTTTAACGAGAATTAGAAGGTACAGAGCCTAATATCATCTTTCATTATACCCCGTGGTTCGAATCTTGAACATACTGCTTTAAAATCTTGTATGTGCATATTGTGGTCTTCTTTAGGTCTGTCATAAAAGGTTGGTTGGAGCTGGATCAGAGCTAGTTTTAATTCAAAGTTGGCATTGATATCCCATTGATGAATGACCAATGGATTGTTGTTTCTTTGTAGGGGTTGGTCTTTGTTTATGGGTGTAAAGGAATCATTGTTATCATTATCCATTCCGCCATTAAGAAAATCTTCTTGTGTCCTGTTTTACTAATTATTGTGTCCATTATTCCTATTTGCAACTATTCCCATGGTTTGCTGTATTTCCTCTATTCACCTAGTTATTACCAGGGATAATTGCCACTAGCTGGACTCCGACATTTGGGACTTGATCTTCAGTTGTTATGTTCAGATTGTTGACGTCTTTCATGAAGAATATGGGGTTTGTACAAGCAGGGGTTGTCACTTGTTAGGAAGAGCTCCTGGCAGACTTGATTTCTTAATATTCATAGTTTGAATCCGAATAGACTGGACGAGCAGACTGAGCTATACTCTGACAACGAGAGGTTTTGTTCTAGTGGTAAGTGGTCTAGATCTCTAGATGACGATCTAGCCATAAAAGTCCCATAACTTGAGTGGAACTGGACGATTCCCTGACAACGCTGCCAAAATTTGATGTGTTGTTGAAACACTCAAAGATAAAGTCCTAATATGGTAGTTATATTGTACTATAGATAGTAGGATTGAATCTATAGAGAATTACGATCACGTCACAAATAAGGCATGGGATCTTATACAGAGCTTCCCATGAGCACTTGATCGAGAGCCGTGGGCATAGTGGTACAAATATTGGTTGAAAATTGGTTTTCAATTTATGAATGAAAAAAGCAAGAATATATAAGGTTTCAAATGATATGAGGAGAGTATCTATCCTCAACTTATACTCAGTTATTGTCTTCCTTTATTCCTAGATTTGACCATAGGATGATTTTGACTTCTTTACTTAGAGAAATAGATTGGTAGGAAATTAGGCACGACTATGGCAATTAGGAGGCTTAGTACGATTAAATATACTATAAATGATCCTCTTATCTCCGCGAGCACAAATGCTGATACTCAAATTGATAACTCTTCCTTCGTGGTTTGCCACTCAATTCTAGAGGGTTGTATAATAATCCTCCTTCTAACGGTATGAATTCACTCACAATAACTTGGCCGCAATCCCGGTAGTGGAATTTTCTTGATGAATTCGCTTACAGTAATCTGGTCGTGATCACATAACTGAATTTACTTCAATAATTACTAGAGGAAGCAATAAATAAAGACTTAAATCTTTGATTATAAAACCTCCGAAAAGATTTGGACAATAACTTAATGTAAAGTTTTGGTTAGATTATAAGTTTCTAGCCAAACTTGTTTAAGAGAATTTTGCTTTAAATTCTTAGGATTGCTAAAAATTGGATGCCCTGACCATATGCGTTCTTGGACTTGTATACTAACTATTGGATACTACCATGGTCATCTTATCTGGAACGAATAAATTCTTGATCTATCTTCTTTTGAAGTAGATAAGCTCTTGTGCTCTCATCTTTATCTTCTTTTCCATGAAGTTCACATTTTGTTTTGAGGAGCTAGTCTTGTGAAGATAGTTCCCAATTCATATTTTAAAGTATCATAAAACTATACCAAAATCGGGTACCAATATGACAAGTAAAACATGTCATCAAACATCCTCATACTTACTTGATGCTTGTCCCTAAGCATACACCTAAATATTATAATTTAAGGATATGTCATGGATATCAGGTAGGATTTTACTTGCGGGGTGAGCTTGCTAGTATGATCCGTTACTCATCATTATTCGCATCCTTATTTTTTTTTATTTTTACATTTTTTTTGTTCAGGAGACCTAAACTATTACATATAGGCATAGGTATAGCATCTTCATACTTATATTTTGCTTGTCCTTAAGTAAAAAAGGGAAAACTAAAAAGAAATAAAAAAAAATACTATACAAAGGATTGTGCCAGGTCACAGTTGTGGTGGAGAAGGTGCATTGTTATGCAGAATTTCCAGGATCCACGTCAGTTGCCTCCCAATTCTGTTAATGCTCGCTATTGCTTGGTTTAGACACATATCAACATAGTCGAGTCTTTCACTGTTTTAATTGTTATCGTTAATATACCTCTCCAAGAACCTTTCCATTGCAAGGTAGCAGCCATTTAGTTTTGTCAATGTCCTCCGTTGTTGTGCCTCCTTGGTGTCTTGTTCTATGGTCTGCTGAGGCTGCAAACTTATGCCACCATGTCCTTGGGACGATTCTTCTATTTCTGGGGGAGAAGTGGATATCCTCACATGCACAGTCTTATTTTCTCATGAGGGCATGGTGGATGCTTGAGTTTGTTCCAAGATCACTGCTGGTCAAGATTTCAAAACTACTACTGACATTGGTTCTGGAGCTGCTTCTAGTATTTCTGTAGGCTCGAGAGTGATTGTGACTGGTGAAATGGTAGGCCTTGTTCTCCTCTTCGGCTCAGGTATGGGTGTTGCCTTTTCAACGATTGTGATCATGGGAATAGGTTCAGATGTAGATTGTTCTTCCGTGATTTTGTTGCCCCTCTTTAGTGGACCTGGTTTTGTGAACTTGTAGCTCTCGTCCTTGTCTTAGTGTATCAGTTGCATACTTATGAGAGTATATAGGTTTAGGGGCACGGTCTCCGCAACTATCATAAGGTTGTTGTTGGCTAGGTCTTGGACCTTCAATTCCACAACCATGTATGTCATTACAACGTACAAGATTTGCGGCTTCTTTCTCTGTTGTATCATGTAGAATTCATTGCATAGGTGGTAGGCTAGATTGAGCTTATGCCCTCTTTCCATGCACCATAGGATGAAGAATTCCTTTTTGTTCAGCATTGATGAGGAGTTGGCTCTTATGGAGAAACTATCTTAACTGAATCGATGGATGTACTTCATTGTGCCCGACTTCAGGTTGTTATCCTTGGATTTCCCTAGGTTATAGGCTATGGCTGATGTTGACTAGACATCGTACAAGATTTTGGGGTCAAACTCTAGTGGGTACTCTATCAGTATTTAATTGCTCCTTGTGACTTCTAGCAGCTCGTTCAGGTTATCCATGGACATCTTATGGTGTATACCCATGAGTCTGAATTTGACAGAGCTTTCTTTGCTTTTTTCTATTCCCAACACCTTCTTGTAGGTGAAGGTCGTGTAGAACTCATGGAGTAGCTCTTCATAGGTAAGTAAGTAATACTTACCTCACCCAATTCTTCCGATGAGTCTTGACACTTCTTCTCCTATTTGCAATGTCGTCATTGTGTATGGGCATAAGCTCTTGTGTTGATAGAGTACCTAGTGGCTAATGTCGATATATTTTTCTGTAGCTTCTATGGCAAGTAAGCTCTATTTTCCAAGACAACCAATTGTTTTTCGGCGACTGTCGATCTCTTCTTGGACTAAGAGTTGGTTGTTGCTCTAGTCTTTGATGCTGACCCCCTTGTTCTCTTCTTGTTGACACCGACAGGAATATGGTGGTTTCTAGTTTGGTGACTTTGGGCACAACTAAGATTGGTACAACTTCTATGGGCATGGTTGGGCTTTAAGATGTCTGTACGACTCCTTCATTGGAGGGTATCATCATCTCCGTCATACTTTAAGGTGGGTCTTGGTTGGCCTATGAGCTGGTTTCCTCTGGGGGGATTTTCTTTCCCCTTCACAGCATTGTCGTCAATCTTTTCCTTAGAGTCTGAATCCAATCCGAGGAGATTTTTCTCTACTCTAGCCCTTTTTTTGATGATTTCTTCTTCAGAGGTCACTTGAGGAGTTATCTCTGGAACCTTGAGCTTGCTAGCCTCCTCTCTTATATTGCACAATCTCCCACGAATGGCTGCTCATCCTCAGAGGAGTTGGTGTAAGCAATGATCTTGTAGGAAGCCATTTATGAAATCAGTTAGGAAAGAAGTGTGAGAGATTGTAGTTGAAAAGTAAATGGAAGTGAATATTTCTTTCAAAGCTTGTAGAATACAAATTGTTGGCCAGATCATTTCTTTCGCCTTTTATAGCCTTCAATCATGTCTTTTCGCTTGTGCCCTTTGGAGTGAATTGTGCCTATTTAATGTTGTGATCGTTTTTTCTTGAAAATCATCGCTTGACATGCCTACTACCTTTTGTGTCCATTATTGTACATGTTATATGTTGTGTCTATTTTTTTTCTTGAAATCGTCGCTTGGTGTATATTTTTCATCAGATCTTCATTATTATGCCTATTACTGGACTTTTTTGTCTTTTCCACACCATGCCTTCTTATATTTACTTGTATTTTTTATCTCGTGCCCTGGTATGGGTATAGTCCATGACACATCCTCATATTTACTGGAAAAAAAACTAGTGTAAAATTTTGAGCTGCCTCCCAATAGCACCTTTGTTTAATATCATTGGCTCGACCAATCGAATTATTACGATCTCGGGGCATTGGTATTCTATTTTGGTTGGCCTCTCAATAACACACAATAGAATTTCATCAAAATCTTACCTAACCAAAGCTCTAATCAATCCGAACCTAACCATACATAAAATAAAGCTCTCATTTCCACAAACAAAATGGTAGAATTGAAGGAGATAGGTACTTGGATTGTGGGTATAAAACCTTACCTGAATCCAACCATGAAAATGTCGAAAATCACACCAAATCAATTGGGAGAGACTCGGGAGAAAAAACAAAGCCCTTGGGATGAAAAAACACGACTCGAAGCACAATAGGGAACAAAAACTTATGATTCCGGATACTTAATTGGGATATTTATCCCATGTTAGGTGGGTTGTCAGATATGGCCAAACTAGCAATCTTCTCGATGCTAAACAACATCATTTCATATTTTAAGAAACATTGTCATATTGAAAAAATGACGAACCCAGTTGACTAGGTCTTGTCTGATCCAAACGACAAGACAAGCAGCATTTTGGTTTGGGATTTTAATATTACTATTGTTTCAATACAATTTAATAATAATAATTATTTTTCTTAAATACAAAATTAGTTATAAATTCATAATAATTAGTATAACATATCAAAAAAATACCCCCAAAAATTCGATAAATTCCTTAAAAATTAGTAAAATCTATCAAAATCAAAAAATTATTTTTTCATGAACTCATTAAATACTATAAAATTAAATACCTTACTAAATAATTTTAGAAAATTATCATAATTTCAAATATACCTCCAAAATTTTTTTAAAAGATCAAAGACACTTATAAACCATTAATGGAACCTCTCAAGGTCTTATAATACTAAAATTCACAAACACACCTTCTTTATGATTTTCCAATCGTTAAACACATTAATAAGAATCAAATTCCCATTAATTATAATACAAATTTTCTTTTAAATTTTAAAATTATGCTTGAAGCTCAAAACCAATCCTATGTTGTGGGTTAAGGTCTATTAACATTGATGATCCTCAAATGGGATTTTCGGTCCAAACTGCTCAAAATTTTTGAGATCTCACAATGCCCCTTGCCACCATTGAACCAATCCCATCATAGATTTTGGCTCATGCTTTGACAGAGGTAGATGATTTTAAAGGAAAAACCTTGGACAAGTTTGAGTTCCATCCTTGAGCCCTTGAGTTGAACCAAAAGAGACGAGGTACAAGTCTTGTTAAGGAAGTGACAGGGACACATATTGAGAAGACAGATGATGCCTTGTGCCACTCAGGGAATTATGAGCCTCAAAGTATCTTCAAGGCCCTGAAAAAGCCTCCACCAAGAGACAACAGAGAAACCACCACCCAAATTTAGGGGGAAACTTCACAATTGCCTAGAGTTTGAAGGAGATGACTTAGAATCGCTAGAACCAAAATTTGATGTAGCTGATGAAGATATGGTCGAATTATCCTCTAAGGAGGACAAACTGAAGGCCTCAATGCCTAAGCTAGAGGTCAGGACCACCCAGCACACCCTTGAGGCCCTATGGATCCACAGTAGGATGAAACCTAGTCCCTTGAAGAGCCAGAATTCAATATCTCCCTCCTGGAGGAAGAGGGAACAGACAAGGAGAACACCCCACTAATTGAGGCCCCAACTACTAAAGCAACCAAGAACCAATACTATTTTCTCACCATCAATATAAAAAAAATGCTAATTTTTGATTGATCCCTTAGTGAAATGCATCGTAATACAACTCCCATAATGATATAACAACCCAGATATTCCATAGTTTTTAGGATCTGCTTTGAACTCCTTCCTACAATGGACGCACTTAGCTATAACTATTCCGCACAATCTTACTAAAATTATCCCAAATTTTTTATGACTTCCTTAATAGAAGGTTCAGTAGATCTTGCCGCAAATATAGGTGTTCTATGTGTGGTATAAATGTCACTGGAGGATTGTCAATGGAACCTATTAGTTATAGGGTGTAGAACTTCTGACATATGACTTGGTGTTCAAATTCGTATTGTTTCAAATATAGAATAATCAAAATAAAAATAAATAAAAAAAGATGACATATAGATGAAATAGAATCCACAGTAAGTATCAAAACTTAGAACAAAAGATCATCACAATTCCAGCAAGGGTTTAACATATTTTTTGGGCAGGAAGTGTGTGGTATGAGTGGTACATGACGTTGTTCCACTAGTCGTATGATGCACGTGGCATCCTTAGGACACTTATCCCCGTAACTTGGGTTTTTAGCTTAAGCACCACTCATACCACACACCTTATATACTAACAAGTATGTCAAACCTTGTCAGTCATTCACACACTCAACAAATAATCACATCATTAGCATACATGATAAGAATTATAATTTTAAGGTAAAACAATGTATAAGCCATCAAATAACTAACACACAGTGACATATCAAATAATGAGTAGTGACAATAACCATATAACATTACACTGTTCAATACTAACTAATAACCTACACTACCTTACAAACCTAAAGACCAGCCCCAAAATTACACACTGATATTCATTCGCATACAATCCACATATATAAGTATTCACACATTAAAGAGTACCAGAACTTAGAACATAAGATCATCGCACTTCCAACAAGAACTAATCACATCTGTTGGGCTGGAAGTGTGTGGCATGAGAGATACGTGACGTTATTCCACTAATCGTATAATGCTCGTAGCATCCTTAGGACACTTAGACTCATAACCTCGGGTTTTAAGCCAAAACACCACTCATATCATACAGCTTGTGTACCAACTGATGTGCCAAACCCCATCAATCATTCTCACTCAACAAATAATCACATAACAAGCACAACATAACAGATCACAATAGCATACCAAATCAGGTATATATTATAAGATCGCATGTAAGACCTTCAATTTTGAGTCATAGAAGTCCAGAAGCCAGTGCAGGTGAAAAAGACCATTTTTCCCTGAAGAAAAGGATGTGTGATGACCGAAATTGGTAAGTGATGTTTAGTAATTATTTCTGGTATTAATTCCCTTTAAATTGATTCTTTATTGGTTGATCATTACCGTAGGAAATAAAAACCCTAAGTTTAAGGAGGGATAATTACAGAATTTAATTCTGATAATTATCTTACTTTAATTAAACCATGAAGAAAGGGATTTTAATCCCATAACCATCTTATATAAATAGGAAGTCAGTCACACAAAAATTATATATAGGAAAATACACACAATTCGTAGGACCTAAAAACCCTACACCTCCTAATTTCTGCCAAAATCTTCTTAAATTTCAAACAAGCATAACTCTCTCATCGTTTGTCAGATTGCTGCAAATAATAGCTTGTTTGAAAGCTCTTTTCATCCTCTTTCCAACCATATATGGTTTCTTTCCTGAAGTTAATATTTATTTCTTTAAAGTTAAATCAAAATTCGGCAGAACTGCCAAAATTTTCTTGAAATTTCAAACAAGCATAACTCTCTCATTGTTTGTTGGATTCCTGAAAACAATAGCTTGTTGGAAAGAAATTTTTATCCTCTTTCCAACCATCTTTTGTTTTTTGTCTGAAGGTTATTATTTTTTTCTTTAAAGTTAAATAAAAATTTGGTGGAACTGTCAAAATCTTCTTGAACTTCAAACAAGCATAACTCTCTCATTGTTTGTTGGATTCCTGCAAATAATAGCTTGTTGGAAAAAAAATTTCATCTTCTTCGTAAAAATATTTGGTTTTTCATCTGAAGGTTAGTATTTTTTTCGTTAAAGTTAAATCGAAATTTGGCGGAACTGCCAAAATCTTCTTGAACTTCAAACAAGCATAACTCTCTCATCGTTTGTCGGATTCCTGAAAATAATAGCTTGTTGGAAAGCTCTCTTCATCCTATTTCCAACCATATTTTTTTTTTGTCTGAAGGTTGGCATTTCTTTCTCTAAAGAGAAATCAAAATTTGGCAAAATTAGGTTTACCGATTTTTAAAATTCTGCCTTTGACTGATCTCTGATGTTGTTACCTTTATTCGTATGATAGTTTAATATTCATTCATAGTGAACACTCATGAATTCATCCTTTGAATCTTTTCTATACATGAAATTAGTATGCCCTACCTTTGCCCTACTGCCCTATTGTTGCCTATCTTGATCAATTAACTAACCTATTGGATTCTGATCTTGTTTCTTTTGATTATACATGTTATAAACCTTTAACCCTTCCTTGTTAACATGAGATCGCAACTCCTAAAACTTGTTAACATAAAATTGCAACTTGCCTTATTGCCCTATTTCCCTATTTCCCTATTTCCCTATTGCCCTATTGCCCTATTGCCCTATTGCCCTATTGCCTTATTGCCCTATTCTTAGTGCCGAAAATTGTATGATAATTAGGGATGGTAATTCAGGTTGCTTATTGTTAAGTTCTTGGCTATCACCTCACACATCCAAGGGGGAGGTACTTGCGACATCTGATCACTGGTTTCTAATAGGTTTGGTGAGTGGAATTGGTAAGGAAATAGAGTATTTAATTGGATATTGGATATGCATACTTAGTTTGGTTTAGGATTTGCCTTGGGATGCTATAGGTAGTGTAAAATTATTGAATAAAGGCATGGGAATAACTTCTTTTTTAGAGATAAAAGAGGTAGGATCTAAGCCTCATCAGTTTCTCCAAATATCCTTATTGTTTGCTTGTTAATGTCGGTCCCTTTATATGTAATATTGTATGCGCATATGTTGTATTAAGAATGTTTGAATTACGGACCAAGTTGCGATCCTCTAGGCTATACCGAATCCCTTAAGATAGGATATGAGTGCCTAGTTTGTATGTGTTGTGTGTATTGAACATATTGATTATGTTCTGACATGATTAAGGATACCCTATTGTGATATTGTGTTTTGTAATTGCTTATGTGTGCTGGTACGTGTTGTGTGTCAGGATCCTTTTCCAGTGGCCATTCGGGATAAGTGCTGATGCTCTTTGTGAGAGGGGAGGTTCTCACTGGTATGAGAGTCGTATGGGTGGCAATCCCCAGCATGAGCTCGCTGGATGTCTGGTCCTTGTGTGGCAGGAAGCCCTTGTCCTTGTGTGGCTTGGGATGACTGGTCCTTGCTGGATGTCTGGTCCTTGTGTGGCAGGAAGCCCTTGTCCTTGTGTGGCTTGGGATGACTGGTCCTTGTGTGGCCAGAAGCCCTTTCCTTGTGTGGTAGGAAGCCCTTTCCTTGTGTGGTAGGAAGCCCTTGTCCTTGTATAGCTTGGGCTGACTTGTCCTTGTGTGGCAAGATGAATAAGCTTACTGAATAGCTTGTGTGTTAACCATTTACCTTTTGTGTAGTAAGCCGTGGACAACACAGGTGGAAGTGGATGTCCTCAGCCTTAGATTCGACCCTACCCTTTTAACTGAATTCTTGAATTGTGTGATCCCCTTTAGTTGCTAGGAATGATCTGATGTTGTTTGGGGAGATTTTTGTTTATGGTTTCTGCAGATCTTATGATTTTGTGACCCTATTGAGATTCTTGTAATCTCATTCTGTTGTTTCCACCATTTTTCAGGCTTAGGTACATTCACTGTTCGTGGTACCAGCATGTGAGATCAAGGCTGCACGGCGGGATGATATTGCATCACCTTTGTATTTCTATGTCCTCGGTTGCTTGCGCATACAATATGATCATAGATTGGACTACTTTTCTGGTTTTTTTTTAAGATCCCTCTTTTGCTTGTTATATTTTGGAACATGTTGAAGGATTTCTTGCTGGTTATTTGGATCCCTATGGTACTTGTGTGTTTTGATTCCCGTAATTAAATTTAAAGACTTCCGCTGATGTTTTATTCACTCCGTATGATACCAGAATGATTGTCCAATATCATGCTCTATTTGTTATTAAACATATAGAACGATCATGCTAAAAGTCAAAAAAATTTAATGGGTAAGCCTGGTGTGGTTCAAGTAGGTTTTAGGTGTTTTTGGGCTTGTATGGATTTCACAGCGGTAATGGCCTTAATCGGAGTAAATTTTAAAAGGTTGGAATTGGGGTCATTACAGGTTTGGTAGTAGAGCATGGTTTAGGTTATATTATTTATTGTATGCTAACTAAATTGTTGATTTCGTATTTGTAAGAAGGTACATGCTCACAAACCCATTTACTTAGAGGGCTAATACCAAATATTAATCAGATGTTAAGAACCTGGTTAGAAATGTTTAGTTGTTGTATCTGATTAATTAACTTGTTGCGTATCTATGAGTATTTTTATGTCTTGTATGATTTGATGTGTTTTTGAGTGTTTAGCTGGGTTTCTTATCTTTGTCGAGAATGTGTATTTGTTGGTGCATGCTGCTAAGTATCCCTATGTGATTTCTTATCATTTCCAGGTATGTCTTTATGTATTCTTGTCAAGTTTGCCGAGCATGTGATTGATTTGTGTGGAAGTCAAGTATGTTTTGTGTGAACCTATGCTTGCTGAATGTGAATATGTGTGATACATATTTGTTGCCGAATACATGAGATGTGGTTTTGCATGATTTCTGTGTATGGTCTGTACTGTTGTTGAGTGCTTATGTGTGTGTTGAGGTAATTTCCAAGTGTGCATTGCATGTGTGCATGTGGTTTCCAAAATTTCCATACTCGTGTGCATAAATACTTTGATTTCTAGCATCTGCATATCGTCCAGTGCATGCCTCTCCACCAGGTACCACTTCTTTTCCTAGTATCTTATTTGGTTGTGTGATGAGTAACAATCGTATGCTTGTATAGTATGACAAGGCCGAGTGTACAAAGGGATCGACGAGGAAGGTATGGGGTTCAGGCTGAACAGCAACCCATAAGGCAGAATGAACCTGATGCATATATTGAGCAGGGACAGCAACTAATTTGTGATCTAGTCTACATCGGCTGTGCTGTACGTATGGGTCCGAATATACTTGAAGTGGATCTAATTCCATTGGACATTCGAGAGCTGGATGTGATTTTAGGCATGAACTGTCTGGCGAAATATCAAGCCCGTATGGAGTGTTTCACCATATGATGACCCCAATTCCTAACTATTACTATTTGCTTCGATTAAGGTCATCACCTCCGTGAAACCCAAATACGCCCAAATGACACCTAGAACCTATCTAAATCTCACCAGGTTTACCAATAACTTCCGATTTTTATAGCATGTTTATTTCAATTTTTAACAACAATTGGAGCATGATATTGGACAAATATTCTAGTAACATACGAAGTAAATAAAACATCAGCAAAAGTCTTTAGATTAAATCATTGGGTTCATAACACACAAATCCCATAGGGATCCAAACAATCAGCAAAAAATCCTCCAACATATTTCGGAAATAGCAAGCAAAGGAGGGATCTGAAAATAAACCAGAAAGTAGCTTAATCATTCATGTTATATGCGCAAGTAAACAAGGATCAAGTATGCAAATGTGATGCGATATCGCCCCGCTGTGCAGCCTTGATCTCACACACTGGTACCACGGACAGTGGATGTACCTAAGCCTAAAAAAAGGTAAAAAAAGCAACGGTATGAGATTACAAGAATCTCAGTAGAGTCGCAGCATCATAAGATCTGTAAAAACTCTAAACACAAATCTCCCAATTCGTATTAGATCATTCCTAAACATCTAAAGGGGATCACGCAATTCAATAATCATTCAGAAAGGGGTTAGGGCCGAATCTACGGTTGAGGGAGGTACAAACACTTCCAAAATTATCAGAAGTACATAGGTAGGTGGAACTCATTACATTGCTCTCGGAAATGAAGAAGAAAGGTCATCCCCTTCCACCTGTGCTGTCCAAGGCTTACTGCACAAAGGGTAAACGGTTAACACACAAGCTAATCAGTAAGCCTAGAAAGTTGTCTTGCCACACACGGACAAGTCTTCCCAAGCCACACATGGACTTGGGCATCCCAAACCACACAAGGATAAGGGTTGTATAAATAGGAAGTCAGCCACACAAAAATTTTATATAGAAAACAAACAAAATTCGTAGGACCTAAAATCCCTACACCTCCCAATTTCTGCCAAAATAATCTTGAACTTCAAACAAGCATAACTTTCTCATCGTTTGTCGGATTCCTGAAAATAATAGCTTGTTGTAAAGATTTTTTCATCTTATTTCTAACCATCTTTGTTTTTTTTTTCTGAAGGTTAGTATTTCATTCTCTGAAGTGAAATCAAAATTTGGCAGAACTGCCAAAATCTTCTTGAAATTAAAACAAGCATAACTCTCTCATCGTTTGTTGGATTCCTAGAAATAATAGCTTGTTAGAAAGCTCGTTTTATTCTCTTTCCAAAAATATTTGGTTCATTTTCTGATACTTAGTATTTATTTCTTTAAAGTTAAATTAAAATTCGATAGAACTGCCAAAATCTTCTTCAACTTCAAACAAGCATAACTCTCTCATCGTTTGTCGGATTCCTGGAAATAATAGCTTGTTGGAAAGATCTCTTCATCCTCTTTCCAAAAATAATTTTTTATCATCTAAAGGTTAGTATTTCTTTCCCTAAAGATAAATCGAAATTCGGCAGAATTAGGTTTTCAGATTTTTATAATTATGCCTTTGATTGATCTCTGATATTGTTACCTTTATTCCTATGATTGTTTAATATCCATTCATAGTGAAAAATCATGAATTAATCCTTTGAATCTTTTCTATACATGAAATCAGTATGCCCTACCTTTTCCCTACTACCTTATTGTTGCCTATCTTGATCAATTGATTAACCTATTGGATTCTGATCTTGTTTCTTTTGATTATACATTTTATAAATCCTTAATCTTTCCTTGTTAACATGAGATCGCAACTCCTACAACTTGTTAACATGAAATCGCAACTTGCCTTTTTGTCCTATTCTTACTGCCAAAAAATGTATGATAATTAGGGATGGTAATTCAGGTTGTTTCTTGTTAAGTTCTTGGCTATCACATCACACATCCAAGGGGAGGTACCTGCGGCATCTGATCACTGGTTTCTGATAGGTTTGGTGAGTGGAATTGGTATGGAAATAGGGTCGAGTGTAGGGTGCATGGAGTTTCGTGTCATTGGCTATGTGTTGATAATATACATAACACATCGTTCAGAGTCTTAACATGCATTAGTGAGATTTGTATGTTGTTCAAGGCCTAAGTCTAGTAGAAATATCTGTTTTGCCTATTTGGACCAAGCGTGTGTTTATTAGGCCCATTTTGAGTGGTTGTGGAACTTTGATTCAATTCATTATATATAGGCTCGATTACTATTCACTGAGCTCATTTTCATTTTTAAAAGCCCAATATGATATTTTGAGTTCCTAAACACTAATTTGGCCCACTTGCGGTCCAAGTAGCCATTTTAAAACTTTATTTCAGGTTTTTGGGATTTCTGGGCTCTGAGACATAAAAGGACAATCCTAACATATTGAAATTTTTCTAAGTCTTTGAAGCCCAAAAAAGAAACCCCCTTCTCCTTCTCAGTATCACATGCACGCCTCACCCCAAAGAGCCTAACCCCTCTGAATTTTTTTTTTTCTCCAAATCAACCACTAGGTTTTGATTCTAGCACAATTCCTCACCATACCCCATGAATTTCCAATGGTTTTTGCTTATTTTGGAGAGGTTTTGGCCAGATTGATCATTTTAGGGAATAATCGAACTTGTATGGTAAGTGCCTAATTTTCCCTATTTCTTGGTCGATTATTGGCAGTCTTAACTTGTTGAGATGCTGTCTAGGTCTCTTTGATTGATGAGTTTGCTTATTTTTTGTGTTTTGTGAGATGTATGAGCTTGGAGGAGTTGATGGTTGATGGATTTTTAGGGATTTTGATCCCATAGGAGTTTATGATGATTTTGATGATTGATTTTGGTTCCCTTGAGTTGATGGAGTGTGATTATGGACATTGGTGCCGTCAATTTGAGCTAGAGTGGCTTGTGGCCTTGTGTTGAGTTGTTGATGGTCATTTTCTTTCATTTGAGGTGTGTTTTGATGGTCCTTTGAGGTTGGTTTCGATATGTTTGAGTGTTTGAGAACTGGTTGACCATTAGAGAGTAAGCCAAAAGGAGTCAATGGTTTTGTTTTCGTTTTTGAGTAATTTCATGCTTTATGCTTGTGTTATTTTTCAATTGTTTTCCGTTCCATACTCTTTTTGTAGGTGGTGCTTCAACTCGACTTAAAGGAAAGGGTGTGGATGTTAGTGAGTCATCTACACGACAAGAGGTATGAGTCTAAGATTCATTTACAACCATAGACTTGCTTCTTTTTTTTGTGAGTTAAACTTTGGTAAACATGTAGTTTTAAATGGAGACATTGCATTGCAAATTGAGTGAATGACATGTTAGGCTATGGACTTGCTTGATATACTTTTATTACATCAAATATAATATGCCAACTTATACAAGGTAATTAATGTACTCAATTTTGGAACTATAGTATGGTTAATTTGTATTAAACTAGTGAAAGCATGTTATTTTATGTGTTTCTAAAGATGTGTTAGTCAGGTGTGGAGATTGGACAAAGAATTAACAATGAAATGAAAATTGACAATATTCGACCGGTCAAAGTATACAACCATTGACCGGTCAATATTACAAAAGATCAAACCAAAGAAGTCAAAAATCGGTCGAAATCAATAAGATTTTACTAGTCGTCCCAATAAATGAAGTTCGATCAGTTGAACCATATATCTACCAATCCTTTTAATTGCCATACTATTTTCAAGAGAACTTTATGATTGCTCAAACAAAGAAATAAGTGTCTGATCGGAAGTCCAAGCTGGAGGAGCACAGAAACTTCAACTGGTCGAAGTACAAATATTTCGACTGGCCAAAGTATTCCAAAGAGGTCGAAGATCGGTCAAAGTGAAATTTCATTGACCAATGGAAAAATAGTTGATAGTAGTTACAGGCACTTTCCTACCATTGGAGAAATTTGACCAATCGAAACGTTATTTTTTCGACTGGTCGACAGCCTAAAGTTATAAGTAGAAGCACCTGAAACAAAAAAAGAAGAGAAGAGGGAGAGATATCATTTTCTTATATTATCTAATAGTCATATTCTTGTATTTTAGTGAATAAAAAATTCGAGGCATACGGCATGTAATTGTTAAAACGATCAATAATGAATGAATGAATGAAGGGTTACTTTGTTTTGTTCATATTATCCTTGATTGTAATTCTTTTGACTGCCTTGATTTCTTTTTTATATACCCTAGCAAGTGTATTCATCTTTTGTCTACGTTAAGCAATTATATAACAAGTTATTACTAAATAACTATATTACAAAAATTATAATAGCAATTAGTATGGTAGTTTGGGTGGCATTAGTAACATTAACAAACACCTAGAGCAGAAAAACATGACTTTGTATGTTTGTATTGAGGATGAAACATAGATGAAAGTTAGGAATACATGCTTTTGTGATATATGCAGAAATGAAAGAAGAAATCTAATGAGAAGAACAATAAAGAAATGAAAGATGTGACAAAAGAAAAAGAAAAAGGACATTGTATATGAGATAAATGCATTGTCACCGCGGGACCGTTGCGTTCCACTTCTTGAATACAATCCAATAAATACTCATATGAAGATTATGAACTAGTGCATAGGTGTTTGATGTTGTAAGTATCTAATTCCCTTAGTCACACATTCATATAAATATAGACTCTGGAATTTTGTATGACTACATATCAAAATATACTCTTTTTTGTTATTATGTCCTTCTAAATTAGCAAGGCTTATATAATTTATGTGGAATGAATGATATTTGACTAGTTTAAATCTTTGTATATTGAACTACTTGCTAAAGGACTAGCAAAGTTCTAAGTTTGAGGAGATGTGTTATCTTGCTTTTACAAGGTAATTAGTTTACTCAAATTTGGAATTATGGTATGTTTAATTTGTATTAAACTACTCCAAACATGTTATTTTATGTGTTTGTGAAGATGTGTTAATCATGTGTGGAGATTGGATAAAAAATGAATGATGAAATGAAAATTGACAATATTCGATCGGTCAAAGTACACAATCATCGACTGGTCCATATAACAAAGAATTGAACTAGAGAAGTCAAAGATCGGCTGAAAGCAATAAGATTGGACTGGTCACCTTAGTAAATGAAGTTTGATTGGTCAAACTATCTATCTACCAATCGATCAAATTTGCTAGAAAAAATTCCTGATAATTTTATGATCGGTTGAACAAAAGAAGAAGAGACCGATCGGAAGTCCAAACTAGAGGAACACACAAACTTTGACTGGTCGAAGTACAAATATTTTGACCAATCGAAGTATACCAGAGAGGCAATCAAGATCAGTCAAAGTACTTTGTCACTTACCGCAAATTCTAGCTCCCTCTGTCGATTATCGGTGTAGTTTTTATGTCGATCCTGGGCTGTTTTTAGCCGTTGTCAGATCAAGTTCAACTGTTCCATTGCTTGATCAATCAATTCTGGATTGTCTAGCCATCTTTCGCCTAATTCATTCCATTAAATGGGAGTCTTGCAACGTCTTCCATATAATGCTTTATAAGGTGCCATACCGATGCTTACATTAAAACTATTATTGTAAGCAAATTCTGCCAACGGTAGGCATCGATCCCAACCAGTTAGCTGATCCAACACACTCGCTCGTAGCATGTCTTTGAGTGTTTGAATTATCCTTTTTGTTTGGTCATCAGTCTGGGGATGAAATGCCATACTGAAATTCAATCTTGAACCCAGCGCATTCTGGAATTTCTCCCAAAATCGTGAAGTGAAATGAGGGTCACGATCTGAAACAATGGAAACTGGCACTCCATGCAATCGAATAATCTCATCCAAGTAATGAACAACCAATTTCTCAGGTGTATCTATCATACATATAGGGAGGAACTGTGCAGATTTCGTCAATGGATCCATAATCACCCAAATGGCATCGTATCCTTGCTGCGATCTAGGAAAACCGGTCACAAAATCTATTGTGAGATGCTCCCACTTCCATTCTGGAATTGGAAGTGACTGAAGTAGTCCAACGGGTCATTGATGTTCGATCTTTACTTGTTGACATATGAGGCATCGGGCAACGAACTCAGCAATATGGCATTTCATGTTTGGCCACCAATACTTCTCTTTTAAATCTCAGTACATCTTAGTGCTTCCGAGATGGATAGCGAACTTTGAACTATACGCCTTCGATAGAATAAGGTTATGAATATCAATATCTTGTGGAACACATACCTGGTTTTTGAAGACAAGTACTTTGTCATCTCGTATTCCAAAATCACAAACTATGGCATCAACACCATCAGAAAGTTGCTTCCGAATTTCAATTAGTTTTGGATCTTCTAATTGCTGATTCCGGATTTCTTCAATCAAGGTAGGTGTGACTTCAATTTGTGCCAACAATGAACCAGAATAATTAGTGCCAAGATGCACACGATTAGTCCTCAAATCCAGCAACATAGGCATGTAATGGGTTCGCATATAGGCCAAAACCGATGGGGAAGGAGGATGAAACCTTTGGCTTAAGGCATCAGCAACAACATTTTCCTTTCCAGGATGATATTCGATGATCAAATCGTAGTCTTTGATCAGCTCTACCGATCTTTGTTGTCTCATATTCAATTCTTTTTGCGTGAGTAGGTACTTCAAACTTTTGTGATCGGTGAAGATTCGGCATGTCTCGCCATATAAGTAATGTCGCCATATTTTCAACGCAAACACCACGACTGCAAGTTCCAAATCATGTGTAGGATAGTTGCTTTCATGCGGTCATAACTGTGGGGAAGCATATGTAATGACTTTCCCGTCTTGCACCAATACGCATCCAAGTCCGGATTTCGACGCATCGTTGTAAACCACATACTCCTTTCCGCAATTAGGTAAAGTAAGGATAGTTGCGGAAACTAACCGGTTTTTCAGTTCTTTGAAACTTCGTTGGCATTTATCATTCCACACAAACGGCTCACCTTTGCGCGTCAGTTTTGTCAATGGTCCGGAAAGCGATGAAAAATTTTCCACAAAGCGACGGTAGTATCCTGCTAATCCAAGGAAACTACGAACTTCGAACACAGTTTGCCGGGGTTTCCAGGCAATTACGGCTTCAATTTTCTTTTGATCAACTAATACACCTTGGACAGAAACAACATGGCCAAGGAAACTGACTTCACGTAACCAGAATTCACATTTGGAGTACTTTACAAACAACCGCTGATCCTTTAAAACATTCAGCACAATCCGCAAGTGCTTAGCATGCTCTTCTTCCGATTTTGAATAAATCAAAATGTCGTCGATGAAGACTATCACAAATTTATCCAGAAACTCATGGAACAAATGATTCATTATGTCCATGAACACAGCTGGTGCATTGGTCAAACTGAATGGCATAACCAGAAATTCGTAGTGGCCATATCACGATCTGAACGCTGTCTTCGGAATATCAACATTAGGAACTCGCAATTGATGGTATCTAGATCTAAGATCGATCTTAGAGAATATGGGTGCACCCTGAAGTTGGTCGAAAAAATCATCAATGCGTGGTAAAGGGTACTTGCTCTTCACAGTCACACGATTCTGTTGCCAATAGTCAATGCATAATCGCAGTGAACCATTTTTCTTCTCCACGAAGAAGACAGGTGCTCCCCAAGGTGACACAATAGGTCGGATGAAACCATAATCCAGCAAATCTTCCAATTGCGCTTTTAGTTCCTTCATTTCCGTAGGAGCCATATAGTAGGGAGGAATGGAAATCGGATTCGTACCAGGCACTATCTCAATGCCAAATTCCACTTCCCTTACTGGTGGTAGACCGGCTTTGTCTTTTGGAAATACTTTTGGAAATTCGCAAACCACTGGGAAAAAATCCAGACCTGAGGACTCTTTGGAAATATCATGTACGTGCGTGAGATACGCAGTACAAATCTTCCATCAATTGGTTTTAGTTTTTTTTCCACTTTTTCGTATGATTGTTTGGCACCTATTCTTGTTATAATATCATGAATTAATCCTTTATATCCTCTTAGAATGTGAAAATGGCAGACCTTACACTTTTGCCCTTGTGCTGCCGAAATTTGTCAATCGGCTTGTCTGTTGTTGTAAGGACCCAGAACCAACCAACTAGGACCCTTACTACTATGAAACCCAAATAAACCCAACCTAGGACCTATTTGAATCTCACAAGGCTTATCTCCCTAAGTTCCAATTTTATTAGATTCCTTACTTATTCTTTTTAGAGGTTGGAGCATGATAATAGACAAACATTTTGGCTATATACAGAGTGAATAAAAACATCAGCGGAAGTCTTTAAAATTAATCAAATGAACCACAACACACAAGTCCCATAGGGATCTCAAAATCCAGCAAGTATACCCCCAGTAAATTTCAGAAATAAGCAAACAAAGAAGGCATTCCAAAAACCAGAAAGTAGTCAAATCAAACTTTATGTTATATACGCAAGCCATCAAGGAAATAGGTATGCGATTGTGATGCAATATTTTCCTACCATGCCGCCTTGATCTCACACACTGGTACAACGAACAGAGGATGTACCTAAGCCTGAAAAATGGTGAAACAATAGGGTGAGATTACAAGAATCTTAGTAGTGTCACAATATCATAAGATCTACAGAAATCTAACAAACATCTCTAGAACAACATCAGATTAGCCTAAACAACTAAAGGAGTATCAAACAATCATAGAGAAGAACTTACGATAACAAAAGACATAACAACAGAAACCAATTGAAGGATCAATTAAGGAATTTTTTCACCAGGACCCTATAAATTGCGATAACGATTTTTGTAGAGAAGAACTTACCTTCTGATGATCAAAACCTAGATAGCAAGATAGAGGATGAAAAGAGTTTTCCAGCAAGCTATTATTGGCAGAAATTTGAAAAAAGATGAAAGAATTCGGCTATGGTGAATGTTTAAGAATTTTGACAGCAAGGGTAGGGAAGAAGGGTTGATTGTGTGATGATTTTGTGTATTTCTGGTATGGGATATAAGTGTAACTGGCTACGCCTTTTCTAGGGTGTAATGGGATTAATTTTCTTACTTTGAAGACTAGATATAGGGAGATAATCATTAGGATTTATTTCTGGAATTATATCTTAATTTTAGGAGATTATCATTTATGATAAGATTGAACCAATATGGAAATGAAATAAAGAAGAAATGAAATCAGAAATGAACACTAAATCTTCAATACCATTTTCAGCCATCACACATTTATTTCTTCAGGGGAAAAATGATCATTTCACCTGCACAGGCTTTTGGACTTCCAGGACACAAAAATCAAGGTCTCACATCCTCTCCTTCTTATAAGAATTCTGTCCTCGAAATTTCAGCACAAGTACCTAAGCAAATATGTAAGGAAATTTTGCATGCATAGATTCCTCAGTCTCCCAAGGTTGTTCCTCCATTTGGCCATTATACCAAAGAACTCGTACCATGGGAATATTTGGACTTTGAAGCTGACAAACTGACCGATTTAGTATGTCAACTGGCTGTATGGGGTAGGATAGGTCTTCAGCAACATCAAGTGGTTGTTCTTCAAGCACATGAGCAGGGTCTCGCAGATATTTTCTCAACATCAAAACGTGAAACACATTGTGGATTGTTTCCATATTTGGAGGCAATGCATGTTGATATGCAACATGACCGATTCTCTCAACAATATCATACGGAAAAATGTAACGAGGTATTAGCTTACCTCGCTGCTGGAAATGAAGAACACCTTTCCACGGGGCAAATTTCAGAGACACCTTGTCACCCACCACAAATTCCAGTTCCTTTCATCAATTATCGACATAGTTTTTTCTACCAATCTTGTGCTGTCTTCAGACTTTGTTGAATCAAATTCAACTGCTCCATTGCTTGATCAATCAACTCCAAATTGTCTAGATGACTCTCGTCTAGTTCATTATAGCAAACGGGAGTTCTGCAACGTCTCCCATATAATGCTTCATAGGGAGCCATACCGATGCTTACATGGTAACTATTGTTGTAAGCGAACTCTGCCAAAGGTAGACATCGGTCCCAACTGGTATTTTGGTCCAGTACACTCGCATGCATCATGTCTTCAAATGTCTAAATCATTCTTTTAGATTAACCATCGGTTTGGGGATGAAATGCTGTACTGAAATTTAGTTTTAAACCCAGCGCATTCTGAAATTTCTCCCAAAATTGTGAAGTAAGACGAGGGTCACGATAAGAAACAACGGAACCTGGCACTCTATGTAGACGAACACTCTTGTCCAAATAACAAACAACCAATTTCTCAGGGGTGTCTGTCACAGGAATAGGTAGGAAGTGTGTACATTTGTCATCCGATCCATAATCACCCAAATGGCATGGAATCCTCGTTGAGATTTGGGCAAACTAGTCACAAAGTCCATCGCGACATGCTCCCACTTCCATTATGGAATCGGAAGTGACTGAAGTAAACCAACGGGTCTTTGATGCTCGATCTTCATTTGTTGACATATGAGGAATCGGGCAACGAATTCAGCTATATGGCACTTCATCTTCGGCCACCAATATTGCTCCTTCAAGTCTCGGTACATCTTAGTGTTACTAGAATGAATAGCAAACTTCAAACTATGCACCTCAGACAAAATCAGATTACAAATATCAACATCCTATGCACACATACCTGGTATCTGAAAACAAAGAACTCCATTATCTCGCAATCTGAAATCACGAGCTATGGCATCGACACCATCAGATAGTTGCTTCCAAATTTCAGCCAATCTTGGATCTTCTGACCGCTGATTTCAGAATTCTTCAATTAAGGTAGGCGTGACTTTGATTCAGGCTAACCACGAACCAGACAAATCAGTGCCAAGATGTAAGGACCCAAATTTGCTCCACTAGAACCTTTACCACCATGAAACCCAAACAAGCCCCAAACCAGGACCTAACTGAATCCCACAAGACTTATCCATCCAGTTCCAATTTTAATATGTTTATTCTTTATATTTTTAAAGGTTGGAGTATGTTAATATTGGAAAAATATTCTTGGATCATACGGAGTGAATAAAACATCAGCGGAAGACTTTATAATTAATCAAAAGAACGACACCACACAAGTCCCATAGGGATCTGAAAATCCAGCAAGCAAATCCCCAGTAAATCTACGAAACAAGCAAACAAAGGAGACATTCCGAAAACCAGAAAATGGTTCAATCAACCTTTATGTTATATGTGCCAGTAATCAAGGAAACAAGTATGCAAATGTGATTCAATATCGCCCCACCATGCAGTCTTGATTCTCACACATTGGTACCACAAATAGAGGATGTACCTAAGCCTGAAAAATGGTGAAAACAACAAGACATCCTCAATCATGTTTAAACACAATTAGCACGTTAAATATACACAATACATGCAAGTTAGGCACATATAACATATCTCAAGGGTTCAACAATGCCTAAAGGATCATATCTCAATCTGCAATTCATGCAAACACCATACAAGGCATGAGCATACACTCATCATCAAGAACATGTTGTGAGACCCTGAATTTTGAGTCCTAAATGTCCAGAAACCAGTGTAGGTGAAAAAGATCATTTTGCCCTTGAAGAAAAGGATGTGTGATAACTGAAATTGGTCAGGGAATTCTAGTAATTATTTATGGTATTAATTCCCTTTAAATTGATTCTTTATTGGTTGATAATTACCTTAGGAAATAAAAGTCCTAAGTTTAAGGGTGGATAATTACAGAATTTAATTCTGATAATTATCTTATTTTAATTAAGCCTTTAAGGTAGGGATTTTAATCCCATAACCACCTTATATAAATAGGAAGTCAGCCACACAAAAATCTTATAGAGAAAACAAACAAAATTCGAAAGACCTAACAACTCTACACCTCCTAACTTCTGCTAAAATCCGCTAGAACTTAAAACAAGTATAACTCTCTCATCGTTTATCGGATTTGTATGAATAATAGCTTGTTGGAAAGATCTCTTCATCTTCTTTTCAAAAAATCTTTGGTTTTTTGTTTGGAGGTTATTTTTTTCTTTGCTAAAATTTAAATCAAGTTTCGGCGAAAATGCCAAAATCTACTTAAACTTCAAAATAGCATAACTCTCTCATCCTTTGTCGGATTCTTGCGAATAATAGCTTGTTGAAAAGCTCTCTTCATCTTCATTCCAAAAAATGTTTGTTTTATATCTGAAGGTTAGTTATTTTCTTGTTAAAAATTATGTCAAATTTGGGCAGAATTGCCAAAATCTACTTGAACTTCAAAATAGCGTAACTCTCTCATCAATTGTCGGATTCTTGCGAATAATAGCTTGTTGGAAAGCTTTCTTCATCTTCTTTCCAGCTTTTTTTTTAATCAGGAGATTATTTTTTCGTTATCATAAGATAAGTCAAATTTCGACGGGATTAGGGTTCAAGATTTTGTGATTCTGTCTTCAATTGATTTCTATTGTTGTTTCTCTTGTTCGTATGGTTGTTTAGCATCTATTCATGTTATAAAACCATGAATTCATCCTTTGAATCTTTTCTATACATGAAATCGGTATGCCCTACCCTTTCTCTATTGTTTCCTATCTCAATCTACAATTCAAGCATACACCATACAAAGCATGCGTAGACACTCATCATCAAGAACATACTGTGAGACCCTGAATATTGAGTCCTAGAAGTCTAGAAGCCAGCGCAGGTGAAAAAACTGTTTTTCCTCTGAAGAAAAGGATGTATGATGACCGAAATTGGTAAGGGATGTCTAATAATTACTTTTAGTATTAATTCCCTTTAAATTGATTCTTTATTGGTTGATAATTACCTTAGGAAATAAAAACCCTAAATTTAAGGGGGGATAATTACAGAATTTAATTCTGATAATTATTTTATTTTAATTAAGTCTTTAAGGTAGGGATTTTAATCCCATAACCACCTTATATAAATAGGAAGTCAGCCACACAAAAATCTTATACAGAAAACACACAAAATTCATAAGACCTAAACACCCTACACCTCCCAATTTATGTTGAATCGTTGGAACTTCAAACAAGCATAACTCTCTCATCGTTTATCGGATTCCTGCGAATAATAGCTTGTTAGAAAGCTATCTTCATCTTCTTTTCAATCATCTTTGGTTTTTAATTTGGGGGTTAGTTTTCTCTTGTCTAAAATTTAAATCGAATTTCGGCAGAATTGTCAAAATCTGCTTGAACTTCAAAATAGCATAACTCTCTCATCCTTTGTCGGATTCTTGTGAATAATGGCTTGTTGGAAAGATCTCTTCATCTTATTTTCAACCATTTTGGTTTTTTTTTTAAAACTTAAATCAAATTTTGGCAGAATTGCCAAAATCTGCTTGAACTTTAAAATAACATAATTCTCATATCCTTTGTCGGATTCTTGCGAATAAGAGCTTGTTGGAAAGCTCTCTTCATCCGCTTTCCAACCATATTTGTTTTTTAGTCAGGAGGTTAATTTTTCTTTATCGTATGATAAGTCGAATTTCGACGGGATTAGGGTTCAAGATTTTGTGATTCTGTATTCAATTGATTTCTGTTGTTGTTTCTCTTGATCGTATAATTGTTTGGCATCTATTCATATTATAAAATCATGAATTCATCCTTTGAATCTTTGCTATATATAAAAGCAGTATGCCCTACCTTTTCCCTATTGTTGCCTATCTTGATCAATTGATGTAACTATTTGATTCTGATCTTGCTTCTTTTGATTGTATAAGTTATAAACACTTAATCCCTCTTTGTTAGCATGAAATCGCAACCCTTACACCTTGCTATCATGAAATCGCAAACTATCTTGTGTTCTATGCTTAGTGCCGAAATATACATAGTTAAATTGGGTGGTAATTCAGGTTGAATCTTGTTAAGTTCTTGGCTATCACATCACACATCAAAAGGGGAGGCACATGCGGCATCTGAACACTGGTTTCGGATAGGTTTGGTGAGTGGAATTGGTAAGGAAATAGGGTATTCAATTGGTTATTGAGTTTGCATGCTTAGTTCGGTTTTGTCTTTGCCTGGTGATACTATAGGTGGTTCGGAATTATTAAATAAAGGCAAAGGAATAGCTTCTTGTTCAGAGACAAGAGAGGTAGGATCTATGCCTCATCGATTTCTCCAGAGACCCATGTTCTTTGTTTGTTGTTTTTGATGCATGCCCTTGTTATTATTGCATTCGAATTGATGGTAGGATATGTGCAAGAATTACGGATTGAGATATGAATCCTATAGGCTATACCGAACCATTGAGTTAGGTTTAGAGTGCCTGAATTGCATATGATATGTGAATTGAATAAACTAATTGTGTTCTAACATTATTGAGGATACCCTATTATGGTATTGTGCTTGTGATTTCCTGTGTGTGCTTGTACATGTTTGTGTGTCAGGATCTTGTTCTGATTGCCATTCGGGATAAGCGTTGATGCTCCTTGGGAGAGGGGAGGCTCTTACTGGTATGGGAGTTGAATGGGTGGCAAACCCCAGCATGCGCGCGCTAGATGACTAATCCTTGTGTGTCTAGAAGTCTTGTCCTTGTGTGGCAGAATACCCTTATCCTTGTGTGGTTTGGGATACACTTGTCCTTGTGTGGCTTGGGATGTCTTGTCCTTGTGTGGCAAGATGAATATGCTTACTGATTAGTTTGTGTGCTAACCTTTTACCCTTTGTGCAGTAAGCCTTGGACAACATAGGTGGAAGGGGACGACCTTTCCTTTTCCTATTGCCGAGAGCAATCTGATGAGTTTTACCTGCCTGTGTATTTCTGATTTTCGGAAGTGTTTACAGTCCACCCTCAGTCTTAGTTTCGGCCCTATCCCTTCGATTGATTCTTGAATTTCATGATACCCATAGTTGTGTAGGGATGATCTGATGTTGTTCGGGAGATTTGTGTTTGAGATTTCTATAGATCTTATGATGTTGTGACCCTATTGAGATTCTTGTAATCTCATCCTGTTGTATTCACTATTTTTCAAGTTTAGTTACATCCACTGTCCGTGGTACTAGTGTGTGAGATCAAGGCTGCACGGCGGAGCGATATCGCATCACATTTGCATACCTGTTCCTTGATTACCTGCGCATATAACATGAATTATGATTGGATTACTTTCTGGTTTTTCAATATTCCTCCTTTACTTGTTTCCGTTTTATTTTGGGAATTAACTTACTGGATGTTTGGATCCTTATGGGACTTGTGAGTTGTGTATTCATTGATTTTATTTAAAAACTTCCTCTGATATTTTATTCACTCCATATGATACCAGAATACATGTCCAATATCATGCTCCAATAACTAATTAACATAACGAATGTACTTGCTAAAAATCGAGAATATGATAAGTAAGCCTTGTGGAATTCTGATACGTCCTGGTTTTTGGGCTTCTCTGAGTTTCACGGCGGTAATGGCCCTAATCAGAGAAATTAATAATAGGTTAGGATTTGGGGTTGTTACACATGCACCGAAATTAACAAGCAAACAACAAGGATCTCTGGAGAAACTGATGAGGTACAAATCCTACCTATCTTCTCTCTGAACTTATTCCTTTGCCTTTATTTAAAAGATCCAAACCACCTATATGAACATAAGGTAAAGACAAAACCATAATAAACATACATACTCAATAATCAAGTAAACATCCTATTTCTTTACCGATTCCAGTCACCAAATCTATCATAAATCAGTGATCAGATGTGGCAGGTACCTCTCCCTTGGATGTGTGATGCGACAACCAAGAACTCAATAAGAATCAACCTGATTTACCATCTGAATCAACCATACAAATTTCAGCATTTAAGATAGGGAAATAGGGAAATTTTTGATTTCATTCATAAGGAACTTAGGGGTTGTGATTTCATGATAACAAGGAAGCATTAGATGTTAATAACAAATATAATTGAAAAGAACAAGATCAAAAACCTATAGACATATCAATTGACTAAAATTCAAAGGGTAGAGGTCATGCCGATTTTACTCATAGAGAAGATTCAAAGGATGAATTCATGACATTACAACATGGATAGGTGCCAAACAATCATACAAACTAAAAGAACGACAACAGAAACCAATTGAAGGATCAACTAAGGAATTTCGGCACCAAGACCCTATAAATTGAGATAAGGATTTGCATAGGGAAGAATTGAACTTTTGATGATCAAACTGAGATAGCAAGATAGAAGATGAAAAGAGCTTTCCAATAAGTTTTATTCGCAAAAATCTGATGAAGGATGAAAGAATTTGGCTATGGTGAATGTTTAGGAATTTCGGCAAGAAGGGTAGGAAAGAAGGGCTTGATTGTGTGTATTTTTGGTGTGGTATATAAGTGTGGCTGGGTATCCCTTTTGTAGGGTGTAATGGGTTTAATTTTTTCTACTTTAAAGGGTAGATATCAAGAGATAATCATTAGGATTTAATTTCTAGAATTATCACTTAATTTTAGGAAATTATTATTTAAGATAAGATTGAACCAATAAGGAAATGAAATAAAGGAGAAATGAAATCAGAAATGAATACTTGGTCATCACACATCCATTTCTTCAGAGGAAAAACGATCATTTCACCTTCACTGGCTACTCGACTTCTAGGACACAAAACTCGAGGTCTCATAGTTGGTTTTTGATCTTGTTCCTTCTAATCGTATGGGTAATTGACACCTAATCCTTCCTTGTTATCATGAAATCACAACCCTTAACCTACTTATATATAAAATCATAAATTTTTCCTATTGCTCTAACTTAGTGTCGAAATTTGCAAGGTGAATTGGGTTGAAAAATCATGTTGATTCTTGTTATGTTCTTGGCTATCACATCACACATCCATAGGGGTGGTTCCAATAGCTTCTGATCACTGATTTCTGATAGGTTTTGTGAGTGGAATTGGTAAGGAACTAGGATGTTTATTTGGTTATTGTATATGCATGCTTTGTGTGGTTTTGTCTTTGCCGTATGATTGTATAGGTGATTCTGGTTTCATTGATAAAGACAACGGACTAATGACTTGTTTAGGGACAAGAGAGGTAGGATCTATACCTTATTGGTTTATTTAGAGATCTTTTTTGCTTGATTGATGTTTCAGATTCATGTTCTTTATTTATGCGCATGATTAGAGTATGTTGTGCATGATTGCAGATTGGTTTGAGAACCCCTAGGCTATTGTGAATCCCTATGCTAGGATGTGTGTTCCTATTTTGATTATGATATGTGCATTGGAGTTGTTGCTTGTGTTGTGATGTGATTGAGGATGCCTTATTGTGGTATTATGCCTTGTACTTGCTTGTGTTGCTTGCACTTGATTGTGTGTCATAATCCTTTTCCGGTGGCCATTTGGGGTAAGCACTGATGCTTCTAGGGAGAGGAGAGGTACTTACTGGTATGGAAGTCACAAGGGTGGCAATCCCCAGCAAGAGCTCACTGGATGCCTAGTCCTTGTGTGGCTAGATGCCTTGTCCTTGTGTGGCAAGATGCCCTTATCCTTGTGTGGTTTGGATGCCCTTATTCTTGTGTGGTTTTGATTCCTTTGTCCTTGTTAGGCTTGGATGTCTTGACCTTGTGTGGCAAGATGAGTAGACTTGCTGATTAGATTGTTTGCTAACCATTTACCCTTTGTGTAGTTAAACCATAGACAATATAGGTGGAAGGGGATAGCTTTTCAATTGTTCGGTTCCGATGATGTATCACTTGCCTGTGTATTTCTGTTTCCAAAAGTGTTCTTAGTCCACCCGAAGCTTGTTACTTTCGACCCTATCCCTATTGTGATTGTTTAATACCCTTTTAGTAGTATAGGCGAATCTAATGTTGATTGGGAGATGTTTATTTAGATTTCTGCAGATTTTATGATGTTGTGACCCTACTAAGATTCTTGTAATCTCACCCTGTTGTTTTTCCCCTTGTTCAGGCTTAGGTACATCTTCTGTCAGTGGTACTAGGGTGTGAGATCAAGGCTGCAGGACGGGATAATAGTGCATTACGTTCGCATACCTCCTTCCTTGCTGATTACTTATGCATATACCCATGAACATACAATATGATTGGACTACTTTCTGTTTCATTAGATCCCTCTTATTCTTGTTAATTTCGGAAATATACATGAGGGCATCTTGCTGGATTTTGAGACTCCTTTGTGGCTTGTGTGTTATAGTTCCTTTGCTTGATTATAAAGAATTTCGCTGATGTTTTTATTCACTCCGTGTGTTACCAGATTGAATGTCTATAACTATCATGCTCCAACCTTTAAAAAGCACAAGAAATGAACCTAATAAAACATAATTACTGTGGTTAAACCATGTGGGATTCAGATAGGTCTTAGTTTGGGCTTATTTGGGTTTCACCGCAGTGAGGGTCCTTATAGGTTGGGTTTGGGGTCCTTACAGATTTGGTAGTGGAGCATGGTTTAGGAAATATAACTGGTTATATACTAACATGTTTTCTAGTTTTGTGCTTGTATGAAAGTACATGCGCACACACCCACACCTCTAGATGTTAGTGCCAAGAGTTCCTGATGTTAAAATAATTGGTTTATAGTGTTTAAAAGATATAATTGATTGTGTGCCTTATTGTGTGTTTTCATGTGTACTTGTATCTAATTGTATACAGTATGATTCGATGTGTTTTGATTTGTTCTGCTGAATATTTGTTGTCGAATGCTCCTATATGCAAGCATGTGTGCCGAAAGCATGTGTGTGATTTATATGAATGTCGAGTGTGCCTTTGTGTGTGTGTATGTATTCATCGCCGAGACTTGTATATATTTGTGTGCATGTGTATTTGTTTTTCAGCATATGCATATTGTCCGGTGTATGCCTTTGCACCAGGTACCATTTTCTTTCCTTAGTTTCATATTTGGGTTACGTATTGAGTGACTTCATATGTTTGTTTACTATGGCAAGGGAGAATATATCCAAGGATCGTCGGGGTAGGTACGAAACCCAAGCCGAATAGCAACATAATGAGTAGAATGAACCGAATGCACAGAATGAGCAAGGAGGGCAAGCGGAGCCTGAAAACCAACCTGAACTTGAAGCACCAGCCATGGATCACGTAATGGCGCAAATACTGAATATGTTGTAAGTAATTGCTGCAAACTAGCAGCGAATGGAATCCCAATTTCAGAATGTTCATGCACCCTCACTTCCTGTGGAAGATCCTATGCTTCCATTTGAACCTGTCCTGCTTGCCAATCCTAAAGAAACCGAGAGTCTTCTAGTTGTCATTACGAAGTTGCTGAAGGAAACTCATTAACTCATTACGAAGTTCCGGTTGTCACTCAAGCTGAAATTCTTTGATTTTCATCTTAGCGTAACTCTCTCATCCTTTATCAAATTTCTGTATATAATAGCTTGTTGGAAAGCACTTTCTATCCTCTATCTAGCTATATTGGGTTGGTAATCATCAAGTTAGTTCTCCTCTGTCAAAATTCAAGTCGTAATTTGTCAGTTTTGTGTAAGAAATTCCTTGATCTTAATCCTATCATAACTCTCTCATCCTTTGTCAGATTTCTGCAAATAGTAGCTTTTGGAAAGCTCTTTCCATCCTCTATCTAGCTGTCATGTCTTGGTCATCAGAAGGTTAGTTTTTCCCTGTCAAAATTCAAGTCTAATAAGTCAGTTTTGGGGCCAAGATTGTGTGATTTTTCCTTCAATAGATTTCTATTGTTATTCATTTTGTTCGTATGATTATTTATCATCCCTTCATGTTATAAAATCATGAATTCATCCTTTGAATCTTCCCTATAGATGAAATTGGCATGCCTTATTCCTAACCCTATGTTTGCCGAATTTAATCAATTGACTTGTCTATTGGTTTCTAATCTTGTTCTTTTTAATCGTTTGAGTAACTAGCACCTATTCCTTCCATATTCACATAAAATTGCAGCTTCTTCTTATCTATATGATGAAATTGCAATTTACCTTATTAAGTCCTAAAGTGTTGCCAAAATTTGTATGATGAATTATGGTGAATAATCAGGTTGTTTATTGCTGAATTTTTTGCTATCACATCACGCATTTAGGGGAAAGATATTGCTGCATCCGGATCACTGGATTTTGGTAGGTTAATTAGTAAGGATTTCCAATGCCTTTGGTTTTTAATTAAGTAATCTTCTGGTTTAGTATTGTGTGGTCTTTGCCTTGTGATTGTTTAGGAGATTCTGATCTTATTGGAAAGGAAAAGGATTGCATCTGAATCAGACTCGTGAGAGGTAAGATCTATGCCTCATCGGGTCCAATGGTTACCCTATTGTTTGATTGTTTGAATATGATTGAATTCGATTGCCTATCTTGGTTATATTCTTGCGGAATATGTGATTATTGTAAAACCCCATCCTTTAGAGTGTCTAGTTAGCACTTGTATTCAGTCAAATTTTTCAGATTGGTCAGTTTGAGTGAGTTGACCAATTGACCGAGTGACCTAGACATAGTCATAGAGCTTAGGTGTCAGGTTTAGGATATCTAGAACGTCATGTTGTTGGTAGTGTCGATAATTTGTTCGACGTGTCGTTTTACAGTTTTAGCGTGCAATAAAATAGTTAGTCGATTGGTATGCTGTTCGAGGCTTGAGTCCAGTGTTTATACCAACTTTTAATCCTTTGACCCGTGTATGAGTTTTAGAGGCCTGTTTTGAGTGGCCGAAGGTCTTTAGGTCGACTTACCTTGGTGGGCTCGATTTTTATTTCTCGAGCCCAATTACGTTTAAAAGGTTTAATTTTCATATGTTGAACTTTTAAATTTTATTTTGGCCCACTTGGGGCATATATGAGTCATTTTATATTTATTTCAGATTTTAAGAATTTTTCAAAAAAAAAAAAAAGAAGGGTCCCTACTTAAAACACTAGCTCACTCACGTGAGCACCCAGACCAGCCTTCGTTTCTCTCCCCCTTTCTTCCTTCTTCTCACAAGAGCAACAAGGTAAGTTTTTTCTTTTTCCACAATTTTAATTCTCTTCACCAATTGATTTCTCTTTAAAATTAGTAATTGGGATTTGTTCCAAATCATTATCCCAACTCCTCTCTGCAGGTTTTCACTAGCATTTTGTTGATTTTTGGTGATTTTATCTGAATTTGGGTATTTTAAGTGAAATTCGAATTTTGTGA
This sequence comes from Passiflora organensis, assembly GCA_019739055.1. Taxonomy (NCBI): domain Eukaryota; kingdom Viridiplantae; phylum Streptophyta; class Magnoliopsida; order Malpighiales; family Passifloraceae; genus Passiflora; species Passiflora organensis. The sequence goes on from JAEPBF010000022.1 coordinate 1,742,539, forward strand.
TAAATGCTTAGTTTCTTCCATTTTCTTTTCTGATTTTTGGTTGTTTTAGCATGCTTAGATGTTTCATGTAATGGTCTGATCCTTTAGACTGCATGAAAACAACAATTAATCCATGGATGATCATTTAGACTTTTTGATGACAATTTTTGTAATTTTGAGAAATTTATGTTTTTGTTGAATTGGATGAAATTGGTTGATTCCATTGCTTGAGTTAGGTTGTTTGTGTGTTGTAGAGAAGGTTTGTGGATTGAGGAAACCAATTTTGATGTTGGTTGAACTTAGAATTGACATTTGAGCTTAGGAAGGCTTGGGTGTATGAAGGGGTTGGTTTTTTCTCTTAAGGGATTGAGTGGTTTGTGTTTTTAGAAGTTGTATTGAGTGAATTGAGACTTATAGTGAGTGTTTAGGGGGTTTCTTAGGTTATTTTTAATTCTGGTCATTTTCGAGTATATTATTTTTGGCTTTGTTCTTAGTATGGTTTTGTGTGCATGGTTATTTAGGTGGTGCTTCAGTCGATAAGGGAAAAGGTATTGTCATTGAGTTATCGACACGTCAAGAGGTGGGAGACTATGTTTCATTTACATGCACGGAATTATTTTATTTTATTACTTAAAATTGGGTAAATGCTTGTTTTTTAATGAAGGCAATATGTGCATTGATAAATTACTTGGCATGTTAGGTTCATTATGTGTGAGGCATATTTATGGTGCATAAAATGTTTATTATGGACCTATATGCATGCTCGTGATGTGATTGAAATGCATTGTGCGAATAACTATATATGTTAATTTCTTGTGTTGTGGGGGCTCTTAGGGAGCTTTTGAGTTGATTTTGAGTGCACTATATTTTATTTAAATTATAATATGATTTGGGATTTGTTCTACACATTTGCAAAGAATATGTAAATATATAATATCTAGGTGTGACCTGAAATTGATGACCTGTGCTTGGAAAATGTGAAGGTAAGTGGATGAGTACCCTTAGATAGAAGGATAGTCCCTTGCCTAGGAGTATGGATGGATTGTGTATGCCTTGTGTGAGTATGTGATGTGATAGGCTACATGTGCTTACGGGGTTTTAGAGTTGCGTGTGAGTTGGGAATCGTGTGATAGTTGATTTCTCCACTTTTCCTAAGAACGACACTAGTGGTAGGGGACTTATACTTAGTTTGAAAAATGTGCATTAAATTAACTACCAGTGGGCTTTTGATTTCCCAATGGTCGGGGTTATCGATAAAGCGGTTTTAGAGGTCCACCCCGATAGTTTTTGGCATAGTAGCCACGAGAATGAGATTTTGGATTTGTATATTAATTAGGCATGGGCCTTAGATACATGTATATATTATCAATTTCATGCATGTGCATTTGATCATATTTACATATGAGGTTGTTTGCATGATTATCATCATGGTCTTATTGTGATTTTATTATAAAATGTTTATACATGTTTTCATATATGCCTCTATTCCACCGAAATTGTTTATGACGCTGTGACTCTCACTAAGGCCCTCGAGATCTCACCCCCCTCTTGTTTATGTTTTTCAGGACTAGGTTGAGAGCTTATGTAGCTGAATTCATTTTGAGGTCAAGGTTTATGGTTTGTCATAGGGCTGGACTACAACATATGACACGTTGACACTTTCTTTTTTATTTTGGATTTTGTTATGCTGGCTTATCTTTGTTTGCATGCTTGCTTATTGACATTGTGACCCCTTAGTAGGCTTAAGTCGATACATGCTTTTGGAGATGGATGTATTCTTTTGAGCTTATGACATATGAGATGAGCAAGAAGCCTTGGGCACGTTTTGTTATTCTTGGGCTTGAGTTGATTGGACTTAGTTTGATGAAGCATGTTTGGGGCCGTGTGGTCAGTTTTGTATAAGATTAAGACTTCTACTGTTTGTAATTATACTCCGTGACTTACTATGTTATGTCGAGGTTTTCGCTTAACTACATGCTCCTTTTTTAAGAAAATGAAAATTTTCAAATTTATATGTAATTTTATATATTTTCCAAATTTTTTTTAGGGTAAGCCTTGTATGGTTTTGATTGGGCCACGAGTTAAGCCAATTGGGACTGCTTACTGAACCAGTAGATTTATCGGTGGTTATTCCCAGTAAGAGCTCGCTGGATACCTTGTAGGCCGGTTCAAGTCCGGACGTCAGGATGCCTTGTAGGCTAGTTAGAGTCTAGATGTCAAGATGCCTTATAGGCCAGTTTGAGTCTGGACGTTAGGATGACTTGTATACATAGCTGCAAGAGTGCTCCTAGACCATTTAATGTCTGGATGTCGGAGACAGCTAAAAGGCTTGTTGTAATATTGATTATCTAACCGTTTTACCCTTTTTGCAGTATAGCTTTCGACAACATGGACAGATGGAGACAAACCTTGGTTTTGAAAATCAGATTATGTTATAGGTTGTCCGTGTGCTTCTGAATAAGAAGTGTTTTCAGTCTTTCCCCTTGTTTTCTACCAAATTCGGCCTACCCTCAGATTGTGTGTGCTTGTGATGATTTGGCCCCTCTTATGTGTGTTTGATCCATGTGGTTTTAATTAGATATCTTAGCTGGTTTTAGGTGTTGATCTTTTGGTTATTGGTAGATGTTTGAATGGGAATCCCTCGGACTTATGATGTTGTGACCCTACTGAGATTCTTGTAATCTCATCCCTTCTTTTCTCCCCTTTTGCAGGCATATGTGTGTGCTTTGTTGCTGGTACCAAAGGTGTGAGATCAAGGCTGCATGGCTGGACAAATTTGCACATCATATGTATCCCTTTCCTATAAAATGTGCATGCCATGTCTTTGAATTTGTGTGGATATGCATTCTGGCTTTTCAATCCCTGTTCCTCCTTCATTGTTGCCTCTGAAATATACATGATACTATTGGTTGATGTTTTGAAATTCCTATGAGACTTGTGTGTTAGGTTTTTACTTGTCTGAGTGTTAATGTAAGTCTTCTGTTGATGTTTTCTTTCGCTCCGTATAAATCAAAAATTCATTAATGTATAAACAAGCTTCAACCTTTAAATAACATATGAATCAACCAATAAAATTGACAATTAGGTGACTTGAGACTTGTGGGATTCAAATAGAACCTTGCGAGGGTTTATTTGGGTTTCACAGTGGTAAGATCCCTAATATGTTGGATTTGGGTCCTTACATTTTCCACTTTTGTAGCACAGTCTTGAACAATATAGACAAATGGGAATGAGCCATTCGGTTTGAAAATTTGATAGCGAAATAGGCTGCCTGTGTGCTTCTGAATCAGTCTTGTGATGGCTGCCTATGAAGTGTTTTGAGTCCACTCCTTACTTCATTATATCCGACCCTACCTATATCAATGTGTTTTCTTGCTGATTGTTTGAGCCTATTGCTAGTATATGTGATCTATCTATGTTGTTTGGGAGAAGTTTGATTGGGTTTCTACAGATCTTATAATGTTGTGACCCTACTGAGGTTCTTGTAATCTCATCATGTTGTATTTCTCCTTTCTCAGGCTTAGGTATATGTTCTGCTGGTTTTACTGGGGTGTGAGATCAAGGCTACACAGCGGAATGATTTGCATCACATTCCCATTGCATTTCCTTGCTGATTTGTAAATTCCCTACATATGTTTACATGCTTGGACTTACTTTCTAGCTTCTGACTTTTGTTCCTTCCCTTTTTGTTTTTGAAACTTATATTGAACAAATGTTAGAGTTTGAAATTCCTTTGGGATTTGTGTGTTATGATTCCATTGATTTTCTACATTTAAGAAAGCCTTTCGCTAATATTTTTGTTCAATCCGTATTATGCTAGAATGTTGTCTAATGAATTACATGCTCTAACCTTTAAAATATCTTAATTGATTAATAAAATTAGTAACTAGTAAGACTTGAGCCTTGCGGGATTTGGATGAGTCCTTGGGAGGGCTTGTTCAGGTTTTGCGGTAGTAAGGGTCCTTATAGGTTGGGTTTGGGCTTACAGGTATGGTAACGAAGCATGGTTAGATATTTGTATGATTGTTTGATTGCATATTGCTGATTGTTTGATTGCATGTTACTTATTGTTAGTATGCACTTATGCCAAGTATTTTTTGCTAATGTGTGTTCTTGCTTTTATGTTTGTAGGAGAATGTGCATGTACCTTTGGAATTTGATTAAAATTGTCGAGTACTATATGTGTGATTTGTTGTGTTTTGGTTCTGTGTTTTTATATGTGCTTTAATGTGATTAGTACTGTATACCTTGGTGTGTTTTTCTACGTTATGTCGTGTATGACTTGTTATGTTGATATGTGATTTCCTGAGTGTTTTTGTGTGTTGATGTGCAAGCCGAGATTTGTTTATCTGCATTGCTGTATTTTTTGTGCAAATCCATGTTTTGTTTCAGCATATGCATGTCATCCGGTGTACACCTCTTCATAAGGTATCATTTTCTTTTCTGGTTATGTATTGGAGAGTTATGTTGTGTTTGTTTGTTTAGTATGGCAAGGTCAATTAGGAGGCAGAGTATTCCAAGGGCTCGTCGGGATAGGAACGAAGAACAAGTTGAGCAAGATGCACAAGTTGAAGGCTAAATCCAGGTTGAGCAACCAGAAGATTAGGCTGCACTAGTTTAGGACCCTATGTTAGTCCAAATCTTGAACATGTTGCGTGGTATGGCTGAAAACCAGCAGGGTGTGGAGACACCAAACCGAAGTGATCCTGTACCTCCCGGACCAAATCCCATCCCTCCTATTGCTTCAGTTTAGCCAGCTAATCCTAGAGTGGCTGAAAGACTTCTAGTCATAATCACTAAGTTGCTGAGAGAAGCTTGTCAATTGGGTTGCAAAGATTTCAGCGGTTCAGCAGGTGCCGCTGCAGCCCTTAAATGTATCGATACCTTATGTCATGTCTCTTTGTTCTTGTGCATTTCAGAAGATGATAAGTTTCCATCATCACATTCTTAATTGTGGGAGAGCCCTTGAATAGTGGATTGTCATAAGCTTGCAGTTCGAAGATTGCTTACCTATTTGGGAGGAGTTCTTGCATGAATTCAATGAAAGATTCTACACCTGATTCCACAAGAATGAGCAGCGACAAGCCTTCTACAGAGTGGAACAAGGAACCCGTTCGGTGATGGAATTTGATAAGGAACTGAGGGAGATGTAACATTTTGCAACTAAAGAAGATCACAAGCACTGCCAGTTTACAAGATAATTCAAGAATGGTTTGAGCACCAAATTCAAAACCATTGTGGGCACGACACCTGTGCAGAATTTCCAGGAGCTGATTGTTGTAGCCTACGAAGCTGAAAAGATGGTGCTGAGTAAGAAGCCTCTTACTGCGAGTATTAATGGTCCATTTCGGTGTGATTCAAAATTTGACTGTCGTTTAGAACCCTATCCTTCAAAGTCATTTCCTTTGAAGAACAATGGCAATGGTTCAAAAAGAATCCCACTAGTTCTGGTTCGAAGGAAAATGGATCCACATTGACTTCACAGACACGTCAATGCTACATCTGTGGAAAGAATAAACCAAGGCATAATTCAGGAGCACCAAATTCAAACAACAATGGATATGCCAATCCTACTAAACCACCAGCCCGTGGACCCGGTAGACCTCCTAGTGAATCCATAACTAAGGTGCAGCCCAGGCCCACGAGACTCTTCACCTTAATTGATGCCGAGGCAAGTCTCGATGTGGTGACAAGTATCATATCTGTCTTTTCTAAAAATGCTTAAGTATTGTTAGATCCCGGAGCGAATAGGTCGTTTGCGCGTCCAAGGATAGCAATTGGTTTGGATCGGCCCTTGTCTCTCTTGAATCCTCCTATTGCGGTTCTAACTTCATTTGGAGAACAACTGACGTGTGATCTAGTCTACATCGGCTGGACTGTACGAATGGGTGGTTCAGTTGTGATCAAAGTGGACCTGATTCCATTGGACATTCGAGAGCTGGATGCGATCTTAGGTATGAATTGTCTAGTGAAGTACCAAGCCTGGATGGAGTGTTTCACAAAGCGTGTGTGGTTCAGCCTTCCAGATGGTTCCGAGTATTGCTTGGAAGGTGATAGGGGAGTTGCTCCAACTTGCATGATTTCCAGGCTTGATGCGAAGAGGTTGATCAGCAAAGGATTTACTGTGTACCTTGCGCATGTGCATGATATTTCCAAGGAATTTTCAGATCTAAATTCTGTTCCCGTGGTTCATGAATATCCAGATATTTTTTCTGAAGAAGTAGCCGGTTTTCCACCAGCAAGAGAAGTTGAATTCGGCATTGAATTAATGCTGGATTTGAATCAGATTTCCAACAGAAATGAAAGAATTGAAGGTGTAATTAGAAGATTCGCTGGATCGTGGTTTCATTCGTCCTAGTGTATCACCTTGGGGAGCACCCATTCTATTCGTGAAGAAGAAAGATAGTTCGTTGTGATTATAGCTGAATCATGTGACTGTAAAGACCAAGTACCCCTTACCATATGTAAATGACTTGTTCGACCACCTACAAGGTGCAACCGTATTTTCCAAAATTAATTTGAGGTTTGGATACCACCAATTGCGAGTTCGTGAGGCAGACATTCTGAAGACTGCTTTCAGATCGCGATATGGCCACTACGAAATTCTTGTTATGCCATTCGGTTTGACCAAGGCTCTAGCAGTGTTCATGGACATGATGAATAGAGTGTTCTGAGAGTTCTGGACAGATTTGTGATAGTCTTCATTGATTACATTCTAATTTATTCAAAATTAGAAGAGGAACATAGTGAACACTTGAGAATCGTGCTCCAAATTCTTAGAGATTGCCAGTTGTATGCAAAGTATGTCAAGTGCAAATTCTGGTTATGTAAGGTTGATTTCCTTGGCCACATTGTTTCTTCCTATGGTGTGCTTGTTGATCCTAAAAAGATTGAAGCCATCGTTGTTTGGAAACCCCTGAGGACCATATTTGAAGTTCGCAACTTTCTTGGCCTAGCCGGATACTACTGATGCTTTATGAAGAATTTCTCATCTTTAGCTAAACCTTGATGATACTTACGCATAAAGGAGAGCCGTTCGTGTGGTCTGAGAAATGTCAGCAAAGCTTTGAAGAGATGAAGACTAGTTTGGTTTCCACACCTATCCTTACCTTGTCAGTGAGCGGAAAAGAGTATCTGGTGTATAGCAATGCATTGAAATCTGGCCTTGGATGTGTGCCGATGCAAGATGGCAAAGTTATTGCCTATGCTTTCCCGAACAATTAGGTCAACATGAGAGCAATTATCCTAAGCCGTGGTGTTTGCATTGAAAATATGGCACCATTATCTATACGGCGAGATGTGCAGAATTTTCATAGATCACAAAAGCTTAAAGTATCTCCTTATAAAGAAAGAGTTGAACATGAGATTAAACCCACCTTGCTGGAAAAAATCCAAGTTCAACAATCCGAAGACCCAAGATTGGTTGGAATTTGGTAGCAATTAGATAATGGTGCTGATGTCACACCTCGTGATTTCAGAATTCGAGATGATAGAATTCTGGTTTTCCGAGATCGTGTATATGTGCCATAAGATGTGGATGTGTGAAATCTGATTCTGCCTGAAGCATGTAGTTCAAAGTTTGCTATTCATCCCAGAAGTACCAAGATGTATCGAGACTTGAAGGAACAGTTTTGGTGGCCAGGAACGAAGCGTCACATTACTTAGTTTGTTGTCCAATGCCTAGTATGTCAGCAAGTGAAAATTGAGCATCAAAAACTCGCCGGTTTGCTACAGTCACTTCCGATTCCAGAATGGAAGTGTAAAAGCACATTACCATGGATTTTGTGGTTGGATTTCTAAGATCTCAATCAGGATTTGATGTCATTTGGGTGCTTGTGGAAAAACTGATGAAATCTGCACATTTTCTGCCTGTTCATGTTATAGATACACCCAAGAAGTTGGCTACCCACTACTTGGATGAGATTGTTTGATTGCATGGTGTGCCAGTGTCTATTGTTTCAGATCAAGATCCCGGTTTCACTCACATTTTTGTGAGAAATTCCAAAGTGCCTTGGATTCGAGACAGAATTTCAGTACTGCATTTTATCCACAAACAGATGGACAATCCGAAAGAACAATTCAGAAATTAGAAGACATGTTAAGCACGTGTGTGCTTGATAGAAATATCAGTTGGGATCTTATCCTCCCATTGGCAGAATTTTTGCTTACAATAACAGTTTCCATATAAGCATCGGAATGGCCCCTTATGAAGCCTTGTATGGAAGACAATGTAGAACTCCAATTTTCTGGAGTGAAGTAGGCGAGAGATGACTAGACAGTCCAAAATTTATAGACCAAGAAACTGAGCAACTGAATTTGATTCGGCCAAGGTTAAAGATGGCGCAAGATATACAGAAAAACTATGCTGATAATCTATGAAGAGAGCTTGAGTTTGCAAATGGTGACAAAGTATTTGTAAAAGCATCCTTGTGGAAAGGTGTCCTTCATTTTCAGCAGTGATGCAAGCTAGCACCTCGTTACATTGGTACGTATGACATTACTGAAAAAGGTTGTTCAGTTGCTTATTGACTCGCTTGACCTCCGAGTATGGAAAGAATCCACATTGTGTTCCATGTTTTGATGTTAAGAAAGTATGTCCAAGACCCTGCTCATTGTAAGGACCTAAACCCAACCTATAAAGACTCTTACCACCGTGAAATCCGAATAAGCCCTCGCAAGGTCCTATTCGAATCCTACAAGGCTCAAGTCTTACTAGTTACCAATTTTATTGGTTACTTTAAGATGCTTTTAAAGGTTGGAGTATGTAATTCATTAAACAATATTTTGGCTTATACAAAGTGAAAGAAAACATCAATGGAAGACTTATATAAATTCTGGAAACTAGTGGAAACCTAACACACAGTCCTAAAGGAATCTCAAAACATCAATATCTATCCACATCATAAATTCGGAATCAAGAGGGGAGAGGACAGAAATCAAGCCAGAACGATAGTTCATACACATAGACATATGTGCAATTTAAGAAACCAGCAAGGATATTCAATTTAATGTGATGCAATCGTCCTGTCGTGTAGCCTTGATCTCACACCTTGGTACCTCTAATAAAGCATGAACCTATGCTTGAAAAAAGAAGGAACTAAGAGAGGTGAAATTACAAGAATCTCAATAGGGTCACAACAACATGAGATCTGCAAAAACCCAATCAAACATCTCCTAATAATACATAGATTATATATACTTATGTAACAAGCCCAAACAAACTCAGAAAACTATCATATATAACATAGGAAAGACCGAAATTATCAATGTAACAGGGTAGGACTCAAAACACTTTGTAGGTAACTATCACAAGACAGAAACCAGAAGCACACAGGCAGCTCAATTTACTATCTGATTTCTGAAATCTTTTGATTATCCCCTTCTGCCTATATTGTCTAAGGCTATGCTGCAAAAAGGGAAATCGGTTAGCAAACAAACTCATAGCAAGCCTTCATTTCCTTGCCACACATAAGACAAGTCATCTTACTGCACATAGGACAAGGCATCTTATCGCGCACAGGACAAGGAATCTTACCGAGCACAAGACAAGGCATCTTGCCGCACATAGGACAAGGCATCTTGCCGCACATAGGACAAGGCATCTTGCCGCACATAGGACAAGGCATCTTGCCGCACATAGGACAAGGCATCTTGCCGCACATAGGACAAGGCATCTTGCCGTAAAAAGGACAAGGCATCTTGTCGCAAACAAGACAAGGCATCTTGCCACATAGGATAAGGCATCCCACATCTAGACTCGAACCGACATAGGGGCATCCAATGAGCTCCTGCTAGGAATAGTCACCCATACAACTCCCATACCAGTAAGTACCTCTCCTCTCACTATGAACATCAACACTTACCCCGAATGGCCACCAGAAAGAGGATCCTGACACACAAACAAGTATAAGCAAACATGAGGCAAGTACAAGCACACAAAAATCTAGCAGGGTATCCTTAATCAATACACAATACAAAACACAAGGCAATCAATTAGTACCATAATTGAATTAGGGTATTACTTTCATACTAATTTGCAAATTGCTAGAACCAAAGATACATCATCCGAAAAAACATAATCACAAACACACAAACCGAATGCTTATTAAACCAAACAAGGGAAACTAAAGGAACCAATAAGGCATAAACCCTACAACCAACACTCATTCTGCAAGCATGCATATACTTAGCAATCAAACCAAAATCAATAAACAAGCAAAAAGATCTATAAAGAAATCAATGAGGTATAGATCCTACCTTTCACGTGTCTGAATCAGATGCAATCCTTTTGCCTATATCAATAAGATCAGAAACTCCTAAATAACCATAAGGCAAAGACAATACAATACCAAGTAATAGGGTATAAAATCATAAACCAAAGGCATCCTATGATCCTTACCAAACTAGCAATCAAATGCAGTAATATCTTCCTCCTGAATGCATGATGTGATGGCCAAGAACTAAGCAAGAATCAGCCTGATTATTCATCCCAATTCAATACACAAATTTTGGCACACATCGGGTATATGGACTAGGGTTTGAGATTTCTTCATACACAAAAGGAGAGGTTGTGATTTCATGAAAATAAAAGAGGAATAGGTGTCAAACACTCATACAATTAAAAGGAACAAGATCCATAACCAATAAAGGAAGGCAAACAAATTTTAGCACAAAAACCCTAACAAGATTTCGGTAGCAATAATAAAAGAGAAATACTAACCTTTTGCTTGTGAATTCTAGATAATAAAACGCAGCACGAAGAGAGGATTCCAATGAGCTATCACATGGAAAAATTTGATGAAAGAGAAGCAATTTTAGCTAGGGTTTAGGGTTTAGAAATTTTTGCAATAGTAAGGAAGAGAGGGAGAGAAATTCCAGAGTTAGAAGAAAGATTTTGTTATGCTAGATAGGGTGGTCGACCATGGTAATTTATAGGGTTTAATGGGATAGATTTTTCCTACTTTTAAGTATAGATAATATCAGATAATGATTAAGCAATAAATCTGAAATAAACCTTCTAGCAACTCTCAATTAGGAAAGAAATCAAATACAAAATAATCATTTAGGAAAGGGATGAATTAGTAAAGAAATGAATAAGATATCAATATCAAAATAAGAATGGTTCAACTCAAATATTTCAGGCCATTATGCATCTATTTCTTTAGGGGTAAAATAGTCATTTTAGCTACACAAGTACCTGGACTTCTAGGACATCTACTCTAAGGAAGATCGGGGTCTTACACTTATGTTCTTGAAGATCCACCAATTGAAGTTACTGAAGACCTATCATATCCCATACAGACAGTTGCCAAACTAGATCGGTCTGTTCATCAGCTCACCAGTCGAAATGTTCCTATGGTCTGAGTTGTTTGGCGTAATAGCCAAGTTGAGGAGTAATCTTAGGAGAATAAGGAATCAATGCGAGCGAGATACCCTCACTTGTTTCCTTAGGTACTTGCACTAAAATTTCAAGAAAGAAATTTATATGAGGGGAGGATGTGAGACCCTGATCCTTAGTGGGTTAGATGTCCTAGAAGTCCCTAAGTCAGAAATGATACCTAGGTACGGGTGCAGTTATAATTATCGTTTTGCCCTTGAAGAAATGGATGCATGATGGCCAGAAATGATTGTGTCGTTTTTTTCCTATTTTAATTATGGTATTTTTATTCATCTCTTTCCTAATTTGTTTCGTTCCTAAATTTAGAATTCTAGAACCACCTTCTAGTAGATTTATCTCCTAAGCATTATCCTATCTTCTCTAAGCTTAAAAGTAGGGAAAATTAATCCTTTAAGCACCTATTAATAGCATGGTCGGCTATCCAATAAATCCACACAATTTATTCTCTCTTTTGCTCCCAAAAACAGAAGACTTCTCTCCTTTTTCTTCCTTGTGTGTGTCGACTTTTAACCTAATCCCACAAGTGCTGAAATTTGTTATCCTTCATCAGATTCTTGAGAGTGATAGCTTGTTAGAATCTTCTTTTCATACTACATCTTCCTAGTTTGAATTCACAATCAAAAGTTTGGTTCTTTCTTTTTATTTTTGGTGTCGAGTTTCTACTTTTGTGTGTGTGCCAAAATATCTCTTGTTAATGCTTCTGAATCTTCTTCCTCTTATTTGTATGAGTATCTGGCACCTATTCCTCTTTTATTATTACAAAATCGCAACTTATATCTTCATGTAAGTTTAAATCGAAAATTTCCTTCCTTAATACCGTAAGTGTGCCGAAATTTGTACTTGAATAGGATTGAATAATCAAGTTGATTCTTGTTGTGTTCTTTACCATCACATCATGCATTCAATGGGAGCTTACAACTGCATCCGATTGCAAGTTTTTTGGTAGAATTTGGTCAGTAAAATTGGTAAGGAACCGTAGGATGTCCTTCGGATTTCTGATTTGATATTGCATGCTTAGTATTATGTTGTCTTCGCCTTATGTTTGGTTAGGTATTTTTGATCCTAGTGACAAAGGCAATGGAATAGAGTGGAAATTGGGTCCTTACACTTCAAGCATGGAAAGCTTCACAAAAAGCTACCTACCATATCCATACCTCATTATGGGTTGTGTTTGAAGGCTAGAGTGCCACAGCCATTTGATCTGATATACCCTATATTGAAACAATGAGGATGACCGTCAATACTAGACATGTCACTCCTATTTCCAAGTTCACTTTATGGATGCCCAACAGCCATTGAAGTTGCCACCACCACAAACTGATATTCCCCCACGACCATAGACAACACCAACCTCACATATGGCAACCACGGAATCGAAACTTCTCACCAGGATAGAGGGCTTGGAAATTCAAAACAAACAAATGCTGGAAATGATGCAACTTAATTTCCTCAAGATGAATTCTTTTGCAGAGTGGATGTAACCGACGCCTTCTCATCAGGATGATACAATCAGCTATCAGAGGGATTCCAACTGTGAGACCCTTAATTTTGAGTCCCAGAAGTCCAGAATCCAGTGCAGGTGAAAAAGACCTTTTTTCCTCTGAAGAAAAGAAAGTGTGATGGCTGAAATTGTTAAGGGATATCTAGTAATTATTTCTGGTACTAATTTCCTTTAAATTGATGCTTTATTGGTTGATAATTACCTTAGAAAATAAAAACCCTAAGTTTAAGGGGGGATAATTACAGAATTTAATTCTGATAATTATCTTACTTTAAATAAGCCTTGAAGATAGGGATTTTAATCCCATAACCATATTATATAAATAGGAAGTCAGCCACACAAAAAGTTTATACAGAAAATTCACAAAATTCGTAGGACCTAAAAACCCTACACCTCCCAATTTCTGCCAAAATCTTTTAAAACTTCAAACAAGCATAACTCTCTCATCGTTTGTCGGATTCCAGAGAATAATAGCTTGTTGGAAAGATATTTTCATACTCTTTCCATCCATATCTATTTTTTTTCTGAAGATTAGTATTTCTTTCTCTAAAGTTAAATCGAAGTTCGGCGGAACTGCAAAAATCTTCTTGAACTTCAAACAAGCATAACTCTCTCATCGTTTGTCGGATTCCTGAAAATAATAGCTTGTTGGAAAAATATCTTCATCCTCTTTCCAAAAATATTTTTTTTTGTCTGAGGTTAGTATTTTTTTCTATAAAGTTAAATCAAAATTCGACAGAACTATTAAAATCTTCTTGAACTTCAAACAAGCATCACCCTCTCATCGTTTGTTAGATTCCTGCAAATAGTAGCTTGTTGGAAAGCTCTCTTCATACTCTTTCCAACCATATTTGGTTTTTCATCTTCAGGTTATTATTTATTTCTCTAAAGATAAATCAAAATTCAGCGCAATTAGGTTTTCAGATTTTTATAATTTTGCCTTTGATTGATCTCTGATGTTGTTACCTTTATTTGTATGATTGTTTAATATCCATTCATTGTGAACAATCATAAATTCATCCTATAAATTTTTACTATACATGAAATCAGTATGCTCTACCTTTGCCCTACTGCCCTATTGTTGCCTATCTTAATCAATTGATTAACCTATTTGATTCTGATCTTGTTTCTTTTGATTATACATGTTATAAACCGTTAATCCTTCTTTGTTAACATGAGATCACAACTCCTACAACTTGTTAACATGAAATCGCAACTTGCCTTTTTGTCCTATTCTTAGTGCCGAAAATTGTATGATAACTAGGGATGGTAATTCAAGTTATTTCTTGTTAAGCTCTTGGCTATTACATCACACATCCAAGAGGTAGGTACCTGCTGCATCTGATCACTGATTTCTAATAGGTTTGGTGAGTGGAATTGGTAAGGAAATAGGGTATTTAATTTGATATTGGATATGCATACTTAGTTTGGTTTTGGCTTTGCCCTGTGATGCTATAGGTAGTGAAGAATTATTGAATAAAGGCAAGGGAATAACTTCTTATTCAGAGACAGGAGAGGTAGGATCTAAGCCTCATCAGTTTCTCCAGAGATCCTTCTTGTTTGCGTGTTAATTTTGGTGCCTTCACATGTAACGTTGTATGCGCATATGTTGTATAAGGAATGCTTGAATTGCAGACCAAGATGAAATCCTCTAGGCTATATCGAATCCCTTAAGATAGGATATGAGTGCCTAGTTTGCATGGGTTGTGTGTATTGAACATGTTGATTGTGTTCTGACATGATTAAGGATACCCTGTTGTGGTATTGTGTTTTGTACTTGCTTGCGTGTGCTAATATGTGTTGTGTGTCTGGATCCTTTTCAGGTGGTCATTCGGGGTAAGCGCTGATACTCCATGTGAAAGGGAAGGTTCTTACTGGTATGGGAGTTGTATGTGTAGCAATTCCCAACATGAGCTCGTTGGATGTCTAGTCCTTGTGTGGCCAGAAGCCTTATCCTTGTGTGGCAGGAAGCCCTTGTCCTTGTGTGGCAAGGGATGACTGGTCCTTGTGTGGCAGGAAGCCCTGTCCTTGTGTAGCTTGGGATGACTTGTCCCTGTGTAGCAAGATGAATAGGCTTACTGAATAGCTTGTGTGTTAACCATTTATTTTTTGTACATTAAGCCTTGGACAACACAGGTGGAAGGGGATAGCCTTTCTTCTTCATTTCCGAAAGCAATCTGATGAGTTCTACCTGCCTGTGTACTTCTGAGTTTTCGGAAGTATTTATAGTCCCCCCTCATCCTTAGATTCGTCCCTACTTTTTTTAACTGAATTCTTGAATTACGTGATCCCCTTTAGTTGCTAGGAATGATCTGATGCTGTTTGGGAGATTTGTGTTTATAGTTTCTGCAGATTTTATGATGTTGTGACCCTACTGAGATTCTTGTAATCTCATTATGTTGTTTCTACCATTTTTCAGCCTTAGGTACATTCACTGTTCGTGGTACTAGTGTGTGAGATCAAGGCTGCACGCCGGGGCGATATTGCATCACCTTTGCATTCCTATTTCCTTGGTTGCTTGCGCATACAATATGATCATAGATTAGACTACTTTTATGGTTTGTCAAGATCCTTCTTTTTCTTGTTATATTTTGGAACATGTTGGAGGATTTCTTGCTGGTTATTTGGATCCCTATGGGACTTGTGTGTTTTGATTCCAATAATTAAATTTAAAGACTTCCGCTAATGTTTTATTCACTCCATATGATACCAGAATGATTGTCCAATATCATGCTCCATTTTTTATTAAACATATAGAACAATCATGCTAAAAATAAAAAAAAATTAATGGGTAAGCCTGATGGGATTCAGATAGGTTCTAGGTGTCTTTGGGCTTGTTTTGATTTCACGACGGTAATGGCCTTGATCGGAGCAAATTTTAATAGGTAAAAATTGGGGTCATTACAGGTTTGGTAGCGGAGCATGGTTTAGGTTATATGACTTATTGTATGCTAACTGGATTGTTGATTTTTGTTTGTAGGAAGGTACATGCGCACACACCTACTTACTTAGAGAGCTAATACCAAAAATAAATCAGATGTTAAGAACCTGGTTAGAAATATTTAGATGTTGTGTCTGATTGATTAACTTGTTGTGTGTCTTTTGGTAATTTTATGTCTTGTATGATTTGATGTGTTTGTAGTTGTGAAGAAAGAAAATATATATAATAGAGAATAAGAGTTTTCAAGAAAAACTGTGCCGTGGGTTAAATCCACTGTCTTGAAAGCAAAATTCGACTAGACCTTGGTGCAATCTAAAGGTCGTTGCTTCCCAAGGTTAACACAGTAGCACACCTCTCACTTGCACTAGTGGGAAGTGCACTTGGAACCAAATGACTACAACAATTGCCCAGAATTTGCAAAGCTCAAAGAAAATCTTAAGTGTAAGAACAAGAGAGTAGTGTAAGAAAGTTGTGTTTTTCCAAATGAACAAACAAGCTATATATATATAGTCTTGAGCATGAAGGTTACAAAAACAAAATAATAAAAGCTGATAAATATAATTAAAAGGGTGGTTACAAAACAAAGAAATAAAAACTGTTAATTAGAATTAACATTTCAGCTTTTATTATTTCAGTTTTAATCTTTGAATAATTTATATTCAATGTGTACAGTTATTCAAACAAAAAACATTGTCATTTCCTACAATCCCCCACAAATGACATGTTTAATAAAATATTTTGGGCAAAGGAAAGGTTTATATACTTAAACAACAATATCTTTTGATTGAATTGTTGCATAGTGAAGTGAAGTAACAACTTAATCAATAAAAGTAAGAATCAGTGTCTTTTGAACTTTTACTGATTATATATTGAATAAGCTCCACAACACATATTATCCCTTTACTGTAGATTGGTTCCGCGATATGAAAATAATGGCCATGCTCATACCTTGGTCTTTTCCATGAGTGCTCTAGAAAGTTTCATCTATTTCTTTCATAATAGGCGGCCCACCTATACACTCATATCGGATGTTTTATCAAGTCTAAAATTTAGACCACCCTTCATAAAGGGCTATAAAACATTCAAGAGCTTCACATAGCTCAAAAAATCCATCAAGTCCTTCTAGACCACCACTAAGGCTATGGATTAAAATATCCATCAAGTCTATAATTTATAAGGACCACCCAAAGAATTGGGATATGGAACAAATAAGAGCTTAGAGCTCAATCTATGGGCTTAAGACCCATTCCTCTTGAAGACTCAAAAACAATCTTCCTCGTTAATCCTTTAGTAAGAGGATCTGCCAAGTTTCTTTCAGATTTAACATAATCTAGAGAAATTACTCCATTTTTCAATAATTGCTTTACCGTACTATGCCTTATACGGATGTGCCTTCTCTTACCATTATACACATTATTCTTGGCAATTCCAATGGCAGCCTGCGAATCACAATGTAGAAAAACAGGCACTAAATTTTTTTCCCACAATGGAATATCTGCTAATAGATTCCTCAGCCATTCGGCTTCTTGACCTGCCAACTCAAGTGCAATAAATTCAGATTCCATGGTGGAACGGGCTATACAAGTCTGTTTAGACGACTTCCACGATATAGCACCTCCTCCTAAAGTAAAAACATAACCACTAGTAGAACTAATTTCATCGTTATCAGTCACCCAATTTGCATCACAATATCCTTCTAAAACCACGGGAAATTTAGAAAAATGCAAACTTCAGTTCATGGTTCCTTTTAAATATCTTAGAAGTCGATGAAGTGCATTCCAATGTTCTTTACTAGGATTATGAGTATAATGACTTAGCCTACTTACAGCATAAGCAATGTCAGGTCGAGTACAATTCATGAGATACATAACACTTCCTATGATTTTTGCATATTGTTCTTGTGATACACTATCACCATAATTTTTCTTAAGTGCTATACTTGAATCATAAGGTGTCCTTACAGGAATAACATCATAACTATTAAATTTGTTCAGTATTTTCTCCATATAATGTGATTGAGATAAAGAAAAACCATTATTTGTTTTCTTTAATTTAATTCCAAGAATTACATCAGCCTCTCCTAAATCTTTCATGTCAAATTGAGAGGATAAAAACTTTTTTGTTTTGTCAATCACATTTTCATTGGTTCCAAAGATAAGCATGTCATCCACATAAAGATAGATAATAACACATTCAGACTCATATCTTTTAGAATAAACACATGTATCAGATCCATTCACAATAAAACCATTATTCACTAAAGTTTTATCAAACTTTTCATACCATTGCTTAGGTGCTTGTTTAAGACCATAAAGAGATTTTTTAAGTTTACATACCTTATTTTCTTGGCCTACAATCACACATCCTTCAGGTTATTCCCTGTAGATTTCTTCTTCTAAATCACCATTTAAAAAGGCTGTTTTTACATCCATTTGATGAACCACAAGATTATTAATAGCTGCAATTCCTATAAGACATCTTATAGTAGCTATTTTGGTTACTGGAGAATAAGTGTCAAAATAATCAATATCCTTTCTTTGACTGTAGCCCACAACAACTAATCTTGCTTTGAATTTATCAATTGTACCATCAAGCCTTAATTTTTTCTTAAAGATCCATTTACATTTTATAGGTTTACAACCTTTAGGTAAGTCTACTAAAATCCAAGTATTATTAGTTGAAATAGAATCAATCTCACTATTAATAGCTTCTTTCCAAAAACTAGCATCAATAGAGGAAATCGCTTCTTTATAAGTTTTCGGATCTTCTTCTATTAGAAAAGCAGATACAAACTCATCATTAACTTTATGAGAATTTTCACTTAAAAAGATAGTGATAAAATCTGATCCGAAATTTCTTTCTATTCTACGTCTTTTACTCCTTCTTTGTTCTATTGCTAAGTCATTGTTATTAGAAGTAATAACAGAAGAAGTAGATGAAATCTCAGAATGTTTTATATCATGCACCTTTTCAATTTTCATTGTAAAAATATGTTCAAAAAATTCTGCGTCTCTATACTCACAAATAGAATTATCATGCAATGACATAAATCTATATGCAGCACTGTTTTGAGCATAACCAATAAATACACAATCCAAAGTTTTTGGTCCAATATTAATCCTTTTAAATTCTGGTATACCTACTTTAGCTAGACACCCCCACACTTTTAAGAATTTTAGGTTAGGTGCAAAGCCTTTCCACATCTCATATGGAGTTTTATCTAATTTTTTGTGAGGAACTCTATTAAGAATATGATTGGCAGATAAAATAGCTTCCCCCCACATATTATCAGATAAACCAGAACTTAATAGCATAGCATTCATCATTTCTTTTAAAGTTCGATTCTTACGTTCGGCTATGCCATTTTGTTGAGGTGTGTAAGGTGCACTAGTTTCATGTATAAGGCCATTTAATTCACAAAAATCCTTTAAAAAATTTGTATTGTATTCACCACCTCTATCGGATCTTATTCTTTTTATCCTTTTATCTAATTGATTTTCTACTTCTGATTTATATTTTAAGAACATTTCTACGGCTTCATCTTTAGATTTTAAAAGATAGACTTTAGTATATCTAGAAAAATCATCCACAAAAGTGATATAATATTTTTTCCTTCCTTTACTAACTGTATTCTTAAAATCAGCTAAATCAGTATGAATTAATTCTAAGAGTTCTGAATTTCTAGTCATAACAGGTTTAAATGGTTTCTTTACAAATTTTGCTTCTACACATACAGGACATTTAGAAAAATTATCTTCTAATGAATTTATCAAATTCATATTTTTTAGTCTCTTAATAGAAGCAATATTCACATGACCAAGCCTACCATGCCATAAGTTAATAGACTCAACCACATAAGCAGAAGAAGAACTTGCATTCAAATTTTGGGAAATAGTGTTCAACATAAAAAGTCCATCAGCTAGATACCCTTTTCCCACGAAATTTCCATTTTTTGAAATCACAACCATATTAGCTTCAAAAACAATTTTTAAACCAGCTTTCAGAAGTAGACCCCCAGAAACTAAATTCCTACGCAAAGAAAGAACATAGAGCACATTATTTAAAGCTATAGTTTTTCCTGAGGTAAGTTTGAGAAAGATTGTTCCTTTACCAAGTACCCCGGCAGTAGTGGAATTGTCCATGTAGACATGCTCACCATCAGCCACTTCTTCAAAATTATGAAATAATTCTTTATTTGCACAGTAGTGCTTGGATGCGCCAGTGTCCAACACCCAATCAGTTCTGTTTTCCACCAAGTTTGCTTCTACCACCACAGCAGCAATGATCTCTTCTGTTTCTGCAAGGTTAACTTGAGGATTAGGATGTTGATTAGGTTGTGCATAGGTCTTTTGGTACATTCCACCATGATTCTTCATTTGTTTGCATTGATATGCTTTATGACCCGGATTGCCACAAACATAGCAAACCACCTTCTTCTTGATAATTTGGTTGTGACCACCCGTAAAATAAATTGACTTCCTTGGACGTTCTCCTCTTTGGAATCCTTTCCCTTTGTTATTGAACCTATCTTTAGAAGCACCAGTAGATTCAACTAGATTAGCTTTAACAGAGATAGTAGAGATAGAATTTTGCTTATCTTTGAGACGATTGGCTTCTTCCGTTCTCATATGACTGATAAGCTCTTGGAGAGACATATCCTTCCTTTTGTGCTTCAAATGATTTCGATAGTCACTCCAAGATGGTGGAAACTTTTCCAGTAAAACATTAGCTTGTAATGTTTCACACAGTTTCATACCTTCATTAAGAATGTCAGTCACCATATTTTCATACTCATGTATTTGATCCATAATTGGCTTGTCATCCACCATGTTGAATTGTAGCCATTTACCCACAACATATTTTCTTTTTCCAGCATCATCAGCACCATATCTTTTTTCTAATATATCCCATATATCTTTGGCATATCCTTGACTTATGAATAAATCAAAAAGAGAATTATTCATATGATTGAGTAGATGACCTCTCACGATTTTGTTGTCTTTCTCGAATTTGGCTCTCGCTTCATCATCAGAAGATCCTTCTTGATTGGACGGTATTGCAGCGAACAACACGTGATCAACTTCTAATTGCTCAAAGAAGATGAGCAATTTTTGAGACCACCTTTTATAATTAGCTCCATCAAGTGGCTCCAATTTGGAGAGATCGGGTAAGGTTTTGGATATATTGATAGACATGGTTTGTGTTTGAAGGAAATAAGATTTTGCTTTCAAAATGTAGTTGTGAAGAAAGAAAATATATATAATAGAGAATAAGAGTTTTCAAGAAAAACTGTGCCGTGGGTTAAATCCACTGCCTTGAAAGCAAAATTCGACTAGACCTTGGTGCAATCTAAAGGTCGTTGCTTCCCAAGGTTGACACAGTAGCACACCTCTCACTTGCACTAGTGGGAAGTGCACTTGGAACCAAATGACTACAACAATTGCCCAGAATTTGCAAAGCTCAAAGAAAATCTTAAGTGTAAGAAAAAGAGAGTAGTGTAAGAAAGTTGTGTTTTTCCAAATGAACAAACAAGCTATATATATAGTCTTGAGCATGAAGGTTACAAAAACAAAATAATAAAAGCTGATAAATATAATTAAAAAGGTGGTTACAAAACAAAGAAATAAAAACTGTTAATTAGAATTAACATTTCAGCTTTTATTATTTCAGTTTTAATCTTTGAATAATTTATATTCAATGTGTACAGTTATTCAAACAAAAAACATTGTCATTTCCTACAGTGTTTATGAGTGTTTAGCTAGGTTTCTTATCATTGTCGAGAATGTGTATTTGTTGGTGCATGCTGCTGAGTATCCCTATGTGATTTCTTATCATTGTCAGGTATGTCTTTATGCATTGTTGTCAAGTTTGCTGAGCATGTCATTGATTTGTATGCAAGTCAAGTATGCTTTGTGTGAACCTATCCTTGCCGAATGTGAATATTTGTGAGACATGTTTGTTGTTGAATGCATGAGATGTGGTTTTGTATGATTTCTGTGTATGGTTTGCACTGTTGTTGAGTGCTTATGTGTGTGTTGAGGTAATTGCAGAGTGTGCATTGCATGTGTGCATATGGTTTCCAAAATTTCCATACTCTTGTGCATGAGTACTTTCATTTCTAGCATCTGCATATCGTCTGATGCATGTCTCTCCACCAGGTACCACTTCTTTCCCTAGTATCGTAATTAGTTATGTGTTAAGTAACAATCGTATGTTTGTATAGTATGGCAAGGTTGAACGCTAAAAGGAACCGACGGGGTAGGTATGAGGTTCAGAAAGAGGAGCCGAATGCACAAACTGAGCAGGGTGGGCAAGCAGAGCCCGAAAACCAACCTGAGGCACCAACCGCACCAGCCATCAATCATGTGATGGCACAAATCTTAAACGTATTGCAAGGAATTGCTGAAAATAAACAGCGTATGGAGGCGCAACTTAAGAATGCTTCTGGACCCGCGTTTGTGGAAGAACCTATTCCTTCACTTGAACCTGTACAGCCGGCATATCCTAAGGAGGCCGAGAGACTTCCCGTCATGATTACAAAGCTATTGAAGGAAGCTCGACAATTAGGATATAAAGATTTCAATGGTTCAGTCGGAGCTGTTTCCGCTCACGAATGGATTGAAACCTTGTGCCGAGTATCTTTGTTTTTACGTATCTCTGATGACAACAAGGTAGCCGTCACCTCTTTCCTATTGGAGGGAGAAGCCCTCGCATGGTGGACAGTTGTGCGCTTGCGATTTGGCGATCGTCTGCCTACATGGGAAGAATTTCGATATGAATTCAACAAAAGGTTTTATACGAGATTCCATAAAAGCAAGTAGCGACAAGCTTTCTACAAGCTTGAACAGGGTACCCGTTCGGTGCTGGAATATGAAAAGGCATTAAGGGAAGTGTCCCGATTTGCATCTGAAGAGGATCGCTCACCGTTCCAGCTAGCGAGGCGATTTCAGGATGGGTTGTGTACCAAACTCAAAACCATCGTTGGTACGACACTTGTACAGAATTTGTAAGAACTAATTGTTGCCGTGACTGAAGCTTAAAAGATTGTGCAACCAAAAAGCCATCCGCAGCCACTAGTGGTGGATCCTTCCGGCAAGATTCGAAATTTAATCGGCGCATAGGACCCTATCCTTTCAGATCCTATCCTCCGAAAATTAACAGCAATGGAAGTAACAACAAGAAGAAGTTTTCTTGTTCGAATTCCAGTGGATCTACATGGAATTCTTAGCAACATCGATGTTACAATTGTGGTGAAATAGGACATATTCAGTGGGAATTCTAGAAGCTGAGACGTATCACAGGCGTACCTAGTGGGGGACGAGGTGGGTATGCTAACCCCACCAAACCGTCAACAAGCACACCAGGAGGACCACCCAATAGATCCATAGGTGAGGTGCAACCAAGAACAACAAGGCTATTCACCCTAACTGATGTCGAGGCTAGTCCTGATGTGGTGATAGGTACCGTTGCTTTGTGAAGAATTTTTCATCGCTTGCCGCACCATTGAAAAAAACTTGACGCACAAGGGTGAGCCATTCGTGTTGAATGAGAAATGCCAGCGAAATTTTGAAAAACTGAAAAACCGGTTAGTTTCTACACCTATCCATACTTTATCTATTTGCAGAAAGGAGTATGTGGTTTATAGTGATGTGTCGAAATCTGGACTTGGATGCGTATTGATGCAAGATGGGAAAGTAGTTGTATATGCTTCCCGACAGTTACGACCGCATGAAAACAACTATCCTACACATGATTTGGAGCTTGCAGCCGTGGTGTTTGCGTTGAAAATATGGCAACATTACTTATATGGTGAGACATGCCGAATCTTCATCGATCACAACAGCTTGAAGTATCTACTCATGCAAAAAGAATTGAATATGAGACAACGAAGATGGGTAGAGCTAATCAAAGACTACGATTTGATCATCGAATATCATCCTGGAAAGGCAAATATTGTTGCTGATACCTTAAACCGAAAGTTTCATCCTCCTTCCCCATTGGTTTTGGCCTATATACGCACCTATTACATGCCTATTTTTCTGGATTTGAGGACTAATTGTGTGCATCTTGGCACTGATTATTCTGGTTCATTCTTGGCATGAATCGAAGTCACACCTTCCTTGATTGAGGAAATCTGGAATCAGCAATTAGAGGATCCGAAACAAATTGAAATTCGGAAGCAACTTTCTGATGGTGTTGATGCCATAGTTCGTGATTTCAGAATACGAGATGACGAAGTGTTTGTCTTCAGAAAATGAGATGACGAAGTGCTTGTCTTCAGAATACGAGATGACGAAGTGCTTGTCGACAGAACTGTTAAAATCTTCTTGAACTTCAAACAAGGATAACTCTCTCATCGTTTGTCGGATTCCTGAAAATAATATCTTGTTGGAAAGCTCTCTTCATCCTCTTTCCAACCATATTTTGTTTTGCATCAAAAGGTTAGGATTTCGTTCTTTAAAGTTAAATTAAAATTTGACAGAACTGCCAAAATTTACTTGAACTTCAAACAAGTATAACTCTCTCATAGTTTGTCGAATTCCTGCAAAAAATAGCTTATTGGAAAGCTGTGTTCATCATCTTTCCAACCATCTTTCTTTTTTAGTCTGAAAATTAGTATTTCTTTATCTAAAGATAAGTCAAAATTCGGCAGAATTAGTTTTTCAGATTTTTATAATTCAGCCTTTGATTGATCTTTGATGTTGTTACCTTTATTTTTATAATTGTTTAATATCCATTCATAGTGAACAATCATGAATTCATCCTTTGAATCTTTTCTATATATGAAATCAGTATGCCCTACTGCCCTATTGTTGCCTATTTTGATCAATTGATTAACCTATTGAATTCTGATCTTGTTTATTTTGATTATAGATGTTATAAACCCTTAATCCTTCATTGTTAACATGAGATCGTAAATCCTACAAATTGTTAACATGAAATCGCAACTTGCCTTTTTGTCCTATTCTTAGTGCCGAAAATTGTATGATAATTAGGGATGGTAATTCAAGTTGTTTCTTGTTAAGTCTTGGCTATCACATCACACATCCAAGGGGGAGGTACATGCGGCATCTGATCACTGGTTTCTGATAGGTTTGGTGAGTGGAATTGGTAAGGAAATAGGGTATTTAATAGGATACTGGATATGCATACTTAGTTTGGTTTTAGCTTTTCCTTGTGATGCTATAGGTAGTGCAGAATTATTAAATAAAGGCAAAGGAATAACTTTTTGTTCAGAGACAAAAGAGGTAGGACATAAGCCTCATCAGTTTGTCCAGAGATCCTTGTTATTTGCTTGTTAATTTTGGTGCTTTTATATGTAATGTTGTATGCGCATATGTTGTAGTAAGAATGCTTGAATTGCGAACCAGGATGCAATCTTCTAGGCTATACCAAATCCCTTAAGATAGGATATGAGTGCCTAGTTTTCATGTGTTGTGTGTATTGAACATGTTGATTGTGTTCTAACATGATTAAGGATACCCTGTTGTGGTATTGTGTTTTGTACTTGCTTGTGTTTGCTGGTATGTGTTGTGTGTCAAGATCCTTTTCCGGTGGCCATTCGAGGTAAGCGTTGATGATCCTTGTGAGAGGGGAGGTTCTTACTGGTATGGGAGTCGTATGGGTGGCAATCCCCAGCATGAGCTCACTGGATGTCTGGTCCTTGTGTGTCCAGAAGCCCTATCCTTGTATGGCAGGAAGCCCTTTTCTTTTTGTGGCTTGGGATGACTTATCCTTGTGTGGCCAGAAACCCTGTCGTTGTGTGGCAAGATAAATAAGCTTACTGAATAGCTGTGTGTTAACCATTTACCTTTTGTGAAGTAAGCTTTGGACAACATAGGTGGAAAGGGATGGCTTTCTTCTTCATTGTCAAGATCATTCTGTTGAGTTCTACCTGCCTGTGTACTTCTGAATTTTCGGAAGTATTTGTAGTGCCCCCTCAGCCTTAGATTCGGCCCTACCCTTTTTAACTGAATTCTTGAATTGTGTCATCCCTTTTAGTTGCTAGGAATGATCTGATGTTGTTTGGGAGATTTATGTTTATAGTTTATGTAGATCTTATGATGTTGTGACCCTACTGAGATTCTTGTAATCTCATTCTATTGTTTTCACCATTTTTCAGGCTTAGGTACATTCACTGTTCATGGTACCAGTGTGTGAGATCAATGCTGCACGGCGGGGCGATATTGCATCACCTTTGCATTCCTATTTCTTTGGTTGCTTGTGCATACAATATGATCATAGATTGGATCTATTTTCTGGTTTTTCAAAATCCCTCTTTTGCTTGTTATATTTTGGAACATGTTGGAGGATTTCTTGCTGGTTATTTAGATCCCTATGGGACTTGTGTGTTTTGATTTCAATAATTAAATTTAAAGACTTCCGCTGATGTTTTATTCACTCCGTATGATACCAGAATGATTGTCCAATATCATGCACTATTTGTTATTAAACATATAGAACGATCATGCTAAAAGTCAAAAAATTTAATGGGTAAACCTTGTGGGATTCAGATAGGTTCTAGGTGTCTTTGGGCTTGTTCGGATTTCATGGCGATAATAGCCTTAATCGGAGCAAATTTTAATAGGTAGGAATTGGGGTCATTACACCAACATTTGGCTTTATGTCTTCCTTTAATGGTATGATCGTTTCATTTCTCCACCACTTATGTTACCTAATTGGCATATGTTGTGATTCACCATTTCTTTTGCCTACCTCAAGCTTGAATGAGTAATTCTATTTATTATTCCTTTGTTTTTCAATTTGCATTCTTTTTGGAATTTTTTTTATGTGGTTCTGAGACCTCGTCCCTCTGAGTGCCTAGTTAGCAAGACCGTTTAGTGAGAGTGTTCGATTTTGACCGTTTAACCCAAGAGTTGACCATTGACCAGAGAGTTTACCATTACGGTGGGCATTGTCATAGGAAGCCTAGGTGTGTGTCTAGGTGTCGTGGCGAGTGATCTAGGTCGAGTGTCGAGATTTGAGTCAGTGGAAATCAATTGGGACCAATTTTGGGTCCGTTTTGAGTGACTATGGGTCTTTGGGCCCGTTTGATACTTTCCAAGCCCATTTACCTATTTTCTTGCTCAATTAATTATTTTAACCCATTTTTAATGATTATTGATTTTGAAACCAATATTGACCCACTCGAGGCATATCAGACTTTTTAAAATAATCCATTTTGATTTTTTTGAGATTTTGAACCCGAGGTTTAAATACACAGCCCGACCCAACACTTAGAATTTTTTTAAGTGTTGGAAGTTCAGCAAGCCATTTCCCTCCCCCTCCCTCCCTTCTCTGTCACACCCACACCCACCAAACGAGATCCTGATTGATTCTTCATTTCTTGTTCCACGAAAACCACCGGGCTTATTCCCAAAACATATCCCTAACCTTTCCCATTAGATTTTCACTGTTAGTTTCCAATCGAGGAGCTGAAATCAGCTCATTCTTTGCATTAGGGAACTTTTTGAGGATTTCATGGTAAGTGCTATAATTCTCCATTTTTGTTGTCGACTTTTAGTTCCATTAGCTTTCTGTCGATATTCCTAAGCATGTGTAGTGGTTTCGATCATTCAAAAATGCCCCCTGATTCATGGGTGATCGTTTACGATTTCAATGGCATTTTCAATAATTTTGGATATTTTGAGATTGTGGCTGAATTGTCGATTTTGGTTGTTCTTGTTGCCTGGGATTGTTGGTTTGTGAGTTGTAGAGTATGTTTATGGTCTGAGAAATCCAATTGTGTGATCGACTGAACTTGGGTGTCGATTTGGAGCCCCGAGTGGTATATGTGAGTTTTAGGCGTTTCACCTATTAGTTAGATTTCTGGAATTGTGAGCTTGGAGTGTGTTGTTAGAGTGAGATGTGAGTTAGTGTGAGTGTTGTTGATGTCTTTTAGAGTTCATTTTCAGTTTTGAGTCATTTAGTCAATGTTGACGATTTTGGTGCTTATATATGTTTTGGTTTGGATTGTGTGCTTAGGCGGTATTGGAGTGGTCGATAAGGGCGTATTTCCGCTGAGTTTTCTACACGACAAGAGGTGGGAGTTTACATTTCATTTGGTTACACAAAAATATTTTGTGTTATTGAATTAAAATACGGTAAATGCTTGGTTTTGAATTGAAGTCGTACATGTTTTATGTATGACGTTCATTTTGGCTTAATGAACTTGCTAGCCATGTTTTGGGTGCATGAATTAAATATTTTAACTCTTAAGCATGTTGGTTGCGTGTTTGTGCATGTTGAGAGGGCATGTGAAGCGATGCTTGAACCCATGCGATTGAATGTGTTTATACCCATACGATTGATTGAGTTTATAATCTTGTGATTGATTGTGTTAGAACCTTTGGAACTATGTGTTTTGTGGTGTGTGAGGTGTCTTTCACTGTCGAGAAACCTTGGTAAGGGTTCTCGAGGGTTTGAGCAAGTTTGGGGAATGTTCCGGGTCATTTTTTGAGGTGCTTAACTCGTCCAGGAAGAGTAGATGCCCATGTAATGCACTGGACAGAGCAATACATGGCCTGGCCCAAAAAGTACATGGTCGTGTACCACACTTACACCCCCTATTGAAATTTCACACACCCAAGTACCCATCCAAGCAGCCACTGTACCTTTCACTCAACCCATGTACCTCATTTTAAGAACTCCAAACCTACCCTAAACCTACCGAACGCCAAATAAACATCCAAATCACACCCTAATCAACCTCATATGAGTGCCTTTTGATATTTCTTGCATTTCATGCATTATGGGTTTTTTATGTAAAATTTATACACTCATGTTCTTAGGAATGAATTGGAATTGACAGTTAATGTTTGACCAAACAAGGTAAGTACATGGAATCCTAGCGGAGGGGAATATTGCTTACTTATTGTTGTTGTATTGTTGGATATTATATGTATGCCTGAATTTGCTATGACTTAGTAGGCTATGTGTTAATATATGTATGGATTGTGAATGGGTGCGACAGTGTGTTTTCTCCATATAGTTTCAGATAACATTGGCAGTAGGGGATTTATATGTATTTTGTAAATGAAAATTTAGCTACTAGTGGGGTTTCTGTTTCCCTATAATGGGGACTATTTGAAAGTGATTTGTGATCCACCCCGATTGGTTTTTGGGGCATACTAACCCGTATGACAATGTTATGTGCTATGAGTTTATAAAACCTATTGGGTTGATGTTTATTGTATTGTGTCTTAAAAATCATGCATTATGCTTACTTGCTTGTGAAACACACCAAATGAGCGCTTAGTATACATGGATGATAATGGTGTTTAATGTAACTTTTTTATAATTGATTTTTCCATATGCCTCTATTCCATCGGATATGCTTATGGCACTATAACTTCTATAGAGGTCTTTGATCTCAACCCCATTTTGTTGATATTTTGAAGGCTAGTTCGTCAACCGTAGCCGATCGTCTTTGAGGTCGAGTTTTTCTCGATGTTGGTCTTAAAGCTGAGCTACTGCACTTACACGTCTTGGAAGCTCGATATGTTTTTTGTTTTAACATTCTTATACTCTATCGGCATACATGCTTGATTTGGATTAAGTTGCTTGTTATAGACCCGTTGAGGGCTTGTTTTCCAGAGTTGATCCTTTATTTGCATGTATGACTCGGATTCCTATTTGAATGATGAGATGCGTGCCTTTAGCACTTTTTGTGGATCCATATTGGTTTGTGTGTATGGTCTTAGTGTGTTACATGTTTAGGGTCGTGTGGCCTGTTGCTTGTGATTTAAGTCTTTTATTGTTTGTGTATGCATACTCCGTTGATTGTTTTGTGTTATGTGTAATAAATGACGTTTCACGCTTCATTTAAAATAAAAATTCAAATTGATGCAATTTTGGGATTTTGATTTTCGAAAAGTCAACCTAAGCCTTGTGTGGTTTCAATTGATCCAAGTGTTGATGTCTTTGTTTCATTAATTGTTGATGTCTTTGTTTCATTAATAAAAGCTTGAGTTGTGGTTTCTTTTCCTGCATAAAGACCATGCATGTTAAGTTTGAGGAGACTAGATTTCACAAAAATTCAGATAATAGATCCTCCAAATAGGTATCCTCTTTAATTTTAGATTATAGCATATAGTATAGTGAGTATACTATTATATGAGGCATATTTTAAATTTTGAAGAGCATATCAAAATTATGGTAGCAATTAGTGTGGTATTTTGGATGGCATTAGTAGCATTAACATGCACCTAGAGCAGCAAAGCATGACTTTGTATGTTTGTATTGAGGATGAAACACAAATGAAGGTTGGGAATACAGGTTAAAAACCTTGTGATATATGCATAAATGAAAGATGAAATCTAACGAGAAGAGTAATAAAGAAATGAATGATGAGTCAAAAGGAAAAAAAAAAGAGGACAATATACATCAAATTTTACACATTATTTGTTATTATATCCTTCTAAATTAGTAAGGCTTATATAATGTATGTGGAATGAATGATATTTGACTAGTTTAAATCTATGTATCTCTAGCTACTTGCTAAGTGACTAGCAAGGTTCTAAGTTTGAGGAGTTTGTTACCTTGTTTTTATAAGGTAATTAATGTACTTAATTTAGGAATTATGGTATGCTTAATTTGTATTAAACTAGTCAAACACATGTTATTTTATGTATTTGTGAAGATGTGCTAGTCAGGTGTGGAGATTGGACAAAGAACTAACGGAGGCCAAGTTCATATCAATGAGCTAGATGAGAGTTCAGATGCTCGAGGGCCATCAACAGGTGTGGATCAGCCTTAGGGTGCACTAGAGGCATAGCCAGCTCAAACAGCACTAGCAGATCAGGATCAAGCTTTGCTATAGGTGTTGGCCACTATTCAGACTACTCTAGGTCAGATGCAACAGATGATAATGCAATCTGCAGCAGTTCAGCAGCCATAGATGCAGGCACTAGCACAGCCACAGGTTGTAGTAAAGCCAAAGGTACTAGTTGAGCCAGAGGTTCAGCAAGCAGAGGTTCAGGATGGTAGGTTGCCAGTGCAGCTATCCAAGCTACTGAAAAAGGCCAAACACTTGGTATGCGAGAGTTTCTATAGCATCAACGCTTGATTACAGCCAAGAATTGGAAAGATACGGTGATTTTGACTGCACAGGAAAGATACGGTGATTTTGACTGCACGGTGATTTCTATAGCATCCTTTTAAAGTGACCTTCGATTTTTGTCTATTGAAGAGAGATACAGCTAGCTACTGGAACTTGGTGAGAGATAGGTATGTAGGTCAACCTACTTGGGAGGACTTCGAGAAGGAGATTGACCATAGGTACTACACCCAGTAATTCCAGAATCAGGAGTGTAAGACCCAGATTTTTATGTCCTAGAAGTCCAGAAGCCAATGAAGCTGAAATGACCATTTTGCACTTGAAGAAATGGATGTGTGATAGCCGAAAATAGTAAAGAAGGTTTCATCCTCTTTTGTTTGATTTCATTTCCATTTTAATTCATTTCTTTCTTGGTTCCTCCTTATCCAAAATGGTATATCTCTTAAAATTAAGGGATAATTCCAGAATTTAATTCTAATGATTGTCTCCTTATATCTAACCTTAAAAGTAGGAAAAAATAATTCCACTAATACTATAAACATACCAGCCGGCCACACATGTCTACACACACCAAAAACACACAAAATCATCAAGCGATCAAACCCTACACTCTACCCTTGCTACCGAAAATTCCTTAACCTTCACCACAGCCGAATTCTTTCAGCCTTCATAATATTTCTACAAATAATAGGTTGTTGTAAATTTCTTTCAATCCTTTATCTTGCTACATTGGTTACATCATCAGAAAGTTAAAATTCCCTCGTACTTTTTCTTATCTCAATTCTTAGAGTTTGGTGCCAAAATTCTTTGATTGATCCTCCAATTGGTTTATGTTGTTGTTTCTTTTATTCATATGATTGTTTGGCACCCATTCATGTTATAATATCATGGATTCATCCTTTAAATCTTCTTTAAGAGTGAAATAGGCATGCCCTACATCTTTGCCTATTGTTGTCGATTTTGATCAATTGACTTGCCAATTGGTTTCTGATCTTGTTTCTTTTAATTGTATGTGTTGTTAACACCTAATCCTTCCTATTAACATGAAATTGCAACCTCTAAGTCCTTTATGCTTGAAATCGCAATTCGCTCTTGTACCCTATCCTAGTGCCGAAATTTTCATGGTTAATTTGGATGATAAATCAGGTTGATTCTTGTTATGTTCTTGGTTATCACATTGCACATCTGAGGGGGAGGTCTCAGCAGCATCTAATTGCTAGTTTCTGATAGGTTTGATAAGTGGAATTGGTAAGGAAATAGGATCTTTACTTGGTTATTGAGTATGCATGCTTAGTATGGTTTTGTCTTTGCCTTATAATGATATAGGTGGTTCGGATCCTCTAAATAAAGGAAAAGGAATAGCATCTTGTTCAAAGATAAGAGAGGTAGGATCTATACCTCATCGATTTCTCCAGGGATCCTTGTTGTTTGATTGATGTTTTCGGTTACATGTCTTTGTTATTCGTATATGCGCATGCCTTATGAGTGGTATGCATAGTTGTGGATTGAACTATAGAATTAATAGGCAATTTCAAACCCTTGAGATAGGTTGTGTGTGCCTAATTCGCATGTGTTATGTGCATTGAACATGCTGATTATGTTGTGATATGGTTGAGGATGCCCTGCTATGATGTTATGCCTTGTACTTGCTTGTATGTGCTTGTACTTGTCTGTGTGTCAGGATCCTTTTTCGATGGCCGTTCGACATAAGCGTTGATGCTCCTGAAGAGAGGAGAGGTTCTTGCTTGTATGGGAGTCGTATGTGTGGCAATCCTCAGCTTGTGCACACTAGATGCCTAGTCCTGTGTGTTGGCTAGATGCCTTGTCCTGTATGTTGGCTAGATGCCTTGTCCTGTGTGCTGGCAAGATGCCCTTATCCTTGTGCAGTTAGGATTCCTAGTCCTATGTGCTGGCTAGATGCCTCGTCCTATTTGCTGGCTAGATGCCTTGTCCTGTGTGCTGGCAAGATGAATGGGCTTGCTGATTAGCTTGTGTGCTAACATTTTACCCTTTGTGAAACTAAGTCTTGGAAAACACAGGTTGAAGGGGATGACCTTTTCTATTGATGAGTTTGAATGATGATTTTCATGCTTATGCATTTCTGATTTTCGAAAGTGTTTGCAGTCCACCCTTAGCCTATAGTTTTTGACCTTATCCCTATTGTTATTGTTTATTGGTTGCGTTATATCCCTTTAGAGGTGTACATGAATCTGATGTTTTTTTAGAGACATTTGTTTAGATTTCTACAAATCTTATAATGTTGTGACCCTACTAAGATTCTTGTAATCTCACCCTGTTGTTTTCACCATTTTTCAAACTTAGGTAGATTCTTTGTTCGTGTACTAGTGTGTGAGATCAAGGCTGCACTGCGGGACAATATTACATCACATTCGCATACCTATTTCCTTGAATGCTTGCGCATATAACGTGGCACTTGATTGGACTACTTTCCGGTTTTTGGAATGCCTCATTTGTTTGCTTATTTCCAAATTTACTAGGGGTTTACTTGCTGGATTTTGAGATCCCTATGGGACTTATATGTTGTGGTACCTTTATTAAATTATAAAGACTTCCGCTGATATTTTTATTCACTCCGTATATTGCCAGAAAGTTTGTCTATTATCATGCTCCAACCTTTGAAAAACATAAGAAAGAAACTTAATAGCATTAGAACTTAGGGAGATAAGCCTTGTGAGATCCAATTAGGTCCTAGGTTGGGTTTATTTAGGTTTCACTGCAGTAAAAGTCTTAATAGGTTGGACCAGGGTCCTTACAGGTTTAGTAACGGAGCACAGTTTAGGAAATATGATTTGTTATATGCTAACTTGTTTGTTGATTTTGTGTTTGTAGGAAGAGGCATGTGCACACACCCACACACTTAGAGGATTAATGCCGAAAGTAAACTGATGTTAAAAACCTGGTTTGAAATGTTTAAATATTGTGTTTGATTGTTTGATTTGTTGTGTGTTTATATGTGTTCTTATGCATTGTATGTGTGAGACCTCGAATTTTGAGTCCTAGAAGTCCAGAAGCCAGTGCAGGTCCAATGATTATTTTTTCCCTGAAGAAATGGATGTGTGATGGCCGGAAATGGTATTGAAGGTTTAGTGTTAATCTTTGATTTCATTTCCCTTTGATTTCATTTCCTTTTGATTTCCTTTCCTTATTGGTTCAATCTTATCTTAAATGGTAATTTCCTAAAATTAAGGAAATAATTCTAATGATTATCTCCTCTTATCTAGCCCTAAAATTAGGGAAAATTAATCCTATTATACCATATAAAAAGAGTAGCCAGCCACACTTGTCCACACACACCAAAAACACACAAAATGATCAGGAGATCAAACCCTACACACCACCCTTTTGCTGCAAAAATTCCCTAGATTTCACCATAGCTGAATTATTTCATCTTTTTTCATATTTCTGCGAGTAATAGCTTGTTGGAAATTTATTTCCATCCTCTATCTAGCTATCTTGGTTAGATCATCAGAAGGTCAGTCTTTCCTTGTTAAAATCCTTGTCGCAATTTTTTAAAGTGTGTGCCGAAATTATGTGATTCTTCCATCAATTGGTTTCTATTGTTGTTTCTTTTGTTCGTATGATTGCTTGGCATCCATTCATATTGTAATATCATGAATTCATCCTTTGAATCTTCCCTATACATGAAATCAACATGCCTTACACTTTGCCTTATTGTTGCCGATTTTGATCAATTAACTAACCTATTGGTTTCTGATCTTGTTACTTTTAATTGTGTGTGTTATTAACACCTAATCCTTCCATGTTAACATGAAATCACAATTGCCCTATTGCCTTGTCTTAGGTGCCAAAAATAGTAAGGTTAAATGGGATGGTAATTTAGGTTGATTCTTGTTAAGTTCTTGGCTATCACATCACACATCAAAGGAGGAGGCACCTAGGGCATCTGATCACTAGTTTCTAGTAGGTTCAGTGAGTGGAATTGGTAAGGAAATAGGATATCTACTTGATTATTGAGTATGCATGCTTAGTATCGTTTTGTCTTTGCCTTATTATATTATAGGTGGTTCTGATCCCTTGAATAAAGGCAAAGGAATAGCTTCTTGTTCAGAGACAAGAGAGGTATGATCTATGACTCATCGGTTTCTCTAGAGATCCTTGTTGAATGCTTGTTGAATTCAGTGCATGTACTTGTTGTTGTTTGTATGGGCATATGTGAGATAGTGTATGCATAAGTTACAGATTGATTTGAGGCTCACTTAGGCTATACCAAACTCTTGAGATAGGTTTTCAGTGCCTAATTTGCATGTGTTGTGTGCATTGAACATGTTGATTGTATTCTGACATAATTAAGGATGCCTTACTGTGGTATTGTGCCTTGTACTTACTTGTGTGTGCTTGTACGTGTTTGTGTGTAAGGATCCTTTTCCGGTGGCCATTCGGGGTAACCGTTGATGCTCCTTAGGAGAGTTACTGGTATGGGAATCATATGGGTGGCAATCCCTAGTAAGTGCTCGCTGGATGCCTAGTCTTGTGTGCTGGCTAGATGCCTTGTCCTGTGTGCTGGCTAAATGCCTTGTCCTGTGTGTTGGCAAGATTCCCATATCCTTGTGTGATTTGGATACCATAATCCTGTGTGCTGGTTAGCATGCCTAGTCCTGTGTGTTGGCTAGATGCCTTATCATGTGTACTGGCAAGATGAATAGGCTTGTTGATTAGCTTGTATGCTAACCTTTACCCTTTGTGCAGCGAAGCCTTGGACAAAACAGGTGGAAGCGGATGACCTTTTCCTATTGCCGAGACTGAATGATGAATTTTCCTGCCTGTGTACTTCTGATTTTCGTAAGTGTTTGTAGCCCACTCTTAGCTTTAGTTTTGTCCTTACACCCCTTTGAATATTTGCTTAAGATTTCTAAAGATCTTATCATGTTGTTACCCTACTAAAATTCTTGTAATCTCAACCTGTTGTTTTCACCACTTTTCAGGCTTAGGAACATTCACTATTCTTGGTACCAGTGTGAGAGATCAAGACTGCACAGCGAGGTGATATCGCATCACATTGGCATACCTGTTCCTTGATTACTTGCGCATATAATATGAAGATTTATTGGACCACTTTCTGGTTTTTAGAATGTCTCCTTTGTTTGATTGTTTTGAAACTTACTGGGGATTTATTTGCTGGAATTTTAGATCCCTTTGGGACTTGTGTGTTGTAGTTCCTTTGATTTATCATAAAGTTTTCCGCTGATGATTTATTCACTCCGTATGAATCCAGATTGTTTGTCCAATACTAACATGCTCCAATCTTTAAAAGCATAAAGAATGAACATACTAAAATCAGAAACTAGATGGTTAGGCCTTGTGGGATTCAAATAGGTCATGGTTTTGGACTTGTTTGGGTTTCAAGGCAGTAATGGTTCTAATAGGAGCAAATTCGGGTTCGGGGTCCTTACAGTATGATTTGATGTGTTTTGTTGTGTTTTGATGAGTGCTTTACTGTGTTCTTTTGTCATTGTCGAATGTGTGTGTGTATTATTGATACATGTTGCCAAGTGTTCCTATGAGATTTCTATGGTTGTCGAGTATGTCTTTATGTGTTGTTGCCATGATTGCCCAGTGCGATTTGTGTGAACATGTGCATTGCCAAAGGCTTCTGTGGATGAATGTGAATGCTGAGTGCATGTATTTCATTTAAGGGATTTTCGAATGTGTCTTTCCATGTAAAAGTGTGATTGTCGAGATTTTTGTGTACTTGTGTGCATGTGTGTTTTATTTTCCATCATATGCATATTGTCCGGTATACACTTCTCCACCAGGTACCACTTTATTTCCTTAGTTTCATATTCTGCTTATGTGTTGAGTGATATCGTGTGCTTGTATAGCATGACAAGGTAGAACGCACCAAGGGTTCGTCGGGTTAGGTATGAAGCCCAAGCCGAACAACAACTCGTTGATCAGAATGAACCGAATGCATAGAATGAGCAGGGAGGCCAAGCTGAGCCCGAAAACCAACCTGAGGCACCAGCCATCGATCCTGTGATGGCACAAATATTAAACATGTTGCAAGGGCTCGCTGCAAATCAGCAGCGAATGGAGGCCTAATTCCAGAATGCACCCGCACCTGTGGAAGATCCTATTCCTCCACTTGAACCAGTCCCGCCGGCTCATCCTAACGAAGCCAAGAGACTTCCAGTTTTTATTATAAAGTTGCTGAAGGAAGACCATCAGCTAGGATGTAAATATTTCAGTGGTTCAACAAACGCTGCTGCAGCTCATGAATGGATTGACACCCTATGTCAAATGTCCTTGCTCTTATGCATCTCTGTAGACGACAAGGTTGTCGTCGCCACTTTCTTACTTGAGGGGAAAGCCCTCGCATGGTGGAGAGCTGTGAGTTTACGGTTCGGGGATCATTTGCCTACGTGGGAGGAGTTCTGGCAAGAGTTTGACGAAAGGTTCTACACTCAATTCCACAAAAGCGAGGAGTGACAAGCTTTCTACAAGCTTCAACAAGGCACTTGTTCGGTGATGGAATATG
Organism: Passiflora organensis; assembly: GCA_019739055.1. Lineage (NCBI taxonomy): Eukaryota > Viridiplantae > Streptophyta > Magnoliopsida > Malpighiales > Passifloraceae > Passiflora > Passiflora organensis. Next base: position 1,779,933 of record JAEPBF010000022.1, read on the forward strand.
AAAAGTAACTAAGGGAGTTGTCCCGATTTGCACTAGAGGAGGATTTCTCACCATATTAGCTTACTAGACAATTTCAAGATGGGCTGAGTACCGAACTTAAAACCATTGTGGATACGAAACCGGTGTAGAATTTGCAAAAATTAATCATTGCTGTGACTGAAGCCAAGAAGATCGTGCAAAGCAGGAAACCATCCACAACAAGTAGTGGTGGATCATTCAGGTCTGATTCAAAGTTCAATCGGCATACGGGACCCTATCCTTTAAGGTCCTACCCTCCGAAGAATAATGGTAATGGGGGTAACTTCAGAAGAAACTTTTTCGGTCCTAATTCTAATCGATCCGCGTAGAATTCGCAGCCACAACAATGCTACAATTGTGGCAAGATGGGCCATGTATAGAGGGAATGTCCCAAACTGAGACGTATCACAAGCACACCGAATCCCAATCGAGGTGGGTATGCCAATCCCAGTAAACCACCAGCACGCGCACTTGGGGGACCACTGAGCGGACCTACAAGTGAGGCTCAACCCAGGCCAACGAGATTGTTCACCTTAACTGACACCGAAGCTAGTCCTGATATGGTGAAAGGTACTATTTCCATATTTTCTCAAAACGCTAAAGTGTTATTAGATCCCAGAGAAAATAGATCATTTGTGAGTCCAAGGATAGCGCTTAGTTCAGATTGGCCTCTCTCGTGTGTCCTCCTATTGCGTTTCTGACTCCTTTGGGAGAGCAACTGACTTGTGATCTAGTCTACATTGGTTGTGTTGTACGTATGGGTCCGAATATATTTCAAGTGGATCTGATTCCATTGGACATCTAAGAGTTGGATGTGATCTTAGGCATGGATTGTCTAGCAAAATATCAAGCCCAAATGGAGTGTTTCACCAAGCGTGTGTGGTTCACTCTTCCTGATGGTTCCGAGTATTGCTTTGAGGGTTATAGGCAAGAGTTCCATCTTGCATGATTTCCTAGCTCGATGCGAAGCGATTGACCAGCAAAGGATGTTTAGAGTACCTCAGGCATGTACATGACGTGTCTAAAGAATCCTCAGATCTTGATTCTATTCCAGTGATTCGTGAATTTCCGGATGTATATCCAGAAGACATAGCCAGTTTGTCGCCGACAGAGAAATAGAATTTGGCATTGAACTAGTGTTGGGTACAAATCCGATTTCCATTCCTCCTTATCGTATGGCTCCTACGAAAAAGAAAGAAATGAAGATGCAATTGGAAGATTTGTAGGATCGTGGTTTCATCCGACCCAATGTGTCACCTTGGGGAGCACTTGCCTTGTTCGTGAAAAAGAAGGACAGTTCGCTGCGATTGTGAATTGACTATCGACAGCTGAATCATGTGACCGTGAAGAACAAGTACTCTCTTCCATGCATCGTTGACTTGTTCGACCAGCTCCAAGGTGCAGTCGTGTTTTCCAAGATCGATCTCAAATCGGGATACCATCAGTTGCGTTTTCGTGAAGCTAATATTCTTAAGACTGCATTCAGATCGCGATACAACCACTACGAATTTCTGGTTATCCCATTCGATTTGACCAATGCACCAGCCGTGTTCTTCGACCTGATGAATCGAGTATTTTGTGAGTTCCTGGACAGATTTGTGATAGTCTTCATCAATTACTCAAAATCAGAAGAGGAGCATGTTGAGCACTTGCAGATTGTGCTGAAAATTTTAAGGGATCGACACCTATTCTCAAAGTACTCCAAATGTGAATTCTGGTTACGCGAAGTTGGATTCCATGGCCATGTTGTTTCCGTCCGTGGTTTACTGGTTGATCCAAAGAAGATTGAAGCTGTAGTTGCTTGGGAACCCCCGTGGACTGTATTCGAAGTTCACAGTTTCCATGGTTTAACTAGATACCACCATTTCTTCATGGAGAGTATTTCATTGCTTGCTGGACCATTGACAAAGTTGACATACAAAGGAGAGCCATTCATGTGGAACGAGAAATGCTAGCGAATTTTTGAAGAATTGAAGAACCGTTTAGTTTCTGCACCTATTCTTACCTTTCTAGTCAATGAAAAAGAGTTTGTGGTGTACAACGACGCATCAAAATCTTGACTTGGATGCGTATTAATGCACTATGGGAAAGTCGTTGCTTACGATTCCCGATAGTTGCGACCGCACGAAAGCAACTATCCTACACATGATTTGGAGATTGCGGCCGTGGTGTTTGCATTGAAAATATGGTGCCACTACCTGTATGGTGAGACGTGCAGAATCTTCACCGACAAAAAAAGCTTGAAGTATCTCCTTACATAAAAGGAATTGAACATAAGACAATGAAGATGGATGGAGGTGATTAAAGACTATAATTTGATCATCGAATATCATCCCGGAAATGCGAATGTTGTTGATGCTTTAAGCTGAAAGATCCATCCTCCTTCCCCATTGGTTTTGGTGTACATGCACACCCAATACATGCCAATGTTGGTGGATTTGAGAGCTACACATGTGCTTCTTGGCGCTGATTTTTCTGGTTCGTTGTTAGCTCGAATCGAAATCATGCCTACCTTGATTGAAGAAATCCGGATTGAGCAATCAGAAGATCCAAAATTGGCTGAAATTTGGAAACAACTATCTAGTGGTGTTGATGCCATAGCTCGTGATTTCGGAGTGCGAGATGATGGAGTTCTTGTCTTCAGAAACCAAGTATGTGTGCCTCAAGAAGTTGATAATCGTAATCTGATTTTTTTCTGAGGCATATAGTTTAAAGTTCGTTATTCATTCTGGTAGTACTAAGATGTACTGAGATCTGAAAGAACAATATTGGTGGCTGAACATGAAGCGCCACATTGCTCAGTTCGTTGCCCGATGCCTCGTATGTCAACAAGTGAAGATCAAGCATCAAAGACCCGTTGGTTTACCTTAGTTACTTCCAATTCCAGAATGGAAGTGGGAGCATGTCGCGATGGAATTTTTGACCGGTTTGACTAGATCTGAACAAGGATTCGATGCCATTTGGGTGATCGTGGATCAACTAATGAAATCAGCACACTTCCTTCCTGTTCATATAACAGAAACCCCCGAGAGATTGGTTGTTTGTTATTTGGACGAGATTGTTCGTTTACATGGCATACCAGTTTCTATTGTTTCAGATCGTGACCCTTGTTTCACCTCACAATTTTGGGAGAAATTCCAAAATGCTATGGGTTTAAGATTAAATCTTAGTACAGCTTCTCATCCCCAGACCGATGGTCAATCTGAAAGAATAATTTAGACATTTGAAAACATGTTGCATGCGAGTGTATTAGAAAAAAATACCAGTTGGGATCAATGTCTACCTTTAGCAGAATTCATTTACAACAACAATTATCATATAAGCATCGGTATAGCTCCTTATGAAGCATTATATGGGAGACATTTCAGAACTCCTGTTTGCTGGAATGAAGTAGGTGAGAGATGCCTAGACAATCCAGAATTGATTGATCAGGTAACAGAGTAGCTGAATTTGGTTCATCAAAGAATGAAGACAACGCAAGATAGACAGAAAAACTATGCCAATAATCAACAAAGGGAGCTGGAATTTATGGTAGGTGACATGGTGTTTCTGAAAGTCACCCCATGGAAAGGTGTCCTTCGTTTTCAGCAGCGAGGTAAGCTAGCACCTCGTTACATTGGACCATATGATATTGTTGAAAGGATCGGCCCTATTGCATACCGACTTGCATTGCCTCCAAACATGGAAAGAATTCACAATGTATTTAATGTTTCAATATTGAGAAAATATATGCGAGACCCTGCTCATGTGCTTGAAGAACCACTAGTTAAGGTTGCTGAAGACTTATCCTACCACGTACAGCTCGTTGACATACTAGATCGGTCAGTTTGTCAGCTTCATAGTCAAAGCATGCCTATTGTACGAGTGGTTTGGTGTAAAGGCCAAATCAAGGAATAGTCTTGGGAGACTGAGGTATCTATGTGTGCAAAATTTCCTTACCTATTTTGTTAGGTACTTGTGCTGAAATTTCAATGATGAAATTTTTATGAGGAGAGGATGTGAGACCCTGATTTTTGTGTCCTAGAAGTCCAAAAGCCAATACAGCTGAAATGACCTTTTTCCTTTGAAGAAATGGATGTCTGATAGCTGAAAATGGTATAGAAGGTCCCTTCCTATTTTTGATGATTTCATTTCCTTTCTAATTCATTTCCTTCTTGGTTTCTCCTTATCAAAAATGATATATCTCATAAAATTAAGAGATAGTTCCAGAATTTAATTCTAATGATTATCTCCTTATATCTAACCTTAAAAGTAGAAACAATTAATCCCAATAATCCTATAAACATACCATCCAGCCACACATGTCCACACACACCAAAAACACACAAAATCATCAAGCGATCAAACCCTACACTCTACCTTTGCTGCCGAAAACTCCTTAACCTTCACCATAGCAGACTTCTTTCATCCTTCATCAGTTTTATGCAAATAATAGCTTGTTGGAAAGTTTTTTCCATCCTCTATCTTGCTACATTGGTTTCATCATCAGAAGGTTAGAATTGCCATATACTTTTTCTTATCACAATTCCTAGGGTTTGGTGCTGAAATTCTTTGATTGATCCTCCAATTGGTTTCTGTTATTGTTCTTTTTATTCATATGATTGTTTGGCACCTATTCATGTTATAATATCATAGATTCATCTTTTTAATCTTTTCCGTGTGTTACTAACACCTAATCCTTCCTTTTTAACATGAAATTGCAACTTTTAAGTCCCTTATGCATGAAATCATAGTTTGTCCTATTGCCCTATCCTAAGTGCCGAAATTTGTATGATTGATTGGGATGATAAATCAGGTTGATTCTTGTTTTGTTCTTGGCTATCCATCACACATCCAAGGGGGAGGTACCTGCGGTATCTAACCACTAGTTTCTAATAGGTTCGATGAGTGGAATTGGTAAGAAAATAGGATGTTTACTTGGTTATTGAGTATGCATGCTTAGTATGGTTTTGCCTTTTCCTCGTGATGATATAGGTGGTTCGGATCTTATAAATAAAGGCAAAGGAATAGTTTCTTGTTCAGAGACAAGAGAGGTAGGATCTTTACCTCATCGATTTCTCTAGAGATCTTTGTTGCTTATTTGATGTTTTCAGTGCATGTTCTTGTTGAATGGTATATGCGCATGCCTTGTGTTTGGTATTCTTGGTAGCATAATGAATTAAGGAGTTGGTAGGCAAATTCAAACCCCTAAGATACATTGTGCATGCCTAATTCGCATGTGTTGTGTATTTTGAAAATGATGAATGTATTATGATATGATTAAGGTTGTCTTGTTGTGATGTTATGCCTTGTACTTGCTTGTGTGTGCTTGTACATATTTATGTGTCAGGATCCTTTTCTGTTGGCCATTTGAGGTAAGTGTTGATGTTCCTGAGGAGAGGAGAGGTTCTTACTGGTATGGGAGTCCTATGGGTGGCAATCTCCTGCAAGAGCTCGCTGGATGCCTAGTCCTGTGTGTTGGGTAGATTCCTTGTCCTATTTACTAGCAAGATGCCCTAATTCTGTGTGCTGGTTAGGATGCCTAATCCTATGTGCTGGTTAAAATGCCTAGTCCTGTATGCTAGCTAGATGCCTAATCCTATGTGCTAGCTAGATGCCCAGTCCTATGTGCTGGCAAGATGAATAGGCTTGCTGATTAGCTTAAGTGCTAACCTTTACTTTTTGTGCAGCAAAGCCTTGGACAACATAGGTGGAAGTGGATGGCCTTTTCTGTTGATGAGATTGATTGATGATTTTCCTGCCTATGTACTTCTAATTTTCGAAATTGTTTGCAGTCTACCCTTAGCCAATAGTTTTTGGTCTTATGCCTATTATGATTGCTTATTGGTTGCGTGATAGCCTTTAGATATGTAGGCGAATCTGATGTTGTTCGTAAGATGTTTATTTAAGATTTCTACAGATCTTATGATATTGTGACCCTACTGAGATTCTTGTAATCTCACCTTGTTGTTTTCACCATTTTTTCAGGCCTAGGTACATTCTCTGTTTGTGGTACCAGTGTGTGCGATCAAGGCTGCACGGCGGGATGATATTGAATCATATTCGTATGCCTGTTTCCTTGATTGCTTGCTCATATAACATAAAGATTGATTGTTCATGGTACCAGTGTGTGAGATCAAGAGTGTACGGAGGGATGATATTGCATCATATTCGCATGCTTATTTCCTTGATTGCTTGTGCATATAACATAAAGATTGATTGGACTATTTTCTGGTTTTTAGAATACCTCCTTTATTTGCTTATTTCCAAAATTTATTGGGGATACACTTGCTGGATTTTGAGATCCCTATGGGACTTGTGTGTGGTTCCTTTGATAAATTATAAAGACTACCGCTGATGTTTTTATTCACTCTGTTTACTGCCAGATTGTATGTCCATTATCATGCTCCAATCTTTAAAAAGCATAAGTAAAGAATCTGATAAAAATCAGACCTAAGGGGGGATAAGCCTTGTGAGATTCAAATTGGTCCTAGGTTGGGTTTATTTGGGTTTCATGGTAGTTAGGGTCCTAGTAAATCGAACTCGGGTCCTTAAATTTCAGATTTCCATTGATATGGCACAGTACAAGGCTTTGTTTGGCAGGCGGTGTTGTACACCCTTGTGTTGAGATGAGGTAGGCAAGAGGAAGCTTGATAGTCTTGAGATGATTAAGTAAGTGACAGAGTAGTTGGCTTTGATCAGATAGAGATTGAAGACAGCTCAAGACAAATAGAAGAATTATGCAGATAACCACCATCAAGATCTTGAGTTTGAGATGGGAACATGGTGTTTTTGAAGGTCGCACTTTGGAAAGGTGTGATCCTTTATCAGTAGCATGGCAAGTTGGCACTGAGGTACATCAGTCTGTATGCTATCATCGAGAGGATTGGACCAGTGGAGTACAAACTTAATTTTCCACCGTCTTTGGAGAGGATCCATAATGTATTCCATGTTTTGCTGTTGAGGAAATACATTAGGGATATTTCTCACATTTTGGAGATGCCACCGGTGGAGATAGCCAATGACTTATTGTATTCGACCCAGCCGGTTGAGATCATGGAAAATGCAGTGAAACAGCTTTGGCGTCGCAGTGTTCTGATGGTCAAAGTAGTTTGATGCAGTGACAAATACGAGGAGATGACCTGGGAGACCAAGTTGTCGATGAGAGAACAGTACCAGCAGTTGTTTGAGGCATAAAATAAGTGAATTTTGAGAACGAAATTCTTATAAGAAAGGGAGGATGTGAGACCTCATCCCTCCAAGTGCCTAGTTAGCAAAACTGTTCAGCGAGAGTGTTCGAGGTTGACCAGTTTGACCTGAGAATTAACCGTTGACTCAAGAGTTATACTTACGGTGGACACAATCATAGAAAGTCTAGGTGTGTGTCTAGGCATCTTAGAGAGTGGCCTAGGTTTAGTGTTGAGGTTTGAGTCAATGAAAATTAAGATTGGCCGATTCGAGGTCTGTTTTGAGTGACCGGGTGTTTTGGAACCGCTAGTTATTTTATGGGCTTGATTACCCATTTTTTAGCCCAAGTAAATATTTAGCCCATTTTTTTAAGTTTATTGGTTTTAAAACTCATTTTGGCCCACTCAGGGCGTATCAGGCTTTTAAAATATATCAACTAAGTCTTTTCCGAGCTTTTAGGCTCGGAGTATAAATACCCAACCCAACCCAACACTTAAATTTTTAAGTGTCGAAATCAGCACCAGCAGCCTATTCTCTCCCCCTTCTCTCCTCTTTCTCTTTCCCATTTCCCTCCCGATAACACCGTTCAAAATTCATCAATTTCCTTCCAACGAAAACTACCGAGTTTCATCCCTAAATACTTTCCTAGCATTCCTTGGCCGATTTCCACTGTTAGTTATCGATCGAGGAGTTATAATCTGATTGTTTACCACTTTAGAGTACTTTTTGGGGACTTTGTGGTAACTGCTCTAAATTTCCATTTCTGTTGTCGATTTTTGGTTCCGATAGTTTGCAGTCGATGTTTGTAAGTCGGTTTGATGGTTTTAATTTTTCAAAAATGCCCTTTCATCCATGGATGTGCATTTTTCAGTTCAGTGGTATTTTCAGTAATTTTGAGTGTTTTGAGATTTTGATTGAATTGTCGATTATGTGTGTTTTCGATGCTTGGGTCAATTGATTTATGTGTTGAGGAGTGTGTTTGTGGTCTAAGAAACCTGATCGAGTGATCGGGTGAGCTTGGGTGTTGATTCTGAGTTGTGACTGGCTTGTGCAAGGTTTGGGTGTTTCACCGGTTGGTTCAATTTCCAGAGTACTGAGTTGTGAGCATGTTGCTACTGTCAGTTGTTAGTGTGAGTTGTTAGTGTGAGATGTGTGTTAATGTAAGAGTTTTTGGCTAAGAGTTGCTTTTCAATTTTGAGTCGTTCAGTCGATTTTGCCAGTTTTGATGCTTATGTGTGTGTTAATACAATTTGTGTGTTTAGGCTGTGCTGGAGCGATCGATAAGGACAAAGGTATTTCCACTGAATTTTCCACGTGACAAGAGGAAGGAGTTTATCTTTCATTGGCATATTCAAAATCATTTTGTGGTTTCAATTTAAAAAACGGTAAATGCTTCGTGTTGAAAGAAGGCTATACGTATGATGTGTTTGACGTATTAGCTTCGTGAACTTGCTTTCCATGTTTTAAATGCACGAGCTATGTGGTTGAACTCCTAAGCATGTGACCCTTTGTTTGAAATTGTTCGGTTGATTCGTGTTACACCCGTGTGTTGTTCTTGTTGAGCTTCTTGACTTGAGTGTTTGGAGTGTTGTGAGGTGTTTTTCGTCATCGAGAAACCATGGTAAGGTTTACCAAGGGTTCCAGTGAGTTTCGGGAGCATTCAAATTCCATTTTGGGGTGCGTACCCCATCTGGAAGGGGTACACGCCCGTGTACCAGTCCCTAGAGCCTGTGTACTATTCTGGACAGAACAGTACACAGCCTGGATAGGCAGGGTACATGCCTATGCACCAGGCTGTGTACCTATACATGTCCTGTCCCAGCAATTTACATGGCCGTGTACACCTCTGTCCCCTTCTCCTGTTTCGATTCCACACGCCTACGTACCCATTCCGGTGACTCTCGTACCCTTCCTACAACCCGTGTGCATCATTTTGAGACCCCCAAACCTACCCTAAACCTATTCAACACCATCAAACATCAAATCGTACCCAAACCAACCCCACATAAGTGCCCTTTATGGTGATTACTTGCATTAAATGCATTATTGGATTTCAAGTAAAACTATATATGTATGTTCTTAAGAATAACTTGGAATTGATAAATGATGTTTGGCCAAACATGATAAGTACATATTTCTTGCCAATGGGTTTTGAATGGAAGAACTATATGTGTGTGCCTAATGAGGGCTGTGACCTAGCAAGATATGTGTTTATCTTGTGATTGAGTGTGATAGAATGATTTCTCCACTCAACTGTGGATAACATTGACAGTATGGGATTTATATGTATTTTGTAATTAAAAATTAACTTAATTGTGGATAACATTGGCAGTAGAGGACTTATATGTATTTTGTAATGAAAAATTAACTATGAGTGAGCTTTCGGTTTCTCTTAGCACAAGGGATTCCAAAAGTGCTTTGTAATCCACCGCAATAGGTTTTAAGGCTTAGTAGCCCATGTGATAATGTGATGTATTATTGTGAGGTTCTATTGGTGTGAGACCCTGAATTTTAAGTCCTAGAAGTCCAGAAGCCAGTGCAGGTGAAAAAGACCATTTTGCCTCTGAAAAAAAGGATGTGTGATGGCCAAAATTGGTAAGGGATATCTAGTAATTATTTCTGATATTAATTCAATTTAAATTGATTCTTTATTGGTTGATAATTACCTTAGGAAATAAAAACCCTAAGTTTAGGGGGGATAATTATAGAATTTAATTCTGATAATTATCTTACTTTAATTAAGCCTTGAAGATAGGGATTTTAATCTCATAACCATCTTATATAAATAGAAATTCAGCCACACAAAAATCTTATACAGAAAACACACAAAATTCGTAGTAAATAAAAACCCTACACCTCCCAATTTTTGTTAAAATCATCATGAACTTCAAACAAGCATAACTCTCTCATCATTTGTCAGATTTCTGAAAATAATAGCTTGTTGGAAAGATCTTTTCATCCTCTTTCCAACAATCTATTTTTTTGTCTGAAGGTTAGTGTTTCTTTCTTTAAAGTTAAATCAACATTTGGCGGAACTGTCAAAATCTTCTTGAACTTCAAACAAGCATAACTCTCTCATCGTTTGTCGAATTCCTGAAAATAATAGCTTGTTGGAAAGCTCTCTTCATCCTCTTTCCAATAATCTTGGTTTCTCATTTGAAGATTAGTATTTTTTTCTTTAAAGTTAAATCGAAATTCGACGGAATTAGGTTTTCAGATTTTTATAATTCTGTCTTTGATTGATCTCTGATGTTGTTACCTTTATTCATATGATTTTTTAATATCCATTCATAGTGAACAATAATGAATTCATCCTTTGAATCTTTTCTATACATGAAATCAGTATGCCTTACATTTGCCCTACTGCCCTATTGTTGCCTATCTTGATCAATTGATTAACCTATTGGATTCTGATCTTGTTTCTTTAGATTATACATGTTATAAACCTTTAATCCTTCCTTATTAACATGAGATCGCAACTCCTACAACTTGTTAACATAAAATCGCAACTTTCCCTATTCTTAATGCCAAAAATTGTATGATAATTAGGGATAGTAATTCAGGTTGTTTCTAGTTAAGTTCTTGGCTATCACATCACACGTCCAGGGGGAGGTACTTGAAGCATCTGATCACTGGTTTCTGATAGGTTTGGTGACTGGAATTGGTAAGGAAATTGGATATTGGATATGCATACTTAGTTTGGTTTTGGCTTTGCCTTCTGATGCTATAGGTAATGGAGAATTATTGAATAAAGACAAAGGAATAACTTCTTGTTCAGAGACAAGAGAGGTAGGATCTAAGCCTCATCAGTTTCTCCAGAGATCCTTGTTGTTTGCTTGTTAATTTCGGTGTCTTTACATGTAATGTTGTATGCGCATATGTTGTTGTAGGAATTCTTGAATTGGGACCAAGATGCGATCCTCTAGGCTATACCGAATCCCTTAAGATAGGATATAAGTGCCTAGTTTTCATGTGTTGTGTGTATTAAACATGTTGATTGTGTTCTGACATGATTAAGGATACCCTGTTGTGGTATTGTGTTTTGTACTTGCTTGTGTGTGATGGTACGTGTTGTGTGTCAGGATCCTTTTCTGGTGTCCATTCGGGGTAAGCATTGATGCTCCTTGTGAGAGGGGAGGTTCTTATTGGTATGGGAGTCGTGTGGGTCGCAAGCCCCAACATGAGCTCGATGGATGTCTGGTCCTTGTGTGGCCAGAAGCCCTGTCCTTGTGTGGCAGGAAGCCCTTGTCCTTGTGTGGCTTGGGATGACTTGTCCTTGTGTGGCAAAATGAATAGGCTTACTGAATAGCTTGTGTGTTAACCATTTACCTTTTGTGCAGTAAGCCTTGGACAACACAGGTGGAAGGGGATGGCCTTTCTTCTTCATTGCCGAGAGCAATCTGATGAGTTCTACCTGCCTGTGTACTTCTGAGTTTTTGAAAGTATTTGTAGTCCCCCTAAGCCTTAGATTTGGCTCTACCTTTTTTAACTGAATTCTTGAATTACGTGATCCCCTTTAGTTGCTAGGAATGTTCTAATGTTGTTTAGGAGATTTGTGTTTATGGTTTCTGCAGATTTTATGATGTTGTGACCCTACTGAGATTCTTATAATCTCATTTTGTTGTTTCCACCATTTTTTAGGCTTAGGTACATTCATTGTTCATGGTACCAGTGTGTGAGATCAAGGCTACACGGCGGGGCGATATTGCATCGCCTTTGCATTCCTATTTCCTTGGTTGCTTGCTCATACAATATGATCATAGATTGGACTACTTTTCTGGTTTTTCAAGATCCCTGTTTTGCTTGTTATATTTTGGAACATGTTGGAAGATTTCTTGCTGGTTATTTGGATCCCTATGGGACTTGTGTGTTTTGATTCCAATAATTAAATTTAAAGACTTCCGCTGATGTTTTATTCACTCTGTAAGATACCAGAATGATTGTCAAATATCATGCTCCATTTGTTATCAAACATATAGAACGATCATGCTAAAAGTCAAAAAAAATTAATGGGTAAGCCTGATGGGATTCAAATAGGTTCTAGGTGTCTTTGGGCTTGTTTGGATTTCACGGCGGTAATGGCCTTAATCGGAGCAAATTTTAATAGGTAGGAATTGGGGCCATTACAATTGAGCTGGTATTTACTGCATAGTTTTTTATAAATCATGAATATTGTATACTTGTTTGTGAAACACTTGAGTGAATGTTTAGAACATATGGATGAAATTAATGTTTAAATATAACTGTTTTATATTTGATTTTTTGTATGCCTCTATTCCACCAGATGTGCTTATAACGTTGTAACTTCCACTAAGGTCTTTGATCTCACCCCCCTCTAGTTGATCTTTTCAGGGTTAGTTTGTTCATTGTAGCTGATCGTCCTTGAGGTTGAGTATTCCCGGTGTTGGTATTAGGGATGGGCTATTGCACCTACACATCTTGGAAACTCGACATATTTATGTTTTTTTATGTTTACATACTTGGACGATATACATGCTTGTTTTGGATTTCAATGGTTGTTGTAGACCCGTTGTGGGCTTGATTTCCCCTACTTGGCACTTATTACTCATGTATGACTCATATTTTTATTATGTTACGAGATGCGTGCCTTGAGCATTTTTCGTATGGATCCATATGGGCTTGTGTGTATGGACTCAGTATGTAGCATGTTTGGGGCCGTATGGTCTGTTGTATGTGTTTTAAAGACTTCCAATGTATCTGTGTGCATACTCCGATGTTTATTTATGTCGGGTATGATTTGTGATGTGACATGCTCTTTTTAAAAGAAAATGTTCAAATTTGTATGTATTTTTGGGATTTTAGATTCGTAAAATTAACGCGAACCTTGTACGGTTCCAATTGTTCTACGTGTTGGGTCGATCAAGACTACATGGCGGTGAGGGTCTCATTTACCAGGAGCAGATCCTTACAATAAACTTTGAGGGGGGTTTATTTTGGAGAATATTTTGTGAGGGTAAAAAGGGATGGTGGTTGAGTATTTATAGTAGGTTGTGTATGACGTGAGAGTGGGTGGGATAAGGTCAAAACAAGAGATAAGAGTAAAGATTGAGATAAAGGTGGAGGTTGAGAAAAAAAAAATTTGACAAAAAGTAGGTGGATGAAATGTGGAAGAGTGAGAAAAAATTGTGGACATGCCTTGGTGGATTGATTGCAATTTGAAATCTGCAAGTGTAGTTGCTAAGGTGCACGAATTGTGGGACCCATTTTATATGAGATGTAGTAGTGTTATGTCAATTTAAGTGATAGATTTTGGTGTTTCAAAATTTGAAGAGAAATGTGGTATAAGAAGTAGTGATGAGGTAGGATTAAGATCATGTTAAATCATTTCAAAACTAGTATAACTTTTTTTGAATTAATGAAGAAAATATATTTTGAAATAAAAATATATTTTTTTCAAAAATGATGAAAAACTACAATTTAGAATTCGTGGGATTGCAACTCTAGTGAATGTATTATTAAGGAGAGAAACTATGATAGACACATGATGTTCGATGTTGACTTTGAGGCTAGTTTGTGAGTGGCGTAAAGTTTGGGTCAAGGATAACATAGATATCCAAAAACTTTGATAGTTGTATAGCCAAGATTTTTTTGAAATAATTTCTAGAATGAGGACTGATCATCTAAGACAGGTGTGGGTAACCTAATGATTAAATAGGTTGCATAGTGACAAGCAGTTGATGTAATAAAATCCTTGATATTTCTATAAGATGTCTATGACGACGTTTAGCAATTGCAATGCTTTTTGGTATGTAAAGTAGTGGTAATAGATGTTCAATTTCATGATATTATATGTAAGGTGTGAGAGACAGGTATTTTGTTCCACCATCGGATAAAGACATTTGATGTGATAGCTGAATGATTTTTCTAACAATGGGTACAATCTTTTGAAAATATCAAGAACTTCAATTTTACATTGTAAGGTGTGGAGCCAAATGTATTTTGTATAATGATAAAAGAAATAGAATAATATTTTTTTGTTAATAGATAACACTGGAGATAGCCCCCATAGATCACTAAAAATAGTTTGTGGGGTTGAGAGCTTGAAAGGGAAAGTGTCACGCCTCGGACCTAAACATTACACGCGACAGTTGTAGTAGGCCCATTATATACACTGTTATATCATGCAACAATGCATATAGTCAACCTACAAGGCTAATGGTATAAAATATAAAATAGAGATGGAAATGAAATAATTAATATACATAATATGTAGCGGAATCAATCGAATGATACAATGTTGTCCGATGACAATGTGAATTAAACAATTTCAACAATACTACTCAAGAATTAATTCAGTATGATGCCTCTAACACACTTAGACATTTTAAGGGGAAATCCTATGAATACAATGCTCATAAAATTACCTCGATCGCACTAGTTCCATCATCATTTTCTTTTTATTTCCTCATATTGCCTGGGAGTGAGCTCCTAATTATCATTCCTGTGAACATGCCAATAATCTACAGAATCCTGTCACGTGAACTGACAGGAAAAATATACAAGGCAATTTGCATGCATTGACATTATAATCAAATAAACATACTGGCATATCTTAATTCTATTAGTTCATACACACCAGTTTATTAACGCATGCAGTCATTCTCATGCGATGATACACGTAATCAGAGTCAATTCAAATGTAGCCCGTATAACTCATCAGAGCATATATATTATCGTGATTCGGGCTTGGCAATAACTTCCAGTCTATCCGGGCCAAGGACAGGACTAGAGCTCGTCAGTGACACTCTATTCTTATTATTACTCATTTTATCTTATCAAATTATGCAGTAGACAAATCCATGTGCAATTTAAATCCTAGCCTAATCCATTAATGATGTTGGGGCGTTAGATGATGGTAGCTTCACCTAATCGATCCCCACACTGAAGGATCCTGATTAATTAAATTAATAAAAAAATAAAACCCTATTTCAACCTTATTACCGCGTGAATTAACGTCTCCACGCCACTCTACCAAACCTGGAAAGCTCTCAAGGGTTTCATAGGTTACCCCATGCGGACTCGGTGCATTCTACATGCCGATGTCAATTGCCGAATGTGCCTAGTGCATTTTATGCATTTCAACAATCCAAGCATAACAAGACAGGCACACTCATGCATAACATAATCTTCAATGCTCATTTTTCCTTTTATCATGCTTAACATAACTCATCACTAGCACTCACATACTATTCCAGTTATTCACTTCTTATTAGTCATATTTTTAACAATTCATGCCAGCAATTTATCAAAAGAAAGAAGATTTCGTTCACTCATGGGTTTTGAAGCCCAATTAGTTAACGATGACGCTCCAGACTGATTCCTTAAGATCCTACCATTACAGGTATCCACCTATGCACAATTACATAATACCATATAAAATCACATGTCTAACTCCTTAACTCGATGCGTTTCTACCCGACAATCAATTTGTGACCAAACCAAGTTATTTTTCTATTTTTTTTAATTCTCGAATCTTGTTTGATTTTATTGATCTATTAAATCAAGTCCAATTCATGAAAATTTGATATCACTAGATTCTAAATCAATTCTAATATTTTCTATAAGTTTTTTGGAATTTTTCTAAATTTGTTACTATTTATTTTGAAATTTTATATATTTTTTGGCTATTTTTTTAATTTTCTAGAATTTATTTAAATTGGACCAATCACAATGCACCACATGGCAGCTCCAGACACTCCCACACCTACACCCAACCCCATCTCCAAACCTAGTCCCAGACCACCACGTGGACCAATCATGGCTAGCCACATCGTCCAAACCTCAAGTTCGGACCAAACCTATCCACCTTACCCGAATGACATATTGCCTTGTCCTACACCTGGTGACTCGTCTCACAAAGACGCCTCGGACGACAGGTCGTCTTCAACCTCTGGCTTACCAGCGATTGCACAATGGAAATCGAAAAACTACCCAGAATCCGATCTCCATGATTACAATCCCAAAACTCACAAAAAAACATATCAAATCAAAGCTCTATTCCTAAGGAACTTAAATGTACAAAAAGATCAAGCTTTTACCAGCTAAATCCAGAAAATTTGAAGAAAAAAGAGATGGTTTCCGAACTTTGAAAATCACCTCAGGCACCACTCTCATTAGCATGAATCTACACAAAATTTTATGGGGATTCATTGTCGAGCCCTAACTCATCCTTGGGAAGAGTTTTCAGAGCATTTTGAGCTCTGGAGGGGGAATGGGGATTCTCGACCCGGATAAACGTAAGAATAGGTCAAAAGTGGCCATAGAAGGATCTCGATCGGAACACAGTTGTTAGGGCAAAACGACTTCATTTTGCTTCCGTACAAAATAATGTTGTTCCAAGGTGGAATGACACAGCTCAAGAGATACCCTCCTAAGCATCAAAGCGACACTATGGGCTGTTGTTTTGACCATCTCGAGTCAAAACGACATTTATGTGTGTCGTTTTGGCTTATAAATTATTATATTAATATTTAATGATATAATTTAATATTTTATAATATATCTTTTTTATCCCGATAATAATTTAAAATACCTAATAAATACCATATTACTCTGAAAAAAATATCCCAAAACTTTCTATAAATCTCTTATAATAAATATACAATTTATGAAAAATCAAATACCTCAATTGATAGCTTCAAAAATTTACCATAATTTCAAATACGATTCCAAAAATTATCAAAAAATTTATACAACCTTAAATATATCCAATAGACCAATCTATGATCTTAAGATTCCAAAATCAATATTAGAGCTTCATTTAAAATTTTTCAATCATAAATAGAAAATTAAAATAATTTCTTAAAATTAATATTTTTCTTCAAAATGTTATAACTTACTCATTAAATCCAATAATCAATCCCGATCCGTAGATTAAGGACCACCTTTCATAAGGAATCGGAGTAAGATGCGACGATTTTTTCCAGGAAATCCCCAACGAAAAATACACCCTATCCCTTCTTTCCTATCGAATCGATCATAACCACTACCCACCAATGATATCATTCCTTAAATGGACTTTCCGGCCCACGTAGCTAGAAAAAATATCGAATTCTCATAGAAAGGGTTAGGGAAAAGATGTAAGATCCCGAATTTTGAGTCATAGAAGTCCAGAAGCCAGTGTAGGTAAAAAGACCATTTTGCCCATGAAGAAAAGGATGTGTGATAACCGAAATTGGTAAGAAATGTTTGGTAATTATTTCTGGTATCAATTCCCTTTAATTTGGTTCTTAATTTGTTGATAATCACTTTAGGAATTAAAATCCCTAAAATTAAAAGGGGATAATTACAGAATTTAAATCTATAAGTTATCTTACTTTAATAAAGCCTTTAAAATAGTAATCTTAATTTTTATACCCATCCATTATAAATAGTAAGTCAACCACACAAAAATCATTCATAGAAAACACACAAAACTCGTATAGTCTAAAACCCTTACACCTCTCTATATCTGCTAAAATTCGCTGAAACTTTAAACCAGCATAACTCTCTCATTGCTTATCGGATTCCTGAAAATAATAGCTTATTGGAAAGTTCTCTTCATCCCCTTTCTAACCATCTTTGGTTTTTCTTCAGGAGGTTGGTATTTCTTTCTCGTAAGATAAGTCGAAACTCGGCAGAACTGCCGAAATCTTCTTGAACGTCAATGTAGTATAACTCTTTCATCGTTTGTCGGATTTCTGCAAATAATAGCTTTTTGGAAAGCTCTCTTCATCCTCTTTCCAACCATAGTTTTTTTGTTGTTTTGACGTTCGTATTTCTTTGTCAAAAAATACGATGAAGATCGACGGCGGAATTAGGTTTTAAGATTTGTATAATTCTGCCTTTGATTGATCTCTGATGTTGTTGCCTTTATTCGTATGATTGTTTAATATCCACTCATAGTGAAAAATTATGAATTCATCCTTTTAATCTTTTCTATACATGAAATTAGTATGCCCTACCTTTGCCCTACTACCCTATTGTGTCTATCTTGATCAATTGATTAACCTATTGGATTCTGATCTTGTTTCTTTTGATTATACATGTTATAAACCCTAATCCTTCCTTGTTACATGATATTGCAACTCTTACAACTTGTTAACATGAAATCGTAACTTGCCCTATTGCCCTATTCTTAGTGCCGAAAATTGTATGATAATTAGGGATGGTAATTCAAGTTGATTCTTGTTAAGTTCTTGGCTATCACATCACACATCCAAGGGGGAGGTACCTGTGACATCTGATCACTGGTTTATTATAGGTTTGGTGAGTGGAATTGGTAAGGAAATAGGGTATTTAATTGGATATTAGATATGCATACTTAGTTTGGTTTTGGCTTTGCCTTGTATAGGTAGTGCAGAATTATTGAATAAAGACAAGGGAATAGCTTCTTGTTCAGAGACAAGAGAGGTAGAATCTATATCTTATCGGTTTCTCTAGAGACCTCGTTGTTTGCTTAATTGATTTTGGTACCTATGATTGTGAAACTGTATGCGCATTCATATTAAATAATGCATGCTTGAGTTGCGGATTGAATTGAGGAATTTCTAGGCTATACTGAATCCCTTAAGGTAGGTTAGGAGTGCCTAGCTTGCATGTGTGATGTGTATTGAACATGCTGAATGTGATCTGACAGAATTGAGAATACCCTGTTGTGGTTTTGTGCTTTGTGCTTGCCTGTGTGTGCTTGTATGTGTTTGTGTGTCTAGATCCTTTTCCGGTGGCCATTCGGGGTAAGCGCTGATGCTCCTAGTGAGAGGGGAGGTTCTTACTGGTATGGGAGTCGTATGGGTGGCAAATCCCAGCAAGAGCTCTCTGGATGTCTGGTCCTTGTGTGACAGGAACTCCTTATCCTTGTGTGGTTTGGGAAGCCCTTATCCTTGTGTGGTTTGGGATGCCCTTGTCCTTGTGTGGGTTGGAATGTTTTGTCCTTGTATGTCAAGATGAATAGGCTTGCTGATTAGCTTGTGTGTTAACCAATTACCTTTCGTGCAGTAAGCCTTGGACAACACATGTGGAAGGGAATGGCCTTTTCTTCTTCATTGCCGAGAACAATCTGATGAGTTCTACCTGCCTGTGAACTTCTGATACTTTTCGTAAGTGTTTGTAGTCCCCCTCAGCCTTAGATTCGGCCCTACCCTTTTTGATTGAATCTTTGAATTGCATGAATCCTTTTAGTTGCGTAGGAATTATCAGATGTTTTCGAGGATTTGTGTTTATGGTTTCTGCAGATCTTATGATGTTGTGACCCTACTGAGATTCTTGTAATCTCATTCCATTGTTTTCACTATTTTTTTTAGGCTTAGGTACATTCACTACTCATAGTACCAGTGTGTGAGATCAAGGTTGTACGGCGGGACGATACCGCATCACTTTTGCATACCTGTTCCTTGATTACTTGCACATATAACTTGAATAAAAAAATTGGACTACTTTATGGTTTATTTTAAGATTCCTCTTTTGCTTGTTATTTTCGACTATGTTAGAAGAATTTTTGCTGGTTTTTGGATCCTTACGGGACTTGTGTGTTATAAATCCAGTGATTTAATTTAAAGACTTCCGCTAATGTTTTTACTCACTCGGTATGATACCAGAATGATTGTCCAATATCATGCTCCAACTATTATTAATCATGTAGAATGAACATGCTAAAAGTCGAAAACTTAATGAGTAAGCCTAGTGGGATTCAGATAGGTCCTAGGTGTCTTTAGGTTTGTTTAGGTTTTACGGCGATAATGATCTTAATCGGAGCAAATATTAATAGGTAGGAATTGGGGTCGTTACAAAAGATGACGATATGATTTATTGGAATTGCAAGAGTTACAAAAAGAGAGTTGATCTTTGATATTGGAATACTTGAAATTTATTTTGAATAAAATTCAAGGTTCTCGAATGAGAATGACCTGTGGGGATGATGCCACGTTTTGACTGATATGGTGATGGCTACGCAATTGACAATGGGAGTGAGGGAGAAGGGATGAGGTCATTCGTACAGTTAATCTTTACTCTACCCTTTTACCAACAATTTCTTCATTGTCATATCCTTCACACAAAAAGAATAAGAAAAAAATTCAATTGAAGTCAGATTATCTTTGATAAAATTAAGAAACAAATATTAAGTTGCTCTTCTCTTCACTTTGAGAGAGCTTGAAGTTAGCATTTGGTGTTTTAAGGATTGTGGGACTAAAATAAGATATAGGGATTTTAATATCATCCCCACGGCAATTCCTTCTAGTTCATGATTTTTTGACAAGTTACGGTTCAATGTGGTGAGAAGCTCCCTTTTATGATATATATTTTAAATACAATAGAAAAATAACAAATAATCCTAGGTATACTCTAATAATTAAGAAACTGAATGCAAACAAAACTGTAACTAAATAAATAAAAACTAAAGTAAAAGATAATCTGGATTAAATACAGGATAATCTGGAGTACAAAAGCATAAAAATTTTGGACTCACCAAAATGTTTGACATCATTGAAACTACAAAATCTACCACCTTTGCCCTTCCATCCACCTCAAAACAACGCTAAGAATGCCTCCACGGATACACTACAACAGTACTCGGATATGGTTGGCCCCTCTGTCTCACGCCAGAGGATCTGTCAACATAAACCCAGAGGATGAATAAAAGTGTGAGCAGTGATTGTCCAGTTGTTGCACTTGACGAAATGCTGCAACTTACCGCATCTACAGAGCAGTCTACAAAGCCAATACTTGAGACTTTTGATCAATGCCATTTAATATGAGAGTCCCAGACATGGGAACAAACTGCTGTGTTATGAGCTGCAAACCACAAGACAAATACTAAGTAATCAATGATCACCTGGGAAATAATACCACAATCAGTTCCATATATAGCCAGATTCAGTATCAGCACACATTTTGAGCTGTTTTGTTTGATAACATATGCAAATGATGGCATCAACATTCAACTTCATTATAAGCCATCTTCATCGTGTTAGCCTAATGTAGAAAACACAACCTTAGGTGATCGTAAAACAGTAATATAAAGCACCTTAATCACTTCTTGAGATGCAATTCCACCAATGAAGGAGGCCACGGCATGAAGTTCTGAAGCACCAAACCGGCACATTTCATTGATAAGGTCCTCGCATAATGTTGAGCCATTGCATCCCAAGTCACCAAGTAGGCCAATAGCTGTAGTTTTTAGACGAGATATATCCTCATCCATTGCCCTTTCAATTATCAATCATGCAAAAAGCGAAAGTTAATGGCATGCAAACAGGCTCTATAAAGAAAAGGAAAGTAGCCAGCAGAATCATTCAGTGTCTACCCTTCAAACTGCCCAGGAAAACTGTTATAATTAGCAGCAAAGCGGTCCGCAGCTCGAAGCAGGATATAAAACCCCATGGCCGTACTGCATTACAAGTAAATATAAAATGACAGATTGTAAGCAACACCCATTCCATCACCAACTCTATTATGCAACTCCAGTTTTGACTCGTCCAAAACTCCAAAATGAAAATATTGGAAAACAGAAAACAAATTGAGCAGTTGAGATCAAGCAAGTTAATACAGTACTGGTGACTGTTTCAGAATACTATTTGGTATGAGACTTCTCACAGAGCATCTCAATGTTCCATTTTGGAGTTTCTATATTTATGAAATGAAGAAAAAGGAAAGAAGAAGTCTTGCAAATCCAAATATGGTCGGGGCTTGTTAAGCATATTTTTCATTAATTTTTTTGAAACTGTAGATGTTTCCAAATTTCAAGGTTCGTAGATCAATTTCAAATGACACATCTGTATCACTATGAAATTTGGAATGTAATTCCTTTGTCACCTTTATTAATTTCTCAAAGTTTACTCTCAGGTAGACTCCTCGTTTGCTTCACAATTAACAAGTATTATTATGCATAAAACTAGCGAGAAAAGTGAGAAAGAATGAAAGAGTGAGTAGAACAATGCTAATAAGGATAGGCACTTCTTTAGTGTCATCTGAACTATACACAATCAAGGGAAATTCTAAAGGTCATACATAATACCTTGACCAGGCAAAGGCAACTATGATGTGATTTTTTTAAAGCTAAGAGATTCATGAATATCTGACAAATACGACTAAATTAAAAAAAAAATATCGACTCTATTTAAGAAAAAAATATATGATTCTTGCATATGAAAAATCTCATCGGATTTAATTTCTTAGGTAAGGATATTTTTAACAGCTTCACAGTTACTTCCACAAACTGCACAAACATATGTCAATTTAAAAATTGAACAAAATGGGCTCTCAAGTTATAAACAAGCTTGAACCAAAAAAAGGTAAGAAAAACAATTTAGATGGGATTTTCCCCAATATTTGTTCAGCACAAGATTCAGATAAGGATGAAGTTGAAGGTTATGCATTCTATTTTCCCAAGAGGGCACAAACAAAATTATAATCTTGGGTAGGGATGACTGGCAACGAAGGTCACTACCAAGAAAGTCAATAAATATCAGAACACTAACTCATCATAACCCCTCGGCCTGAAAGGAAGTAACATAGCATAAAAATTTTCGCAAGAACCAGGATCTTCCACTAGTCCATTAGCATGACATTTATGGTTCATATAACATTTAGAGAAGCTTGATATGTTGAAGGATGAAAGTTGAGAAAAAAGGAAAACAAATAGCTGAGGACTGAGGGAAAAAAAAAATCCTGCCACCAAATATGCAATCAAGAAGAGTTAAACAATAATAAACAAGTTACCTGCATTCCTCGTCAGTTAAAAGCTTCTGAATCTCTGACAACGACGGATTGATGAATTCATCCTCAATTGGGCGAAACCTACAAATCTACAAAGAAAGGTCAAAATTCTCACCAGTCCAATATCAAGAACTCATTAATATCTTCCTCATGAAACTTTTTGAGAGATGTCATCAATTCGAGATGAAAAGCTGCACACATTAAGTATGGTCAGTTGTTGGAACCTAAACTAACAAACCATGATTTATGCAACTGACTCTGGAAATTATCACTGATGGACAGTATTTTAACAGCGAACTTTAACTTTGATTATCAAAAAATTTTGTATCTTAAAAACTGCTCAGATTGGTCAGCTTCTGACATGAATTCATACTTCTAGACGTTTCAGGATTCTTTTTACATGAGTTGTGCCACAATAGAATAATCAAAGTCATGCTTCAAGGGGTCTATCTCAAACATTGGTGAATACTATTCAGTATTGGCAGTTGAAATACCACTATTATTTTTGTCTTTGCCACTTCTCCTTCTGTTCATTCTTCTTTAGAAACAACAAGAATAAGTATCACAAATTCCTTCCATACTAAAAAAAAAATCACAATGATACATAGATGGAACCAATGCCAACATGAACAATTTAATGCCTTGTTCAGATTCAAACTTTATTATCTGAATCCACAAAAGTAGAACATGGAAACTTCATGTTCAACAAGACATCCCAAATATTTCAGATCTCAAAACAAACATCACAGAAACATGCAAAAACTTTTGCACTACCCTAACAACTACAAAATGCAGAAAGGATAAAACTACTTGAGCTAATATACATTTCCATAGGTTTTCATCTCTAAAAAAGCAGGAGAAGAATAATCTGTATTTTTCTTTCAGAAATTAAAACTTGGAAAAGATTCAGAACTCTCTTATAGTATTGGCAATGAGAACAACTAGGCAATACAAATCAATTATAGTAAACTCACCTTCAATTTTCTAGCATTTCTACAGAAGTTTTTCATCATTGTCTTCGGGATGCTATCTGTATCTCTACCAATCCTCTTTAGAATATTCCTTGCTCGCTGGTCAATAACAAGAAAATCAGCCTCAGCTTTTGCTTGGTATATCTTCTGCAAATTTACATAAAGCCTGTAGAGAAGTTGACATAACTCTCGTATAAGAGAAATTATTCTTCTTTACAGAGAGTTGTATTAAAGAGATGAATGTGGTCACTAACTCAGTTGAAGATGTCATATCAGGTATCAAACCCTCAAGGGGTGCCTCCCCACCACCTTCATTAGCAACAAACTCCTAGGATGTGCAAAATAACTTTAAAAAAATCAGAACAATGAAATGAAAGAATCCCATGAACAACTTCAAAGAATCATAAAGGACAGCAGCGATTGATATGACATTTTGAATTGTTCATGATTATACGAGAATGCATCAAAGAGTACAAACATTACTGAGCAGCTGAGAAAGCAGCGTTAGATGGAGCAAGGGATTAAAGAAAAAGCAGAAACTCCTAATAAAACTGATTAAACACGTAGCTGTAAAAGGGAAGTAATCTATACAACAACGATTGAAAATGTACCAGCTCCACCATGCACCAAAAAGTTTTCTACTATTTTCTTCCAAGACCTAGAAAAATGATATAGCCTCTGGAACCTTTAGCAGCTAATGATTGAGTACATTGGTGTAATTTTATCCAAAAACGAGTTAAACCTCTACAATAGTTTTTGGGTTAGGATTACTATCATCAGTGATTCCGATGGCATGAAAACAAACTGAACACCTGCCCCCGGAGAAAGTTACCATATCACAGAAGTTACCGTCTAAGGATTAAATTAAATAAAAAACAAATCAGTGCACAGTGGAAACACAATGCAAAAAGGAAAACAGAAAAAAAAAAGATGAATTAAATAAAAAAGAAAAAATTGAAGGACAAATAGTATCATTAACACAACATTTTGGCACCATACTGCAAGACCAGTAATTTTGCACACTTTTCAAGGAGATAGCTATAATTCAGAACATCCAAAAGTTTGCTATGATTTTTTACCATTATATTTTTGAAAAGATACAAAAAGAAACTTCACTTAAATATAACTAACCAGCAAATAGACATAAAAGATAAGTCAACTGAAAATTTCAAAAACCACATACATCCCCGGGAACATTACTTGACTGGGAATTTTGGTTTTCTCATGGAAGCTTCATATGTTTTTTTAATTGAATCTGAAAATAACCAAAAGGTATCATTTTCCAGACTCTGAGACAAGATAAATAAGCGAGCTTATGAAAGTCCATTTGAATTTCTAAACAGGAACACCAAGTTGGCAAAAGCACAGCAACAACCTAGTAATGCATCTCAAAGATCAAATTCAACCAATAACCCCTCACCTTTAAAGCAGCAACCATCACCCAAAAATTAGATGAATTAGAATCAGTTTCAGTGCAGCTATCATTAATTATCTGCTGCAGATCAGAACCTGCAGAATCAAAAAAAAGAAAGAATAATAGGAAAATTAGGGCATGAACCAGTGCTTTAATATTCACCATATCACCAACATAATACGACCATTCAAAGCAAACTAGAAAATTCTCAAATTACATTGAAAGAAAACATGTCAAACATAAAGACTTTTGGAGTCCAAAACTTGCAAATTGATCAACCACAAGTATAGATGCAAGACAATTAGCAAACACAACACAAGCCAAGTCCATCCTGCAGTGGGGTATAATGACATAGTTGAACCCAATATCTACTGTATTGATATTACTGCTTGCAAAACAAGTATAAATGGAATTTTATTGTTGACTTAAACAGATGGTCAAAAACCACATATCAATAACTATATATATATATATATGAGCCTTACAGAATCACAAAAACCATTACCCCATCAAACCATAGAACCAATGGGACATCAGCCTCAAGAACTTAAGACCAATGATACTGAATGTTTCATACTCACTGATTCCTTGTGGAGCAAAGACTTTGAAGGAGGCCTCAATAGCTTCTTTATAGTTGTCTTCATCAAATGCAATCATCCCAGCTTTGAGAAGCTCCTGCAACATTGAAGAATCCAAAATAAATTGCATGAATAGACAGCAATAGAAACAGAAACTTAGGAAAGGGAAAAAGAGAGGGAATAAGCTAAAACAAATTTGCAAACCTTGAATGCTTTTTTCTCATCTCTTGACGATGGAAGAGCACCACCATGAGCTTTGGCCCACTCTTCAGCTGCCTTGACAAGAATTATAACATAAGGTGTGTGCTTATGGGCTACAGGATCCAGAGCATTTAAGTCAATGCTTCCAGCAAACCTGTCACCAGGAGACATCCAGGTTCATAATGTAACAGATTTTTATTTTTTCTCAACTTCAATCAGGAAGAACAAGAAAAAAAAAAGAGACAGTACACTGCTTCTGTAAAGGGAATTCAACATTATATGAAAGTCCAAGAGTGGATAAACAAGACCAGTAACCATGATATATAAACAAAAGATAAGACATAGTTGATTATATAGAAAAAAAGATAAGACATAGATGATCACATAGATAACCGCAGTAGAAAAGAAAAGTATACTTTTTGAGCTCGGGCCATGGGTTATTTAAACGTAGGTCATCCAAAAAATGATCAGGCTTTGACTCAATCACTGTGTGTTCCTGCAACAGAGAATAACTAACCAATTATCATCCTTGGATACATGGAAAATGACAACACGCAATATCATGTTAATGACTTTTATGACTACCATAATTTTTAAATTCTTCAGAATGTACTCCCAAACTCATAAGACTTTCTCAGTAATTCTTTCTTCGTTTTTTAAGTCAGGAAAATGCATATTATTTGAATCTTAAGGAAATAGAAAAGGGTGAAGCCATTCAAGGAATCAAATGGGTATTCTTCAAGAGCAAAGGCGTTCTCTCAACTGTCTGTATTCTGATAGAAACTGATTCTCGCTTTCTCAGAGTCCAAAATGTAAAATAAAATTGCAGCCATAGTATCCTGATAAGTTACCTTTACACTGATTCTAACAAATCCAGTGAGACCATAAGATCGTGCAAAAATCAGTATCACATTTGCCTCCCTGCAGATTTTATCAAGCTTTATCATCGAGATTTCCATCAGCTGCAGGCGATGATGGAGAATATTCATCAATAAGAGCAAAGAGATCATGAAATTTAATATTAAAACAGAGTGGAACAGCGATAGGTCTTCTAAAACTACAAAGAAAGATAATTCATATCGAATACTTACCTGAGTGGCTACTACCAGTGTAAACTGAGAAAAGAAAGATGGATTTGTCTCAATTAACTTGTCAGGATTCTCTTCTACGAACTTTGCTTTAACAGCATCATTCAACTCTTGAAGAAACGCGCACACAGATTTTGCCTTTGATTGACCAACGCATGATTCATCCACTACCAGGCACACAACGTAATTAACATAAACACAGAACACCACAAGGTAAAGCCAAATGTAATGCAGCATTAACACGAGATAAAGCAAGAGAAAGGACGATACCCATAAAGTTGTTACCAAGGTCACCCACTTCAACTCTGGATCCATCAATCACAGTAATGGATCCAACCCCGCCTAGAACAAGATTCTTCAATGTCTCAGAACCAGTAGGACCGCAATTAAGCAAGCAAACACTCGCTTTCTCCAGTGCTGCCTGGCCTTGCTCACCCCATATCCTAACCAAAGTACACAAAACGCAATGCTAAAGTAAATACGAAAAAAAAAATCTCTACCAAACAAATATCAAGGCATGATCAACGCAGTCTCCATACTAATTCTCGAAGAGAAAAAACTCATAGTTGCTTGCGAATGGATAGTGCGATTGCCGCTAAATAGTACCCAATCTTAAGTTCGAGTGGTAAAACTAGATTAAAACTCTAGCTCTGCGGTTGAGCTCAAAATCAGAGAAGATAATGAGGAGAGATATCGGCGAGGAAGATAAGAGGAAGACAAAACGGTTAAAGAAACTATTTCAGCTTAGTAGTACCTTAGCTGGCGATCGTATTTGATCTTGGGCTCCGCCATTGTTGTAGTTAGTATAGTGTTGTCTCTGGAGAAAGTTGGCTTCCTCCTCACGCAGATAGCACGGTTAGGGATGGCTGGTGGATTTTAAAGAGGCAAAAAGGCCAGCTGACTTTCCTTCGGCTTTGGCCCGGTGAGGGTGTGAAGAATAAATATGTACTGCGGAACATAAAACATTTTATTTTATTTTATTTTATTTTATTTTATTTTATTTCCAAATGTATCTGCCTAAATTGATAATAAACGGAGAAATTGAAATAATATATAATCCCCTTATTGAAATAAACATGCATTATAACTAGATAAATTTATAATATATAACAATATATTTTCATTTTTAATCAAAATTCATGAATCAAATTCTAACAGTTTGAAAATGATAAAAAATCTAATATGATATATACAATTAATCATTTATAATCAGATATATTTTTTAAATTATGTGATTAAAAATTTAATTTGATCTATCACGTATACATACACTGAGTGGACGGAGAATAAAATGGCCGCACCAATCTCTCTCTATTATATGTGCTTGCATCAATGAGTTTGGATCCACATTAGTGTTAAGTTACGTTTGGAAGGAGTGAAGATTGGAGCCGTGACAGTCAAAGCTATGACGCATCTGTCTTCATGTCTACGAAATTATCAATTTTCAACCTCAGTTTTCTTATTTTTCGCCACCGTGGCTTACTTCTTGATACAAAAAATACAAATTTATATTCTAACGTTATACATTTTGTTGATATTATTTTTATTCTAACGTTATACATTTTGTTGATATTATTTATATTCTAACGTTATACAAATTTATATATATATTATTTTTATTTTTATTTTTTATTTTTAAAATTGAGATTTGAGAAAGTTAGACATTACCCCTCACGTAACTGTTGAAGGTCATTGCATGGCCGTCAGGTGGCCACATACCTCCCAGAACCCGAAGAACACGATTTACCCTATTATCCAATTTTGACATTGCAAATGCAATGATACACATCCGTTATATAATCTGACTTGGAAACTTAAAATATTTAGATTTATAATGATAAATAATATTATAAAGATTAAAATATATTTTGAGATCAAATTGATCTATTTTTTTTAATTTTAAAAACATAATACTATAACTATCGGATTTTATATTATGACACAAAGATTTAAATTTTTATATAATAACTCATCATATCTAGAAACTTACAGAATTAATCAAGATAATAGAGCACATCTCTTTGCTACACGCACACGCAGGGTTTTAGATTCTATAATTTTTGCAAAGAATCCTTTTTTGTTATTTACACAAACCATTTTCTTAATAAATTAAAAAATAATAAAAAAAACACTTCCTCTTTGTGTTATGTAACTAGCAGCCACAAAAGAGAGGGAAAGGATGGAGACTTTTTTTTTCTCATGCAAAAGGAAAGATTTTGAAAAAATGGATAAGGAAGGTCTCTATTTATAGTCGCAGAGAGGAGAGACCTTTTCGCTCATTTCCTTAAGAGTGATGTCAAGTTTCCTTATCAATCATGAAGATACTTTTATTATATTATATTAATAATATTAGGGAAGCGCCTAAAAGGATAAAGCAATCCTTACCTGATTTTTCTTATTATATAAAAAAAAATTTAAATTTGTATATCATTAATATTTTCAAGTCTTATTAAATTATTTTATTAATTTTCTGTCTCATGAGGAAACAAAATTTTTCTCTCTCTTAAATATATACGGCCGAGTCCTTTCTAGAAAGATTTCGAATATCTTTGTATTTAAATATGCTATCAGAATATTCTTCCTTATCTTAAGATGAAGATTTTGGCAAAACATTCATTTATGTGTGATTGAAATTTTTTTATTCAAAATAAAAAAAATTTGACATACTCACATAACTAGAGAGTAGTTTTATTTAATCTTTACTGCTAGATCCATTAATGCAAATACATAGTTAATTAAATAAAGTCTATTTTATTTATCTTTTTATTTATTTATATAATATAATATAGGATAAAATAATGAGCTTAAATAAATCTTTTTTTTAATTATATTAAAAATAATTATATTATTTAATAATTAAGTATGATCTATTTAGGGTTTTTTGTGTGTGACTCAAAAGGTATTGTACTTATGTTGGCAATGAATATTTCTTTTTATATAATCACAAGATATAAGCAAACCATAGCAAGCTATTATATTTACTCAGATAAGTACACTTATAATTAAGCTTATTTTGTCTATTAATAACCAACACTTGGTTCATATTAATCCTTTTATCGCATCTTTATTTAGGCCACAAGGCATGGATCCACTATTCTAGTGTATACCCAAACTTTAGTTCTTTTTATTCATGTTGAATTCGATATTACATTTGTGATCGGTATCCTAATACGATCACAACCGAGCTCAGCCAAGTATTTCTTCTTATTCAATATATCAAGGGATCCAGTGAGTTGTTTACTCCTATTATATAAGAGGGATGAATGTCATCCATTTTGTCCCCCCTCAATTATAAACCTGTAAGTCTATAAGTATTTCGTTTGGATGACAGTTACAAATGTTGCTGAAATACCTTAAAGCTAATCACCCATCTAGAGGCCCATGATGATTCCAGTTTCAGGATGTACGATTCGATGATTATTAAGAGAATCACATATGTTATTCGTATTACGATCCATGTTGCGTTCTCTTGGTTAGATCAATCTGACATTGTGAGGACTCTCTTTGTGAGAACCCATAAAATTAGAGCTGTTTGGGCCTCGAAGCCCAATTGAGAACCATTAAGGTTAATTGGCCTTAACCCACAATTCAGGATGGATATAGTTTCATGCTGTTTAGGAGGGTTATGCAAGGGTCTGACCACTTCGGGCCAAATTTTAACTTTTTCGACCTAAAAAACTCGTACTAAATTTAGTTTCACAACCGAATATGGTTTCCCAAAATTTTAAATTTTTTGGTCAGATGGTCCTCGACCAAATGCCAACACCCACATTGTTTAGAGAGGGCTATGCGAGGGTCAGATCATTTTGGGCCAAGTTTCATCTTTTAACATCTAAAAAACTAGTACAAAATTTAGTTTTATGACCGAAAATGATTTCTAAAAAATTTATTTTTTTGGTGAGATGATCCTCGACCAAAGACTATCACCAACACTGTTTAGGGAGGGCTATGCGAGTGTCTGACCATTTCAGGCCAAGTTTTATCTTTTTTCACCTAAAAAACTAGTACTAAATTTAGTTTCACGATCAAATATGGTTTCCAAAAAATTTAAATTTTTGGTCAGATGGTCCTCGACCAAAAACTAACACCCACACTTTTTAGGTTGGCCTATGCGAGGGTCTAACCATTTCGAGCCAAATTTTATCCTTTCTGACATACAAAAAACTCATACTAAATTTGGATTCATGACCGAATATAGTGTCCCAAAAACTCAAATTTTTTGGTCAGATGCTCCTAGACAAAAGGTTAACACCCACACTATTTAAGTAGGGCTATGCGAGGGTCTGACCACTTCGGGTCAAATTTTGTCTTTTTCGATCATAAAAACACGTTTTAAATTTAGTTTCAAGACCGAATATGGTTTCCCAAAAATTCAAATTTTTTGGTTAGATGGTCCTCGACCAAAGACTATCACCCACACTGTTTAGAGAGGGTTATGCGAGTGTCTGACCATTTTGTGCCAAGTTTTATCTTTTTCAACCTAAAAAATTAATACTAAATTTAGTTTCACGATCAAATATATTTTCCCATAAATTCACATTTTTTTGGTTAGTTGGTCCTTGACCAAAGGTTAATATCTACAATATTTAAGGAGGGCTATGCGAGGGTCTGACCACTTCGGGCCAAATTTTATCTTTCTCGACCTATAAAACTCGGACCAAATTTAGTTTCACAATGGAATATGGTTTCCCAAAAATTCAAATTTTTTGGTCAGATCGTCCTCGACCAAAGGCTAACACCCGTACTATTTAGGGAGAGTTATGCGAGGGTCTGACCATTTCGGGCAAATTTTTATCTTTTTCCACCTAAAAAACTAGTATAAAATTTAGTTTCACAACCAAATATGGTTTCTTAACAATTCAAATTTTTTGATCAGATGCTCCTCGACAAAAGGCTAACAACACTCACACTGTTTAGGGAGGGCTATGCGACGGTCTGACCACTTTGAGCCAAATTTTATCTTTTTCGTCCTAAAAAATTCATACTAAATTTAGTTTCACGACCGAATATGGTTTGCCAAAAACTCATATTTTTTGGTCAGTTGGTCCTTGACCAAAGGCTAACACCAACATTGTTTAGGGAGGGATATGCGAGGGTCTGACCACTTCAGGCCAAATTTTATCTTTTTCTACCTAAAAGAATCATACTAAATTTAGTTTCACGACCGAATATGGTGTCCTAAAAATTCAAATTTTTTGGTCAAATGGTCCCCGACCAAAGACTAACACCAACACTGTTTAGGGAGGGCTATGCGAGAGTCTAACCATTTCAGGCAAAGTTTTATCTTTTTCCACCTGAAAAACTAGTATAAAATTTAGTTTCTTGACCATATATAGTTTCCTAAAAATTCATATTTTTTGGTCAGATGATCCTCGACCAAAGACTATCACACACTCTCTTTAGGGAGGGTTACTCGAGTGTCTGACCATTTCGGAACAAGTTTTATTTTTTTCAACCTAAGCAACTAGTACTAAATTTAGTTTCACAACCGAATATGGTTTCCCAAAAATTCAAATTTTTTCGTCAGATGGTCCCCGACCAAAGGCTAACACCCACACTATTTAGGGAAGGCTATGCGAGAGTCTAACCAATTTGAGCCAAGTTTTATCTTTTTCTACCTAAAAAACTAGTATAAAATTTAGTTTTTTGACCATATATAGTTTCCAAAAAATTCATATTTTTTATCAGATGATTCTCGACCAAATACTATCACACACACTCTTTAGGGAGGGTTATTCGAGTGTCTGACCATTTCGGGCCAAGTTTTATTTTTTTCAACCTAAAAAACTAGTACTAAATTTAGTTTCACAACCGAATATAATTTCTCAAAAATTCATTATTTTTTGTTCAGATGATCATCGACCAAAGGCTAACATCCACACTGTTTAGGTTGGCCTATGCAAGGGTCTGACCACTTCAGGTCAAATTTTGTCTTTTTCGATCATAAAAACACGACCAAATATGGTTTCCCAAAAATTCAAATTTTTTGGTCAGATGGTCCTCGACCAAAGACTATTACCCACACTGTTTAGAGAGGGTTATGAGAGTGTCTGTCCATTTCGTGCCAAGTTTTATCTATTTCGACCTAAAAAACTAATACTAAATTTAGTTTCACGATCGAATATGTTTTCTCATGAATTCATATTTTTTTGGTTAGTTGGTCCTTGACCAAAGGTTAACATCTACACTATTTAAGGAGGGCTATGCGAAAGTCTGACCACTTCGGACCAAAATTTATCTTTCTCGAACTATAAAACTCGGACCAAATTTAGTTTCACAGCGGAATATGTTTTACCAAAACTTCAAATTTTTTTTTCAGATCATCCTCGACCAAAATCTAACACCCGTACTATTTAGGGAGAGCTATGCGAGAGTCTGACCATTTCGGGCAAACTTTTATTTTTTTCCACCTAAAAAACTAGTATAGTTTCACAACCAAATATGGTTACTTAAAAATTCAAATTTTTTGATCAGATGCTCCTTGACAAAAGGTTAACACCCACACTATTTAGGGAGGGCTATGCGACGGTCTGACCACTTCAAACCAAATTTTAACTTTTTCTTCCTAAAAAATTCATACTAAATTTAGTTTCACGACTGAATATGGTTTGCCAAAAACTCATATTTTTTGGTCAGTTGGTTTTTAACCAAAAGCTAACACTGACATTTTTTAGGGAGGGATATACGACAGTCTGACTGTGAGACCTTGCTCTTTTATTGTATAGTTATTTTTCAGCATATTCGAGTTACTAGACCTATTAGCTAATGACTTCGACGCCCGTACGAGTCATTTTGGCAATGCCTAAATTTTTACTGTATCCATTTCTACCGTATGATAAATATTTTTTTCAGATGGTAAACTTTACCCTGATAGATTATTTTGAGAAAGTGGTGAGGTTAGTTTGGTAAATCCCCGAGTTTTACCCCGTCGAGGACTCCGGATGAGTTTTGTTTACCGTGTGACGGTAACATTTTACGATTGAGTCCGTAAATGATCCTAGGTGGACCTGAGTGAACTTTAGACACCTGAGTAACCCTATGAAAGGTAAACAGTGAGTAATGAGATCCTTGGCAATGTAAATTTCATATTTTCGGTCCGATTACCATTCCCAAGGCCCAATTCCATTCTGAAATTTCCTAAGGTCCAATGTACTCATTCTACGTTGATTAAATCAGCCATGTAATTAGACAATCATCATAGAGTAAAATCAGATTACACAAATCACAAAAAATTGATCACCGTAAATTCCTAATTTTTTTCTGTACCGTAACTCAGCAATTACAGTGGGTAATTACATAAGATTTTCACCTGGATTAAACCTACATTACTTTACCATATTTACTTTAGGGTCCACACCAAATACAGCCACAATTTGGGTCCCTTATGTGTTTATATAAGTTGAGTGTCTAGTTGTGCCATTATTGTTCAAATCTGCCTTCACATGCTTAACCTTTTGTGTAGGCCACATTCTAAATCAAAGTTGTCTGCCATTTTTATACCTGATGCTTTTCCTTTCAAGCTAAAGTCGGAATTCCTCTCTTGGTGGTGATTCTTTTGAATTTTTTTTGGTTTATATTGGTTAATAACCCACTTAACTAGACATTACACACATGATTAATTCAAACTTCAACCTTCCCCTAACACACTTGATTAAGCATCATTTCCTGGCCCTCCCACCAGAATTTTCTCTCCTTTTCCAGCTAAAACACACCTCTCCACTTACCCTTGTCTGCCATTGCAAGATTCGCACTCACTTTCATCTGATTGTCATTGGTTTGGGAACCCCTTTGATCACTCACCATCTTGCAAATTCTGGTTCCTCTTGTATGCCCCCTCTTGAGTCCGACTTTCCCTATCTTTGGTATGCATTTTCTTTCACTTTCTGGTCTATTCTTGCTTGCCTGAATGTACACCTAAGTCACCAGAAGTCTCACCTGAAATACCAAAACTTGTGCTGCTGCAACCAGACCTTTTCTTCTATCTTTGGAACTAATCTGTTCTTGATCTTGGTACCTATCTTCTTCAATTTTTCTTCCTTCTCTAAGCCTATCTGAACACCCTCTCTGATACCTTGAACTCTTCGTTGAACCAACCTGCCAAGAAACTCAAGACTGAACCCAGAAATTCATTCCCCAAGTTCATAAGCCAAACTTGTCACCCTACAGTTTCCGCAACTTGTAGATTTTCTATCTTTTTTCTACTCAGCCAAATTTTCCATTCTTCATATCCACGTTCTTCTTAGAATGTCAGAAATTTACGATAAAAATTTCATGAGAAATAGTTAAGTTTAACCTATCGGAAGTACCCTTAGATCCACAAGTGTTACAATCAAACAAGATACATCAAGGTAAGTTGTTGATAGTATATATATATATATACTTGGGTCAAGTAGATCCATAAGTGTTCTTTGGATTTGAGTATAGATCTGATGGATCCTAACCATGAGTATATTACGATCTTATGGTAGGCATAGCAGGGCTTGTAGGAAAGGACTCCGTGATCAGAGACAAAAGGTGGGAGACTTCGTATCATCGGTTTGATCGGCTACTCACTTTTATATAGTTTACATAAATGATTTTGTTTTGGTTTTGAGTATGAGGCATGCTTGAAATGGTTTAATTGCGACTAGTGATGTACTCGGCATGTGTTTGAAAATTAATATTTATGTATGTGTTTTGGTTTTGTGAAATATGCATGAAAACTACTCACATGTTTAAATGTGTTTAAGATGAAGAATAGAAATTTGGATGGTGATGTTTACCCTTGATGTTGTCGAGTATCACATGTCGTTTTCTAAGTGTTTTTCCTTTTTGTTTTGGCATGATTTGGGGTGTTAAGAACTTACAAGGATGTATGTTTTAAAAAAAATTTATGAAAGATGATTTAGCATGATTTTTGGTTATTTTACCATTTCGATACACATGTGTTGTATGATATTTTGAACATGTGTAAATTTTCCCATTGAAATGATTTTATGAATTTTGGGGCATTTTGGTGGGTATATATATGAGAGATATGATATCGTGAATTACACGAAGCGCTTGGCCAATGCGAGGTAAGTATTCGGACGTCCCGTAGTAGGGGAGCGATTCTTACCGTAGGGAGTTGTATAGTTGCGTTATGTGACCTTTGATCACAGGTTGTGAGTATGGAGCGTGGAGGACGTGTGTATTCCCTCCGCTCCACAGACAACAATGGCGGCGGGACATTTATGCATAATTTGTAATAACTCAAACTCTACTGCCATTGGGCCTCCGACGGTTCTACGCGCTGAACCGATTCGTGTGGTGTTTTACGTCTGTCCCATGGGATTTCTCGATACTATATGATGCGTTTACCGTAACCACTCATTTTGGACCGTTGGGTCTGATTTTTGAACTTTCACTAGTCATGTTACTTACACCGGTTTTCTACTTGCATTTTAAAAGAAAAGATTTTTCGTATTGCCTCTACTCATTCCCCGTGAACGCTTATGATGCTGTGTCTCTCACGGAGGTCCTAGTGATCTCACCCCCATTTGTTATCCCTTTCAGGTTCAGCTGAGGAGAAGCCTAGCCTCCCCTAGAACATCGGACAGTAGGTGCTGAACTATGGCTGTGCAGTTGTGTTTGTGGATTGCATGCATTTTACATTTCTTTGACATTTATATTTCGGACTGCAATAAATAATTTGGACTGGACTTTCATCCTTTTTGGGTTGATTTGGTTTTCCATTTTTTTTTTATTTTTTTTTTCTTCTTTTACAAAACTTTCCGCTAAACAACTCCGCAAATTGGTGTTTGAAATAAACTAAGTTGTTCTTTTAAAATAATAAATATTTTCAAACCCATTACAAATACAAAGATTTTAGAACCATGCTCAAACACTTTTTCATGAGTTAGTACAAGTTTCCTTGAATATATGAGAATCCAATAAACTTGGTTGTATTGCTGATAAACGGCAACCAGAATTTTATAACTTTACGGATTTTGTAAGAGAAGCCTTGTAGGGTTCTGGTTGGTCCCTCGGTGGGGTCAATTCGAGTCCTACGGCGGTGAGGTCCGGTATCCGGGATCGGGTCCTCACACTGACCACTTCAGGCCAAATTTTATCTTTTTCTACCTAAAAGACTCATACTAAATTTAGTTTCACAACCGAATACGGTTTCCTAAAAATTCAAATTTTTTGGTCAGATGGTCCCCGATCAAAGGCTAACACCCACACTGTTTAGGAGGGCTATACGAGAGTCTAACCATTTCGGGCCAAGTTTTATTTTTTTCCACCTAAAAAACTAGTATAAAATTCACATTTTTTGGTCAGATGATCCTCGACCAAAGGCTAACACCCACACTGTTTAGGTTGGTCTATGCGAGGGTCTGACCATTTCGAGCCAAATTTTATTCTTTTCGACCAAAAAAACTCATACTAAATTGAGTTTCACAACCAAATATGGTTACTTAAAAATTCAAATTTTTTGATTAGATGCTCCTCGGCAAAAAGTTAACACCCACACTGTTTAGGGAGGGCTATGCGAGGGTTTGACCACTTCGGGTCAAATTTTGTCTTTTTCAATCATAAAAGCACGTTCTAAATTTAGTTTCACGACTGAATATGGCTTTCCAAAATTTCAAATTTTTTGGTCAGATGGTCCTCGACCAAAGACTATCAGCCACACTGTTTTGAGAGGGTTAAGCGAGTGTCTGACCATTTTGTGCCAAATTTTATCTTTTTCGACCTAAAAATTTAATACTAAATTTAGTTTCATGATCGAATATGTTTTCCCATAAATTCACATATTTTTGGTTAGTTGGTCCTTGACCAAAGGTTAACATCTACACTATTTAGGGAGGGCTATGCGAGGATCTGACCACTTTGGGCCAAATTTTATCTTTCTCGACCTATAAAACTCGGACCAAATTTGTTTTCACAACTGAATATGGTTTTCCAAAAATTTAATTTTTTTGGTCAGATCATTCTCGACCAAAGGCTAGCACCCGCACTATTTAGGGAGAGTTATGCGAGGGTCTGACCATTTTGGGCAAACTTTTATCTTTTTCCACCTAAAAAACTAGTATAAAATTTAGTTTCACAACCAAATATGGTTTCTTAAAAATTCAATGTTTTTGGTCAGATGTTCTTCAACAAAAGGCTAAAACCCACACTATTTAGGAAGGGCTATACAACGGTCTGACCACTTCGAGCCAAATTTTATCTTTTTCATCCTAAAAAATTCATACTAAGTTTAGTTTTATGACCGAATATGGTTTGCCAAAAACTCAAATTATTTGGTCAGTTGGTCCTTGACCAAAGGCTAACACCGACATTGTTTAAGGAGGGATATGCGAGGGTCTGACCACTTCAGGCCAAATTTTATCTTTTTCTACCTAAAACTCATACTAAATTTAGTTTCACGACCGAAAATGGTTTCCTAAAAGTTCAATTTTTTTGGTCAGATGGTCCCCGACCAAAGGTTAACACCCACACTGTTTAGCGAGGGCTATGCGAGAGTCTGACCATTTCAGGTCAAGTTTTATCTTTTTCCACTTAAAAAAACTAGTATAAAATTTAGTTTCTTGACCATATATAGTTTCCTAAAAATTCATATTTTTTGGTCAGATGATTCTCAACCAAAGATTATCACACACACTCTTTAGGGAGGGGGGTTATTCTAGTGTCTGACCATTCCAGGCCAAGTTTTATTTTTTTCAATCTAAAAACTAGTACTAAATTTAGTTTCACAACCGAATATGGTTTTTCAAAAATTCACATTTTTTGGTTAGATGATCCCCGACCAAAGGCCAACACCCACACTGTTTAGGTTGGCCTATGCGAGGGTCTGACCATTTCGAGCCAAATTTTATCTTTTTCGACGAAAAAAACTCATACTAAATTTAGTTTCATGACTGAATATGGTTTTCTAAAATTTTAAATTTTTTGGTCAGATGCTCCTCGACAAAAGCCTAACACCCACACTATTTAGGGAGGAATATGCGAGAGTTTGACCATTTCGGGTCAAATTTTATCTTTTTCGATCATAAAAACACGTTTTAAATTTAATTTCACGACCGATTATGGTTTCCTAAATATTCAAATTTTTTGGTCAAATAGTCCCCTACCAAAGGTTAACACCTACACTGTTTAGGGAGGGTTATGCGAGAGTCTAACCACTTCATACCAAGTTTTATCTTTTTCCACCTAAAAAACTAGTATAAAATTTAGTTTCTTGACCATATATAGTTTCCTAAAAATTCATATTTTTTGGTCAGATGATCCTCAAGCAAAGACTGTCACATACACTCTTTAGGGAGGGTTATTCGAGTGTCTGAACTTTTCGGGCCAAGGTTTATTTTTTTCAACCTAAAAAACTAGTACTAAATTTTGTTTTACAACAGAATATGGTTTCCCAAAAATTCAAATCTTGACCATATATAGTTTCCTAAAAGTTCATATTTTTTGGTCAGATGATCCTTGACCAAAAACTATCACACACATTCTGAATTTTTGGTTAGATTGTGCCCGATCAAAGGCTAACACCCACACTGTTTAGGGAGGGCTATGCGAGAGTCAAACCATTTCGGGCCAAGTTTTATCTTTTTCTACCTAAAAAACTAGTATAAAATTCACATTTTTTGGCCAGATGATCCTCGATCAAAAGTTAACACCCACACTGTTTATGTTGGCCTATACGAGGATTTGACCATTTCGAACCAAATTTTATATTTTTCGACCAAAAAAACTCATACTAAATTTAGTTTCAGGACCAAATATGGTTTTCAAAAAAAATTAAGTTTTTTTGTCAGATGCTCCTCGACAAAAGGCTAACACTCACACTGTTTAGGAAGGGCTATGCGAGGGTCTGACGACTTCGGGCCAAATTTTGTCTATTTTGATCATAAAAACACGTTCTAAATTTAGTTTCATGATCGAATATGGTTTCCTAAAAATTTAAATTTTTTGGTCAGATGGTGCTTGACCAAAGACTATCACCCACAGTGTTTATAGAGGGTTATGCGAGTGTCTTACCATTTCGGGCCAAGTTTTATCTTTTTTGACCTAAAAAACTAATACTAAATTTAGTTTCACGATCGAATATATTATCCCATAAATTCACATTTTTTTGGTTAGTTAGTCCTTGACCAAAGGTTAACATCTACAATATTTAGGGAGGGCTATGCGAGGGTCAGACCACTTCGGGCCAAATTTTATCTTTCTCGACCTATAAAACTCGGACCAAATTTAGTTTCACAACGGAATTTGGTTTCCTAAAAATTCAAATTTTTTGGTCAGATCGTCCTCGACCAAAGGCTAACACCCGCACTATTTAGGGAGAGCTATGCGAGGGTCTGACCATTTCGGGCAAATTTTTATCTTTTTCCACCTAAAAAACTAGTATAAAATTTAGTTTCACAACCAAATATGGTTTCTTAAAAATTCAAATTTTTTGGTCAGATGTTCCTCGACAAAAGGCTAACACCCACACTGTTTAGGGAGGGCTATGCGACGGTCTGACCACTTCGAGCCAAATTTTATCTTTTTCGTCCTAAAAAATTCATACTAAATTTAGTTTCACACCCGAATATGGTTTGCCAAAATCTCAAATTATTTGTTCAATTGGTCCTTGACCAAAGGCTAACACCGACATTGTTTAGGGAGGGATATGCGAGGGTCTAACCACTTCAGGCCAAATTTTATCTTTTTCTACCTAAAAGACTCATACTAAATTTAGTTTCATGACCGAATATTGTTTCCTAAAAGTTCAATTTTTTTGGTCAGATGGTTCCCGAACAAAGGCTGACACCCACACTGTTTAACGAGGGCTGTCCGAGAGTCTAACCATTTTTGGCCAAGTTTTATCTTTTTCCAACAAAAAAAATAAATTTAGTTTCTTGACCATATATAGTTTCCTAAAATTTCATATTTTTTTGTCAGATGATTCTCAACCAAAGACTATCACACACACTCTTTAGGGAGGGTTATTCTAGTGTCTGACCATTTCGGGCCAAGTTTTATTTTTTTAAATCTAAAAAACTAGTACTAAATTTAGTTTCACAACTGAATATGATTTCTCA
Organism: Passiflora organensis; assembly: GCA_019739055.1. Classification (NCBI taxonomy): domain Eukaryota; kingdom Viridiplantae; phylum Streptophyta; class Magnoliopsida; order Malpighiales; family Passifloraceae; genus Passiflora; species Passiflora organensis. Next base: position 1,821,132 of record JAEPBF010000022.1, read on the forward strand.
AAAATTCATATTTTTTGGTCAGATGATCCTCGACCAAAGGCCAACACCCACACTATTTAGGTTGGCCTATACAAGGGTCTGACCATTTCGAGTCAAATTTTATCCTTTTCGACCAAAAAAACTCATATTAAATTTAGTTTCACGACCGAATATGGTTTTCTAAAAATTTAAATTTTTTGGTCAGATGTTTCTCAACACAAGGCTAACATCCACATTATTTAGGGAGGACTATGCGAGGGTCTGACAACTTCGGGTCAAATTTTGCCTTTTTCGATCATTAAAAGACGTTCTAAATTTAATTTCACGACCGAATATGGTTTCCTAAATATTCAAATTTTTTGGTCAAATAGTCCCCTACCAAAGGCTAACACCTACACTATTTAGGGAGGGTTATGCGAGAGTCTAACCACTTCAGACCAAGTTTTATCTTTTTCCACCTAAAAAACTAGTATAAAATTTAGTTTCTTGACCATATATTGTTTCCTAAAAATTCATATTTTTTGGTCAGATGATCCTCGAGCAAAGTCTGTCACACACACTTTTAGGGAGGGTTATTTGAGTGTCTGAACTTTTCGGGCCAAGTTTTATTTTTTTCAACCTAAAAAACTAGTACTAAATTTTGTTTTACAACAGAATATGGTTTCTCAAAAATTCAAATCTTGACCATATATAGTTTCCTAAAAATTCATATTTTTTTGTCAGATGATCCTCAACAAAAAACTATCACACACACTGTTTAGGGAGAGTTATTCGAATGTCTGACCATTTCGAGCCAAATTTTATTTTTTTCAACCTAAAAAATTAGATCTAAATTTAGTTTCACAACCAAATATGGTTCCCAAAAATTCAAAATTTTTTGTTAGATTGTGCTCGACCAAAGGCTAACACTCACACTATTTAGGGAGAGCTATGCGAGAGTCAAACTATTTCGGGACAAGTTTTACCTTTTTCTACCTAAAAAACTAGTACAAAATTCACAGTTTTTGGTCAGATTATCCTCGACCAAAGGTTAACACACACACTGTTTATGTTGGCCTATACGAGGATCTGACCATTTCGAGCCAAATTTCATCTTTTTCGACCAAAAAACTAATACTAAATTTAGTTTCACGATCGAATAAGTTATCCCATAAATTCATATACTTTTGGTTAGTTGGTCCTTGGCCAAAGTTTAACATCTACACTATTTAGGGAGGGATATGCGAGGGTCTGACCACATCGGGCTAAATTTTATCTTTCTCGACTTATAAAACTCGGACCAAATTTAGTTTCACAACGGAATATGGTTTCCCAAAAATTCAAATTTTCTGGTCAGATAGTCCCCGACCAAAGGCTAACACCCACACCGTTTAGGGAGGGCTATGCGAGAGTCTAACCATTTCGGGCCAAGTTTTTCCTTTTTCCACCTAAAAAGCTAGTGTAAAATTCATATTTTTTGGTCAGATGATCCTCGACCAAAGGTTAACACCTACACTGTTTAGGTTGGCCTATGCGAGGGTCTGACCATTTCGAGCCAAATTTTGTCTTTTTCGATCATAAAAATGCCCGAATATGGTTTTCCAAAAATTCAAATTTTTTGGTCAGATGGTCCTCGACCAAAAACTATCACTAACACTGTTTAGAGAGGGTTATGCGAGTTTCTAACCATTTCGTGCCAAATTTTATCTTTTTCGACCTAAAAAACTAATACTAAATTTAGTTTCACGATCAAATATATTTTCCCAGATATTCATATTTTTTTGGTTAGTTGGTCCTTGACCAAAGGTTAACATCTACACTATTTAAGAAGGACTATGCGAGGGTCTGACCACTTCGGGCCAAATTTTATCTTTCTAGACCTATTAAACTCGGTCCAAATTTAGTTCCACAACGGAATATAGTTTCCAAAAAATTTAAATTTTTGGGTCAGATTGTTCGACCAAAGGCTAACACCTGCACTATTTAGGGAGAGCTATGTGAGGATCTGACCATTTCGGGCAAACTTTTATCTTTTTCCACCTAAAAAACTAGTATAAAATTTAGTTTCACAACCAAATATGGTTTCTTAACAATTCAAATTTTTTGATCAGATGCTCCTTGACAAAAGGCTAACTCCCACATTGTTTAGGGAGGGATATGCGAGGGTCTGACCACTTCAGGCCAAATTTTATCTTTTTCTACTTAAAAGACTCGCACTAAATTTAGTTTCATGACTGAATAATGTTTCCTAAAAATTCAAATTTTTTGGTCAGATGGTTCCCGACCAAAAGCTAACACCTACACTGTTTAGGGAGGGTTATGTGAGAGTCTAACCATTTCTTGCCAATTTTTATCTTTTTCCACATAAAAAACTAGTATAAAATTTAGTTCTTTACCATATATAGTTTCCTAAAAATTCATATTTTTTGGTCAGATGATCCTTGATCAAAGACTATCACACACACTCTTTTGGGAGGGTTATTGGAGTGTTTGACCATTTCGGGCCAAATTCTATTTTTTTCAACATAAAAACTAGTACTAAATTTTGTTTCACAACCAAATATTGTTTCCCAAAAATTCAAATCTTGACAATATATAGTTTCCTAAAAATTCATATTTTTTAGTCAGATGATTCTCGACCAAAGACTATCACACACTTTTTAGGGAGGGTTATTCGAGTGTCTGATCTTTTCGGGCCAAGTTTTATTTTTTTCAACCTAAAAAACTAGTAGTAAATTTAGTTTCATTACCGAATATAGTTTCTCAAAAATTCAAATTTTTTGTTCAGATGATCCTCGACCAAAGGCTAACATCCACACTGTTTAGGTTGGCTTATGCAAGGGTCTGCCCATTTCGAGCCAAATTTTATCCTTTTCGACCAAAAAAACTTATACTAAATATAGTTTCACGAGCGAATATTGTTTTCTAAAAATTTAAATTTTTTGGTCTGATGCTCATCGACAAAAGGCTAACACCCACATTGTTTATGGAGGGTTATACGATAGTCTGACCACTTCGGGTCAAATTTTATCCTTTTCGATCATAAAAACATGTTCTAAATTTAATTTCACGACCGAATATGGTTTCCCAAAAATTCAAATTTTTTGGTCAGATGGTCCTTAACCAAAGACTATGACCCATACTGTCTAGAGAGGGTTATGCGAGTGTCTGACCATTTCGTGCCTTGTTTTATATTTTTCGACCTAAAAATCTAATACTAAATTTAATTTCATGATCGAATATGTTTTCCCAAAAATTCATATTTTTTTGATCAGTTGGTCCTTGACCAAAGGTTAAAATCTATACTATTTAGGGAGGGCTATGCGAAGGTCTGACCACTTCGGGCCAAATTTAACCTTTCTCGACCTAAAAAACTCGTACCAAATTTAGTTTTGCGTTGGAATATGCTTTCCAAAAAATTCAATTTTTTTCCTCAGTAGGTCCTCGACCAAAGGTTAACACCTACACTCTTTAGGGAGGGCTATGAGAGGGGCTGACCATTTGGGGAAAATATTTATCTTTTTTACCTAAAAAACTTATACTAAATTTAGTTTTACAAACGAATATGGTTTGCCAAAAACTCATATTTTTTGGGTAGTTGGTTCTTGACCAAAGGCTAACACCGATATTGTTTAGGGAGGGATATGCGAGGGTCTGACCACTTCAGGCCAAATTTTATCTTTTTCTACCTAAAAGACTCATACTATATTTAGTTTCACGACCGAATATGGTTTCCTAAAAATTCAAATTTTTTTGTCAGATGGTCCCCGACCAAAGATTAACACCCACACTATTTAGGGAGGGCTATGTGAGAAGTCTAACCATTTCGGGACAAGTTTTATCTTTTTCCACCTAAAAAACTAGTATAAAATTTAGTTTCTTTACCATATATAGTTTCCTAAAATTTCATATTTTCTGGTCAGATGATCCTCGACCAAAGACTATCACACACACTCTTCAGGGAGGGTTATTGGAGTGTTTGACCATTTCAGACCAAATTTTATTTTTATCAACCAAAAAAACTAGTACTAATTTTAGTTTCACAACCGAATATGGTTTCTGAAAAATTTAAATTTTTTAGTCAGATGGTCCCCGACCAAAGGCTAACACCCACACTGTTTAGGGAGGGCTATGCGAGGGTCTGACCAGTTCGGGTCAAATTTTGTTTTTTTCGAACTTAACAACACGTTCTAAATTTAGTTTCACGACCGAATATGGTTTCCTATAAATTCAAATTTTTTGGTCAGATGGTCCTCGACCAAAGACTATCACCCATACTGTTTGGAGAATTGGTCTAACTCGTGGCCCAATCAAAACCACAGAAGGCTTACCCTCAAAACAATTTCAGAACTTATATAAAAACACATGTAAATTTGAAACTTTTCACTTTCTTTAAAAAAAAAAGGAGCATGTATTTAAACAAGCATCTCGACACCACAAATACAATCACGGAGTACAATCACAAACAGCGGAAGTCTTAAATTACGCACACGACAGGCCACACGGCCCCAAACATGCTTTATCAGAATAAGTCCAACCAACTCAACACCCAAGAACAACAAAACATGCCCAAGGCATCATGCTCATCTCATATATCGTAAACTCAAAAGAATACATCAATATCCAAAAACATGCATCAACCCAGGCCCACTAAGGGGTCACAATGTCAATGAGCAAGCATGCAAACAGGATAAGCAAGCATAATCAAATCCAAAATACAAAAGAGCTTATCGAGTTTTCAAATGTGTCATATACAGTAGTCCAGCCTTATGACAAACCAGAAACCTCGACCTAAAAAATAGACGGCTATACAGGCGCTCGTCCTAGTCCTGAAAACAACAACAGAAGGGGAGTGAGATCTCGAGGACCTCAGTGAGAGTCACAACATCATAAACAATTCTGGTGGAATAGAGGCATATACGAAAACCAATATAAACATTTTATAATAAAAACCACTGAAAGTCACATGATACTAATCGTGTAAGCAATATCATATTTAAATATGATCGAATGCATATGCATGAGTTTGTTAATATCAACATGTATCTCGGACCCATGCTCAATAAGTATATAAATCCCAAAATCACATTCCCATGGCTACTATGCCCAAAAACTATCGAGGTGGACCTCTAAAACCGCTTCACTGATAACCCCGGCCAAAAGGAAATCGGAAGCCCACTAGTGGTTAATTAAATGCACCTTTCCAAAATAATAATAAATCCCCTACCACCAGTGTTGTCCTCGGAAAAAGTGGAGAAAACAATTATCGCACGATTCCCAACTCACACACAACTCGAAAAACAATTATATGTATGCGTATTCTTTACAAACAAGTAGAACAAATCCCAATCATGTTATAATTTAAATAAAATGTAGAACACTCAAAATCAACTCAAAGGCTCCCTAGGAGCCCCAACAACTCAAAGGCTCCCTAGGAGCCCCAACAACTCAAGAATTCGATGTATATGGATATTCTCAAACATGCATATAGGTTCAAAACAAACATTTTATGCATCATAATTATGCCTCACACATAATTTACCTAGCATGCCAATTCACTCATCGATGCACGTATTGCTTTTATTCAAAAACAAGCATTCACCAATTTTAATTAATATAGCAAAATATTTCCGTGCATGTAAATGAAACATAGTCTCCCACCTCTTGACGCGTCGACGATTCAAAGGCTAAGCCTTTGCCTCTATCGGTCGCTGAAGCACCACCTAAACAATCATGCACACAAAACCACACTAAGAACAAAGTCGAAAATAATAAACTCGAAAAATGACCAGAATTAAAAACAACCTAAGAGACCCCTTAAACACTCACTCTAAGTCCCAAATCACTCAATACAACCTCCAGAAACTCAAACCACTCAATTCCTTACGAAAAACAACTCACTCCTTAATTTGAAGAGAAAATGCAATTGGGAGAATTTTTTGGGTTTGGGAGCTCTCCTTCAAAAGAGGGGAAAATGAGGGGGAAAAGGGAAGAATGTGGGCAGAAGCTCACGTGCTGGATAAAGAAGGAAAAGTAAGTGGGGGCAGTTCTGGAATTTTACCTCCTTTGACTTTGACTTTGACTTTTTTATAAATTCTTAAAATCTGAAATAATCATAAAATGACTCACATATGCCCCAAGTGGGCTAATATAAAATTTAAAAATTCAAAATGTAAAAATCAGGCTTTTAAAACGTAATTGGGCTCGAGAACCGAAATCGGGCCCACGAAAGGTAAGTCGGCCCAAAGACCTACGACCACTCAAAATGGGCCTCCAAAAACTTATATGCGGGTCAAAAAAATGAAATGGGGTATATCCTCTAGACTCTAGCCTCGAACAACGCATCAATCGACTAATTAATCTAATGCACGTTAAAACTCCGAAACGACACGCCGTGTAAATTATCGACACACCACAACCGACATGACGTTCTAGACATCCTAAACTTGACACTTAGACTCTATGACTATGTCCAGGTCACTCGGACAAAAGGTCAACTCTAACAATCACTTGGTCAACTCACTCAATCCGACCAATCCAAAAAATCTGACTGAATATGGGTGCTGACTAGACTCTCAAAAGGACGGGGTCTCACAATGCGAGAGTCTTCAGCCACCTCTTATTATACGACTAAAAATGACACAGCCACCTCTTCAACCCCTCTTGATAACCAAGGGTCGCCTCCTTTGTCTCCCACTCATAGTGATATGGTTGTCCCTAGTACCTACACTAAGCAACTCTAACATGTTTTCTTTAGACCTTCCCACTTTAATTGATAAATACTGTGCTGATCATAATACTGTTCATCACACTGACTATCTTCGCACGGTACCCTCGAAGATCAGGGGGGAAATCTGGCGTGATTATCAGCTTGAATTAATAACTTACAAATCACACACTAACTTTTTTATTTGGTGGAAATCTAGACAAAACAATTATACGACCATGATACGAGCCATAAAAGAAAACAAAGAAATTAACACCGCTTCTTGTAGCTACACCTCCTGGCTCAAAACTAAAGATCAAACTATTGAAAAATCAAAATACCCGCCTTTCGAAGAAATAGCTATTGAATGGAATGGAAATAAAATACTAGCTGCCCCCTTTAAAGATGTGGATAGTTCTGAATTAGGAAATATTGAAAGCCAGAATAATTATACAAATCCGAAGTTACAACGAATAGCTCAGCAATTAGACTATTTAGATTCTGTCCAAGAGAAAAACCGTTAGTAAAACCTAATGAGGAAATAAAGAATTTTAAATTCAGTCGAGAGGATGAACTATTACGAAAAATAACAAAACAATTAGAATACTTAGAATTATCCTCCAAACCACAAGTCACTGCTATATCAGAAACAGAGAGTGACACAGGATCTGAGCATATAGAAATAGATAATCTAACGGAACAATTTGAAGATAAACTCGAACTATATAGAATAAAAATATATGATAGGCCTAGGATACCTCATTATTACCCACGACCTTCTTTACCAGATATACAACATGAAGAAAGATATTCGTTAGGAAGTTATGATGGCAAAAGTATCTAGGAATGGAACATAGATGGAAAAACCGAGCAAGGTATCACTGATATTTTAAATGAAATGTGTATGGCAGCTACGGCTTATAAAACAATGAATAATAGCGAACGCGAAATCACTAGAATCATAACTTCAGGATTCACTGGACAGTTAAAGGGTTGGTGGGATAATTATTTATCTCCAGCAGATAAAACTGAGATATTAATGACGGTAAAACCTGAGATAAGAGAAGGACAAACATATACAGTATAAAACTCTTTCGCAACATTAATATATGCAATAACCAAACACTTTGTAGGAAACCCTCAGAGTATAGCGGAAAAGGCTTCCATAATTCTTACTAATCTAACTTGTCCAAAGTTACAAGACTTTAGATGGTATAAAGATATGTTTTTATCAAAAGTATTTACAAGAGAAGATTGTCAACAATCTTACTGGAAAGAAAGGTTTATAGCCGGACTACCTAGATTGTTTGCTGATAGGGTACAAAATAGGATAAAAAGAAAATTTCATGATAGCAACATTCATTATAATATGATTACATATGGAGATTTAGTAACCGAAGTAAATACTGAAGGCTTAAACTTATGCAATGAATTAAAATTAAAATCAAAACTAAAGCAAGAAAAACTTAGCGGTAGAAAAGAACTAGGATCCTTTTGTACTCAATATGGTTATGAAAAAATAACTGCCCCCTCTGCAAAAACTAAGAAGATTGTTAAAAAACATAAATACAGAAAATCATTTAGAAAGACCTATGAAAAGCAAAAGGATGAAAAACCTCGATATAAAAGACACAGAAGAGGATTTAAAAATAACGAGACTTCTAATACAAAACAGGGTCCAACCTACTATAAGTGCGGACGGTTTGGACATGTTCGAAAAGAATGTCCTCTTCTTAAAAAGATAAGAGCTCTAGAAATAGATGACCAAGAAAAGGAAGAAATTTTAAATATGATAGGACAAGAAGAAAGTACAAGTGATTCTTCGACTTATAATACTAGTAGAGATGAATGTGGATGCATAGGACCATGTCAGAGTTATACGATTAATACTATTTCTGAAGAAAAAGACCTATTTGAGCTAATCATGAGAGTAGAAAATCCAGAATTACAAAGAAAATACTTGGAGGAATATAGGTCATATGTTGACAAAAGTAAACGACAAAACAGTGATAATAAAACATATAACTTAAATGAAATATTATTCAACAAAGAAAATAAGAAGGAATTATTAACCTTAGAAGGCTTGAAACAAGAAATTTGTAATGTAAAACAAGAAATAGGACTACTAAAGAAAGAATTAGAAGCACTAAAATATTCTATAAAAGGAAAGACGATAGTACATGCACTCCCAGAAACTAGTAATCAGGAAAATGAGGAATTCATAAATGCCTTTTCTAAAATAAAATTTAAAAAATGGTATACTTACATTACAATAGTAATAAAGAATTTTAAAATACACATAAAAGCGTTAATAGACTCAGGGGCAGATCATAATTGCGTTAGGGAAGGCTTAATACCTACAAAGTACTATGAAAAAACCAAAGAAAGATTACATGCAGCAAATCGACAAAAAATAGAAGTCAAATACAAAATTTCAGATGCCCATATATGCAATCAAGGAATTTGTTTTAAAAATACCTTTTTATTGGTTAAAAATTTATCACAAGACTTGATACTAAGAACCCCGTTTCTTACACAAATATATCCCTTTACGGTGAATAGTAAAGGGTTAGAAACAGAAATCTTAGGAAAACAGCTTACCTTTACATTCTGCAAAAATATCGAAGAAAGAGATATATCACTTATCAAAACATTAGGAATCACAAAAGATGTCCTGTTAATAAATAAAAAAAAGCATCTGCACTCATTGATAAATGAATTCAACTATACCAAGCTAGAAAACGAATTAGTAACCTCAGAAACCATACAACAAATAGCACAACTACAAAAACAGATAGAAGTAGAAATTTGTTCTAATCTCCCAAATGCCTTTTGGAATAGAAAAAAACATATTGTTAATTTACCATACGACAAGGAATTTAAAGAAAAAAATATACCCACGAAAGCAAGACCAATTCAAATGAATTCAGAACTGCTCGAATATTGCAAAATAGAAATAAAAGGTCTCTTAGAAAAAGGTCTCATAAGACCAAGCAAATCTCCTTGGTCCTGTGCTGCATTTTATGTTCAGAATCAAGCTGAATTAGAACGAGGAGCACCCAGGTTAGTAATTAATTACAAACCTTTAAATAAATGCTTACAATAGATTAGATACCCTATTCCAAATAAAAGAGATTTAATAAAAAGATTATCAGGAGCATTAGTTTTCTCAAAATTTGATATGGAGTCAGGATTCTGGCAAATTCAAATACGAGAAGTAGATAAATATAAAACTGCTTTCACTGTTCCCTTTGGTCATTATGAGTGGAATGTAATGCCCTTTGGATTACAAAATGCACCATCCGAATTCCAAAATATGATGAATGACATATTTAACCCCTATCATAAGTTTACAATTGTTTATATCGATGATGTTTTAGTTTATTCAAAATCCATTACAGAACATTTTAGGCATGTAAAAAAATTTATTAATATAATAAAAGAAAATGGCTTAGTGGTGTCCGCAACAAAGATAAAATTGTTTCAGACTAACATAAAATTTTTAGGATATAATATTATTCAGGGAACCTTTACTCCTATAAGCAGAAGTATAGAATTTGCTAGTATATTTCCTGATACAATAAAGGATAAACAACAACTACAAAGGTTCTTAGGATGTCTAAATTATATTGCAGATTTTATACCAAAAATAAGGATAATATGTAAACCATTATATAAACGACTACGAAAAGATTCTCCCGCCTGGACCTCTGAAATGACTAACACAATTAGACAAATAAAAGAAAAGGTAAAACAATTACCATGTTTAGGAATTCCTCAAGAGCATGCATATCTCATCATAGAAACAGACGCCTCTGAACAAGGATATGGAGGGATATTAAAACAAAGAATAGAAGGAAAGGAACAATTAGTTAGGTATTATTCTGGAATATGGAATAAAGAACAAGAAAATTACTCTACTGTTAAGAAAGAAGTATTAGCTATTTTTTTATGTGTAAACGCATTTCAGGATGATTTATTTAATAAAACAATCTTAATCCGCGTGGACTGTCAATCTGCTAAGTTCATCCTATAAAAAGACGTAAAAAATATAGTATCTAAACAGATATTTGCGCGATGGCAAGCGTTGCTATCCAATTTTGATTTTACTATTGAATTCATAAAAGGCCAATTGAATAATTTACCTGATTTCTTATCAAGAGAATTCTTGCAGGACAAAGACAAAATCAAAGAAGGAAGCGACGAAACAAAGCTAAAATAAAGGTATCATGTCTAATCCTGTGTCTTATGCACAAGAACGGACTATAGAAAATGATGAAACTTATTAACGAATTAATTGAAGAATATGAACGAGAGAATCATTAAACTCATGAAAATAAAAGAAAAAATTGGTAAAAAGATAAATAGATATTGGAATAAATATAAAAAAAACAAGAAACGAAAATACTTACAAAAGGTTAATTCAAATATTAACATTTTATGTGAGTTATTAAATGATTTGGATCAACTAAAAATGTTTCAGAAGCAGATTTTGTAATGATCTTTTTATCTGCAGATATTGTCTCGATAATCCAGAATCGGCCGAAACGGCGTTGTTTTGGATATTCTCCTTCTTTTACTTCTATGGTTTTCCAAAAATTTAAATTTTTTGTCAGATATTCCTTGACAAAAGGCTAATACCCACACTATTTAGAGAGGGCTATGCAAGGGTCTGACCACTTAGGGTCAAATTTTGTCTTTTTTATCATAAAAACATGTTCTAAATTTAGTTTCAAGACCGATTATGGTTTCCCAAAATTCGAATTTTGTGGTCAAATGGTCCTCAACCAAAGTCTATCACCCACACTGTTTGGAAAGGGTTATGCGAGTGTCTGACCACTTCGTGTCAAGTTTTATCTTTTTCGACCTAAAAAACTAATACTAAATTTAGTTTCACTATCAAATATGTTTTCCCATAAATTCAAATTTTTTTGGTTAGTTGGTCCTTGACCAAAGGTTAACATCTACACTATTTAAGGAGGGCTATGCGAGGGTTTGACCACTTCAGGCCGAATTTTATCTTTCTCGACCTATAAAACTCGGACCAAATTTAGTTTCATAATGAAATATGGTTTCCCAAAAGTTCAAATTTTTTGGTCAGATCGTCCTCGACCAAAGACTAACACCCGCACTATTTAGGGAAAGCTATGCGAGCCTCTGACCATTCCGGGCAAATTTTTATCTTTTTTTTCCTAAAAAACTAGTATAAAATTTAGTTCCTTAACCAAATATGATTTCTTTAAAATTTAAATTTTTTGGACAGATGCTCCTCGACAAAAGGCTAACACTCACACTGTTTAGGGAGACCTATGCGACGGTCTGACCACTTCGAGCCAAATTTTATCTTTTTCGTCCTAAAAAATTCATTCTAAATTTAGTTTCACGACCGAATATGGTTTGCCAAAGCTCATATTTTTTGGTCAGTTGGTCCTTGACCAAAGGCTAACACCGACATTGTTTGGGGAGGGATATGCGAGGGTCTAACCACTTCAGGCCAAATTTTATTTTTTTTCTACCTAAAAGACTTATACTAAATTTAGTTTCACGACCGAATATGGTTTATTTAAAATTTAAATATTTTGGTCAGATGGTCCCCGACCAAAGGCTAACACCCACACTATTTAGGGAGGGCTATGTGAGGGTGTAACCACTTTGGGTCAAATTTTGTGTTTTTCAATCTTAAAAACACATTCTAAATTTAGTTTCACGACCGAATATGGTTTTCCAAAAAATTAAATTCTTTTGTCAGATGGTCCTCGACCAAAGACTTATCACCAACACTGTTTAGAGAGGGTAATGCGAGTGTTTGACCATTTCGTACCAAATTTTATCTTTTTTGGCCAAAAAAACATATACTAAATTTAGTTTCACGACTGAATATGGTTTTCCAAAAATTTAAATTTTTTGGTCAGATGCTCCTCGACAAAAGGCTAACACCCACACTATTTAGGGAGGGCTATGCGACGGTCTGACCACTTCGAGCCAAATTTTATCTTCTTCGTCCTAAAAAATTTATTCTTAATTTAGTTTCTTGGCCGAATATGGTTTGCCAAAAACTCATATTTTTTGGTCAGTTGGTCCTTGATCAAAGGCTAACACCGACATTGTTTAGGGAGGGATATGCGAGGGTCTGACCACTTCAAGCCAAATTTTATCGTTTTCTAACTAAAATAATCTTACTAAATTTTGTTCCAAGACCGAATATGGTTTCCTAAAAATTCAAATTTTTTGGTCAGATGGTCCCCAACCAAAGGCTAACACCCACACTGTTTAGGGAGGGCTATGCGAGAGTCTAACCATTTCGGGCCAAGTTTTATATTTTTCCACCTAAAAAACTAGTATAAAATTTAGTTTCTTGACCATATATAGTTTCCTAAAATTTCAAATTTTTTGGTAAGATGATCCTCGACCAAAGACTATCACATACACTCTTTAGGGAGGGTTATTTGAGTGTCTAACCATTTCGGGCCAAGTTTTATTTTTTTCAGCCTAACAAACTAGTACTAAATTTAGTTTCACAACTGAATATGGTTTCCCAAAAATTCACATTTTTTTATTAGATGATTCTCGACCAAAAGCTAACACCTACACTGTTTAGGTTGGCCTATGCGAGGGTATGACCAATTCGAGCCAAATTTTATCCTTTTTGACCAAATCAATTTATACTAAATTTAGTTTCATGACCGAATATGGTTTTCCAAAAATTTTAATTTTTTGGTCAGATGCTCCTCTACAAATGGCTAACACCCACAATGTTTAAGGAGCGTTATGCGAGTGTCTGACCATTTCGGGCTAAGTTTTATCTTTTTCGACCTAACAAACTATTAATAAAATTAGGTGCATGATCGAATATATTTTTCCAAAAATTCATATTTTTTTGGTCAGTTGGTCCTTGACCAAAGGTTAACATCTAGACTATTTAGGGAGGAATATGCGATGGTCTGACCACTTCGGGACAAATTGTACTTTTCTCGATCAAAAAAACTCGTACCAAATTTAGTTTCGCGACGGAATATGTTTTCCCAAAATTCAATTTTTTTGGTCAGTAGGTCCTCGACCAAAAACTAACACCCACACTCTTTTGGGAGAGCTATGCGAAGGTCTGACCATTTTGGGAAAATATTTATCTTTTTGACCTAAAAAACTCATACTAAATTTAATTTCACTACCGAATATGGTTTTTAAAAAATTTAGATATTTTGGTCAGATGTTCCTCGACAAAAGGCTAACACCCATACTATTTAGGGAGGGCTATGCGAGGGTCTGACCATTTCGAGTCAAATTTTTTCTTTTTCGTCCTAAATAACTCATAGTAAATTTAGGTTCACAACCAAATATGGTTTGCCAAAAATTCATATTTTTTGGTCAGTTGATCCTTGACCAAAAGCTAACACCGACACTATTTAGGGAGGGATATGCGAGGGTCTCACCACTTCAGGCCAAATTTGTTTTTTCTACCTAATAAACTCATACTCAATTTAGTTTCACGACCGAATATGGTTTCCCAAAAATTCATAGTTTTTGTTCAGTTGGTCCTTGACCAAAGATTAACATCGATACTATTTAGGGAGTGATATGCGAGGGTCTAACCACTTCAGGACAAATTTTATCTTTTTCTACCTAAAAAACTCATACTAAATTTAATTTCACGACAAAATATGGTTTTCCAAAAATTTAAATTTTTTGGTCAGATGGTCCTCGACTAAAAGCTAACACCCACACTATTTAAGGAGGGCTATGCAAGGGTCTGACCACTTCAAGCCAAATTTTATCTTTTTCTACCTAAAAAAATCATTTTAAATTTAGTTTCACAACCGAATATGGTTTCCAAAAAATTCAAATTTTTTGGTCAGATGGTCCTCTACCAAAAACTAACACCCACACTATTTAGGGACAAATTATGTGAGGATCTGACCATTTCGGGCCAAGTTTTATCTTTTTCCACCTAGAACACTAGTATAAAATTTAGTTTCACAACCAAATATGGTTTCCCAAAAATTTATATTTTTTGTTCAATTGAGCCCGATCAAAGTCTATCACCAACACTGTTTAGGAATGGCTATGCGAGTATCTGACCATTTCAAGCTGATTTTTATCTTTTTCTACTTAAATAACTAGTACTAAATTTAGTTTCACAACCGAATATTGTTTCTAAAAAATTCACATTTTTTTGTCAAATGGTCCTCTACCAAAGACTAACACCCACACTGTTTAGGTTGTCCTATCCGAGGATCTTACCATTTCGAGCCAAATTTTATCCTTTTTGACCTAAAAAACTCGTACTAAATTTAGTTTCATGACCGAATATGGTTTCCCAAAAATTCAAATTTTTTGGTTGGATGCTCCTCGACCAAAGGCTAACACCCACATTGTTTAAGGACGGCTATGCGAGGGTCTGACCTCTTCAGGCAAAATTTTATCTTTTTCAACCTAAAAAACTCATACTAAATTTAGTTTCACGACAGAATATGGTTTTCAAAATATTCAAATTTTTTGGTCAGATGGTCCTTAACCAAATGCTAACACCCATACTTTTAGGAAGGGCTATGCGATTGTCTGACCATTTTGGATTAACTTTTATCTCTTTTGACCTAAAAAAATAGTACTAAATTTAGTTTTACAACCGAATATGATTTTCCAAAAATTCACATTTTTTGGTTAGATAGTCCTCGACCAAAGGCTAACACCCTCATACTATTTAGGGAGGGCTATGTGAGGGTCTAACCATTTTAGTCCAAATTTTGTCTTTTTTACCTAAAAAATTCATATTAAATTTAATTTCACTACCGAATATGGTTTTTCAAAAATTCAATTTTTTTGGTCAAATGCTCCTTGACCAAAGGCTAACACTCACACTGTTGAGGGAGGGCTATGCGAGGGTCTGACTACTTCGGGCCCAATTTTAAATTTAGTTATAAATTCGTTATAAATTTTGACCTAAAAAATTCGTTATAAATTTAGTTTCATGACTGAATATGGTTTCCCAAAATATTAAATTTTTTGATCAGATGATCCTCGACCAAATGCTATTGCCCACATTGTTTAGGAAGGACTATGGGAGGGTAGATACTCTTTGTAATCATGTCTTCATCTTTTGTCTTCTTCTTTATCAGCAGGAATAAATACTCTCTTAATTTCTTCATCTATGAGTTTTAACAAATCTTTCACGGTTTGAACATTGGCTTTTTTTATCTCATACTTAGGCCAATTCTTTTGTTTTATTCTTCAGACCAAGTAAGTAATTTGAACAACATTATCAATGTTTTTAGTCAAGTCCCAACATATGATCCATGGTACCCCAAAGGTAATTAAAAACTGTAATAGAGGACTTGGAGTCATATCCTCTAAGTCTGAATGATGAGTAAAGACTTTTATTACATCTTCAATATCCCTTTAAAATAATCCAGTCATTGGTTGCATAGTGTTGAATCAGCTCACCCACCACTGTGGAAAAATCCTTTGACAAGTCTTGATAAAATATATAAACCAGGTGTGGTATGTTGGTCTATACCACAAGACTCTGAATCACACCTTTTGATAATCATAATTATTGTATCCGGAGAGCTGTTGTGCTGGGATTTTTGCTGAAAAGAGTTTATTGATGAACAGATGTTGTCTCCATTCTTCTTTGGTCATAACTCTTAAATTTTTATTCTTGAAAATGCTATTTGGTCAGGAAAGTTTTTATCCATAGTGTGGATAATTTCCATAGATTGAGTTTCTAAAAGAATATGTTCATAGAACAGACGAGTTTTATGAGGATGGTCCATCAATTGGAATTCTTTTGGTGGAAAGATTTGAACCATAAACTCTTTTATCTCATCTCTTTTTTCGAGCTCGATTATCTTAATATTAGATTTGAGGGTATATAAGTCTGTTTTCTCTTCTTTTTGAAGTGGCTCTTTTATGGGAGGAGGGGGTATTCTGGTTGTGATGGTATGAGGGGCTCTTTGTGGGTATAGTGGTAGTGGTACTAGGGTTTTTCTTTTTTTTTTTTGCTCAGGAGTGACTGGGGCGGTTATTAAAGCAGAATAATAACTGGGTTGAATCAGTGGTGAGGGAGAAGAAGGAAAAGAAGGAGGAGAGTTCGAATACCTTTTATCCGTCGAGGATGATGCCTAACTGGCTAGCATGGCTGTCAGTGACTTCTTTTTCTCCATTTTATGCTGTTAAGATGGCTAACTTGTTATAGCTATTATGAACATACCTTTCCATTTCCAGTAGCTTTGTCATGCTTTTATTTTTCTGTTTATTATTCTTCGTATACTCCCTAAGTCTCTTTTAAGGCTTCTTCTTTCATCTTCTTCTCTTTTTGCTTGTTGTTTTATATTAAAAATTCTTTGATAACAGAAGGTCCTTATAACTTTCTTTTTATCCTTGGTTAGCCTCTCGGTACCTAATATTTATTAAAACCATAACTCCTTGGATATTCGCTTTCTTCGAATATGACAACATCCAAAATAAATCTTTGATGATTTATTCTCCTGTCAACAATTTATCTATGTCATCTTCCAATTCACATAATATTTTAACATTTGCATTTATTTTTTGTAAGTATTTTCTATTTCTATATTTCTTATAACTTTTTCAGTTTTCATCTATTTTTATACCTATCTTATGTTTTATTTTTATTAATTTAATTATTTTCTCTTTTATTTTCTTGAATAGTATCATCAATTATTCTAATTAGTTTTCTTCTAAATTTTTCTCTTTTATTATACTCTTCACAGTCACAATATTCCAATAAAGTAGTATGATTTATCATATGGTCATCTATATTCTGATTTATTCATTCTATTAATTTAGTTCTTAATATTTTTACTTCATTAATTTTTGAAAAGTCTATTTCCATTAATTTTTCAACATATTTTTCTATGGTTCTAACTTGTGCATAAACGACAAGGTTAGCTATAGTTATCTTTGTGTCTTTATTATGGTTGTCTTTTTATTATTCGATTCTTTTATCTTTATAACCCTGCAAAAACTCTCTAGATAAGAAATCAGGTAAATTATTTAACTTTACTTTGATAAATTCAATATTAAAGTCAAAATTAAATAATAATGCTTGTCATCTTGCAAATATTTGTTTAGATACTAAATTCTTAACATCTTTCTCTAATATAAATTTTGTCGATTGACAATCAATTCTTATTAAAAAAATTTAATTAAACAAATCATCCTGAAAGCATTAACACATAAGAGGATGGCTAGAAATTTTTTTTTAACTATAGAATAATTAGTTTGGGCTTTGTTCCAAATACCCGAATGATATTTAACCAATTGTTCCTTACTATTTATTCTTTGTTTTAGTATTCCTCCGTAGCCATTTTTAGATGCATCTTTCTCTACTATTAAATATGCATCTTCTTGAGGAATATCTAAACAAAATAATTGTTTTACCTTTTGTTTTATTTCTTTTACTATACTAGTCATATTGTCATCCCAAGCAGGGACATCTTTTCTTAACCTTTTATACAATGGTTTACATACTGTCCTAATATTAGGAATAAAATCAGCAATATAGTTTAGACATCCTAAAAATCTTTGTAATTATTGTTTATCTTTTATTTCATTAGGAAATTTATTAGCAAATTCAATACTTCTGTCTATGGGAGTAAACGTTCCCTGAACTATATTATATCTTAAAAATCTTATTTGTGTTTGAAATAATTTTATTTTTGTAGCCGATACTACCAGTCCATTTTCTTTGATTATATTCTGAAATTTTCTAACATGTCTAAAATGTTCAGTAATGGACTTTGAATATACTAACATATCATCAATATAAATAATACTAAATTTGTAATAAGGATTAAATATATCAATCATCATATTTTGAAATTCTGAAGGTGTATTTTTCAAGCCAAATGGCACGTTCCATTCATAATGTCCAAAAGGAACTCTAAAAGCTGTTTTATATCTATCTTCTTCGTGAATCTTTATTTGCCAAAATCCTGACTTCATGTCGAATTTCGAAAATATAGTTGCTCCTGAAAATCTTTTTATTAGGTCTCTTTTATTTGGAATGGGATATTTGATCCATTGTAAACTTTTGTTAAGGGGTTTATAATTTATAACTAACCTGGGAGCTCCACGCTCAATCTCAGCTTGGTTTTGAACGTAAAAGGATGCACAAGACCAGGGTGATTTGCTAACCCTTATTAGACCTTTATCTATTAGTTCTTTTATTTTCTTTTTACAATATTCTAATAATTCTGAGTTCATTTGAATTGGTCTTACTTTTGTTGGTATGTCCTGTTCTTTGAAATCTTTTTTCATAGGGTAATCTAATAATATGTCTTTTCCTATTCCAAAAGGCATTAGGTAAGTTTGAACATATTTCGTTTTTAATTTGCTTCTGTAATTCCTTTATTTGTTTTACTACTTCTATGTTTTGTAAATTTTCTTCTATTTTTTTATAATTCAATTCATTTGTTAACGAGTGCAAGTGTTTTTTTTATTTATTAATAAGATTTCTTTCTTAATTCGTAATTCTTTTATTATGTTTATGTCTCTTTCTTGTATATTTTCACAAAACTCAAAGATAATTTGTTTTCCTAGTATTTCGGTATATAAACTTTTATTATCTACTCTAAATGGGTATATTTGGGTAAGCAAGGGGTGCCTAATATCAAGTCTTGGGATAAATTTTTAACTAACAGAAAAATATTTTTAAAACATATTCCTTGGTTGCATATATGTGCATCAGATATTTTATATCTAACTTCTAATTTCTGTTTGTTTGCTGCGTGTAACCTTTCTTTAGTTTTCTCATAATATCTGGTAGGGATTAATCCTTCTCTAACACAATTATGATCAGCTCCCGAATCTAACAAAGCTTTTATCTGTATTTTGAAATCTTTTATAACTATGGTTACATAAGTATATCATTTTTGAAATTCTATTCTTGATATAGCATTAATGAATTCCTCATTTTCTCTATTGCTACTTTCTAGAAAGTCTTCTACTTTTGTTTTTCCTTTTATATAATGTTACATATTACCTAAATCTTTCTTTATCATTTTTATTTCTTCTTGGTGTTGGAGTGGCAGCACCTAATGCTGCCAGGTGTGTTGTGGTTAGTTTGATTGTTTAATTCAGAAAATAATTAAATATCGAAACAAAAAGTATGAAACTTGGGAAAAATAGTAAAAAATTATTAAAAAATCTGAAAAAATTACCAAAAATACTAGAATAAATGAGAAGTCATGTGATATTATTTTTTTAAGATTTAGAATTGATTTCTTAGGTTAAATAAATACTTCAAGTTTCAAAAAAAAGAGAATTTCCTAGATCGATTCTAGGTTGGTTCTCGGGTAGAAATGCATTAGTTTAATATGAACTAATGTACGATTATATAATCTAGTTTCTGTTAATGAGGATTTGGTTATGATTACATGTCTAGGTGGATACCTATAGGTGCTGGGCCTTGAGGAATCAGTTCAGCAAGCATAGAAATGTTTAAGGGTTTTATGAACTGCAAACCCATAAATGGACGGACCTTAATTATCTACTTTATTGTTGACACGAATAATTAGTTAAGATTAACAAAGAAGTAATTAATCAGTTGGTAACTTGAAATGCTATACATACTGTAATTAATTAATGATGTGGTATACTTAGTATTCTATACCATGCTACAAATTGAGTGTTTGTATTGTGTATGATTGGAGTGTACATCAGAATCCTACAATGTGAGGACTGCTTAGGTGGAGCTACCATCAACTAATATCCGAACAGCGTCAATGGAATGGGCAATGAGGTTAAATAAGGAAAGGATAAGTCGAAAGTACAATTGATGTATCTCAGTCTCAAATCCCAAGACCTCAACAGATTAAGACACATGGCCAACCCAGTCATGGTCATTGTTGCTTGAAATTTTTTGCGAATGTGTTATGTTTGACTGTGACTGTGTTGTATAACTTTGACTCGTTGAGTCTATAATTACGTGCCAATGCATTTATTTAGCCAGTGCTTGATTGCATGTGTATTATATATATATATATATTTTTTCTGTCCACTCGCCAGGTAAGCTTTTGCTAGGCTATTGGTATTGAGTGAAAAATGTCACGAGTAGGAACTCACTCCCAGGCATAGAGAGAAGTGATTAGTTATGGGTCATACTCAAGGTAACTTATGAGAGTATTATATTCATAATTATTCCCCTAAGTCAGTTTGTTTATGTAGGGATGCTAGTAAACCATTGACAATGAATTCAATCATGTAGGAAATATAAGGACTTCACTCTTAGATTATTAATTCTTGGGATTATGCGATGTCACTCAGAGATATTAGTATTTCTTGTATTTCCACTATGTGTTAATCTAGACATTTGTTTTAATATCAACTCTATTTTTATAATTGTTATACCACTAGCATTGTAGGTTTGCAACTTGAATTGTTGTGTGATGTGGAAGTGTATATAATGGACCTACGACGACTATTACGCGATTTGTGGGTTCTGAGGCGTGACCCCCTTCCTAGAGGAATACTCTCAACTCACATCTCAAGATATTGTCTAGGGAGGAAAACATTACCTCTCCGGCCCAAGGCCCAATAAACCATATTCCTACAGTTGTAATAACTGAATTGATAAGAGGGATCCTCCTTGTAGGAACAAAAAATAGTGAGTAGCGGTTTGAATCCTAATGGCAGTGGCTAGGGATTAAACATGGCTCACTAGGCTTTGAGCCAGAGAGGTAATAGATTCTTTTCTAGACAATACCTTGAGATGTGAGTTGAGTAGTTTCTCTAGAGAGAGGGTCCTCACATAAATACCTTGAGATGTGAGTTGAGTGGTTCCATTAAGGAGGGGATCCTGCAGATATGTTATTCTCTAATAGGATGTCCATGTAATGAAATGGTATCAGTATATCCATGACTTGTGAAACTTAGTAATGTATTATATGCATACAAGTCCATACATCATTATCGTCCACTTTAATAACATGTTGGACTTGAGATTTATTTATGATCTTTTTTTACAACTAGGGTTTCACAATCAAGTTACACACTTGATAACCCATGTTTAACAAAATAAGATCAATGAATTTGTTCATTTATACATGATAAATAGTAATTTCAAAGAACAAATGTCTTTATAATGTGATACAAAAACTACATAACTCATTATTGGACTTAGGGTATACCCTAATATCCAATAATAACCTCATTTAGTTTTCCATTATATATTTGTGAATACACATTATTTATTATGAGGTTTAGTTGGTGTTTTTGGTGATTGCATGTTTGATGTAGTTTCTATTGGTTTTTGACAAGTATTTGTGCATACATGGACTTTGAGTTGTATTCACAAATATCTTGTTATGCTTTTGATTGTCTTGTAACTTATTTTTATATATGGGTGAGAAAAGACCTCACATGATACTCATTTTTGGCTTTTCAAATAAATGATCTCAAGGAATTTTCACTGAAAAATTAGTGGCGAATCTTATTTAAGTTTTAACAGTTTTTGGATTAAAAAATAATTTATATTACAATTGTGTTAGTTGGAAAGAATGGTTTGTATTATTGAGATTTTGTGCATGAATGCATGTTTGATAAATGCATAGAGATGCATAAGATTTAATACATATTCATGTATGTGATAAGATAAACAAGGATGCATATGTTTGTGCATAGAGATGCATGTGGTTATAAGATACAAGGATGATTTTTATCGAGGAATGAGTATCTATGGTGATTTTATATTGAATCTTATATGATATATGAATATCCAGTGCATTGATAAGTCAAACCAAGACTGATGAACAACGAGTCACATATTTTGACTCTTTTGACACCTTTTATCGTAGAGAGAGGATGTAATGCCAAAGTGAGTTAGTCAACATAGAGTTGATATTAGTCTTCGACAACACTAGTGTAGAATATATTTTAAAAATGATAAAAAGATATACTGGTAAGCCTTGTTTTTCCACTGGCCCAGGCATAGGTAGGTGTTTTATAGCTGACTTTCCAGCCATATTTTGATTAAAAAATCACTGTGTTGGCTATTTCACTAATTCACCACTTCTCGGAATTAAATATATTTTTTATGTTAGATTTATAGTTTATAGTTTAATTATGATTGTGATATTTTGATGGTGATGGTTAATTCTCTCACCTAGTTTTCACTAATGTGATAGTGTTATGCAGACAATGCTACAAATATTTCAAGTTAATTGTTATTAGTGGTGGCTAGCCTTGTTGGGTTCGTCAATCATTATCATGCTTGATTAGATTTATTAATTTGAATTGTATCTGTCACATTTTGGAATTAAATATTTTGTGTAACATTCGTTGTAGGCCCACTATATACACTACTATCACACATAGTAACACATATAGTAAATCTACAAGAGAAAAAAGAAATTTAATAGTAGAGATGGCATCAATAAACAATTATTAATAATACAAGCAGTAGAGATGAAAGAAATATATAATGTTGTTCAGGGAGATATCGTGATGTATACATTAGAACTTGGTCACAATTGTATGCTTTACATCTTATTTGACCTTATTTTAGTTCTCTGTCTACAATATCACATGAATATAGACTAGGAGAATAAACATTATGTACATAAAATACTAAATTCCACAAAAGAAATCCTAACCTGGCCTTGCACAAAATCTCGATATCAAGCACAACAAAGCTCATTTATACAATTCACAAAATAATAAATCACACGCCTCTCACAGCACACATAATATTTTAGATTATAATTTCATTATCTTTTTATAGTCTATACGCAAAGATTCAAGCCATCATTTTAAAAGCAATAGAAAGTACTATTCACTCATAGGTTTTGAAGCCTACTTATCCACCAATGGTGCTATGGACTGATTCATTGAGGTCCTATGAGACTTTGAATTTTGAGTCCTAGAAGTCTAGAAGACAGTACAAATGAAATAACCTTTTTTCTCCTGAGGTCCTGTGAGATTTTGAATTTTGAGTCCTAAAAGTCTAGAAGATAGTACACCCTATTGCAGCAGAAAATTTCTGTGATCTTTAAACTAGCATACCTTTCTTATCCTTTGTCAGATTCCTGTAAATAATAGCTTGTTGGAAAACTATTTCCATCCTCTATCTAACTATCTTGGGTTGGTCATCAAAAGGTTAGTTTTTCTCTATCGAAATTTAAGTCGTATTTCATCGGTTTTGGTACCGAAGTTGTGTGATTCTGTTATTGTTGATTTTTTTTATATGATTGTTTGACATCCATTCATTTTGTAAAATCATGAATTCATCCTTTTGAATCTTCTCTATACATGAAATTGGCATGCCCTACTCTTTTTCCCTATTATTGTCGATTTTGATCAATTGATTAATCTGTTGGTTTCTAATCTTGTTTCTTTTTATGTGTTATTTACACCTAATCTTTCATTGTTAATATAAAATCGCAACCCCTAAGACTTGTATACATGAAATCGCAATTCATCCTATTACCCTATTCTTAATGCCAAAATTTGTATGTTGATTGGGATGGTAAGTTAAGTTCTTGGCTATCACATCACATATCCGAGGGGGAGGCACCTGCGGCATCTAATCAGTGGTTTCTTATAGGTTTGGTGAGTGGAATTGATAAGGAAATAGGATATCTACTTCATTATTGAGTATGCATGCTTAGTTTGGTTTTGTCTTTGCCTTATGATGTTATAGGTGGTTCGGATCTCTTGAATAAAGGCAAAGGAATAGCTTCTTGTTCAGAGAAAAGAGGTAGGATCTATGCCCCATCGGTTTCTCCAACGATCCTTATTATTTATTGTTATTTTCAATGCATGTCTTTATGATGTTGTATGCACATGTGTATGATGTTGTATGCGCATGTGTGAGATGGTGTATGCATGAGTTGCTGATTGATTTAAAACTTATCTAGGCTATACCAAATCCCTTAAGATAGGTTATGAGTGCCTAGTTTGCATGTGTTGTGTGTATTGAACATGCTGATTGCGCTCTGACATGATTGAGGATACCCTGTTGTGGTACTGTGTCTTGTACTTGCTTGTGTGTGCTTGTACGTGTTTGTGTGTCAGGATCCTTTTTCGGTGGCCATTCGAGGTAAGCGTTGATGCTCCTTGGGAGAGGGGAGGTTCTTACTGGTATGAGAGTCGTATAGGTGGCAATCCCCAGTATGTGCACGCTGGATGCCTAGTCTTTGTGTGACTAGACGCCTTATCCTTGTGTGGCAAGATGCCCTTATCCTTGTGTGTTTTGGATGCTCTTGTCCTTGTGTGGCTTGGATGCCCTATCCTTGTGTGGCAACATCAATAGGCTTGCCGATTAGCTTGTGTGCTAACCTTTATCCTTTGTACAACGAAGCCTTGGACAACATAGGTGAAAGGGGATAACCTTTTCTATTGTCGAGATGATTGATGAGTTTTTCCTGCCTGTGTACTTCTGATTTTTGGAAGTGTTTGTAGTCCACCCTCAGCCTTAGTTTTGGCCCTACACCTTTGAATTGTTTGAATGGATTGCTTGAATTCCCTTAGATGTATAAGGATGATCTGATGTTGTTTGGGAGATGTTTGTTTAAGATTTTTGTAGATCTTATGATGTTGTGACCCTACTGAGATTCTTGTAATCTCATCCCGTTGTTTTCACAATTTTTCAGGCTTAGGTACATTCGTTGTTCATGGTACTAGTGTGTGAGATCAAGTCTGCACAACGGGGCAATATCGCATCACATTTACATACTTGATCTTTGATTGCTTGTGCATATGACATGAACTATAATTGGATTATTTTTCTGGTTTTTTTCAAGTTCCTCCTTTGCTTATTGTTTTCGAATTATGTTGGAGGTTTACTTTTTGGATATTTGGATCCCTATGGGACTTGTGTGTTGTGGATTCATTGATTAAATTTAAAGACTTTCGCTGATATTTTCATTCACTTCATATGATACTAGAATACTTGTCCAATAGCATGCTCCAATCATTATAAGTGTAAAGAATAAACTTGTTAAAATCGGTTCTAGGGAATAAGCCTTGTGAGATTCAGATAGGTCTTAGGTTGGGTTTATTTAGGTTTCACGACGGTAATGGTCTCACTTAGGAGCAAATTTTGGGAATATGAATGTGGGTCCTTACATGTCCTGCCATTGTAGGTATCCACCTACATATAATCATATTTAAACTATTAATAAACCAAACTCAATTTATAATGATATACAAAGTCATGTGTCTATACCCTATACCTAACATGTTTCTAACTTGCGAACCAACCCGAGACCAAACCGAATATTTCTCCTATTTTTTCTTATTTTTCTGAAACTTATTTTATGTATTTGACCTACCAAACTAACTCTAATTATCACAAACTTAGTATCTACATACTCCAAATTAAATTTAGTATATTTTATAATTTTCAAAAATTTTCTTAATTTTTTAGTATTTTATCTTAATTTAATATTATTTTTATCTTTTATTTAATCAATTTTCTAAATTAAATAATCGAACGAACCAAAACACGATATCTTACACCACTAGGTGCTGACAAACCACCATCCGAAGTTGTCAGATTGTGACATGCGACTCCAAAGAAGTATGTCACATCGCCCGAGCTTAAGGCTTCGAGTCCAAACCTATCCCTACTTGCAGGCAACAGGTCGCTTATACCTACCAATAAATGACTTGTCATACAGACTAGGTGCGAACAACCTATCATTCTTGAGGATCTTCTTCAACCTGTAGCCTGAATACCAAAAATAAAGTAAAAGCCCTACATTTCCATCAAACATAACTTCTCTCTCTCAACATAAAATTTAAAATATTATATATCAAATTGAATCTTTAATTTAGACAGAATAAACCCGATTCAAAATCTAATTCAAAACTGGAATAAACTCCTTCAAGTGGTGTAGCACTGGACAAGGACAAAAGCATTATACTCGACAATGAAACGATATCATTTCAACGAACAATGAAACGATATCATTTCAACAAACAATGAAACGTTATTGCTTTGGATGAAACAACAAGCTTCAAAAAGAAGCTTGCCGTTTGGACAAAATGACAACATTATCTGTGTTTTAACCATTGCTGGTCGAAACAAAGATACTGCCTGTGTTTTGATCAAATGAATAACATTATACTTTATTTTTCTATTAAATATATAATTTATTAAAAATCAATAACCTCATTATTTATCTTAAAAATCATAATAATCAATTATATTTTAAAACATTTTCAGAAAATCCATCAATCCTCTTTAATCTCTAATGGACCTATCTAAGGTATTAAAATTCTAAAATTATCAATACAACTTACCATATAATTTTCAATCATTGATTATATGAATAAAAAAATAATTTTTTAATAATTATAATAATTTTTCAAAAATAGAATTTATCTTCTAAAACGTCCAAACCCAACCACATACTCATAATCGATCCTGGACTGTGGACTAAGATCCACTAATGTTAACAATCCTTAAATAGGCTTTCAGGCCCAAATAATTCAAATATTCCGGAATTTCATAGTATATACCTATGTTGGTTATATTTTATATTCTTTACATACTTTTGAAACCTAACATTGATTTCTTATTACTTTTCACATTCATTATATGCTTTCAGATTTATCTTTGAATTTTATTTTTAAAATATTTTTTTATATCTGTTCTTTTGAACTTAAAGGGGTATCCCGTCCGCAACAATGATTAATCCCCTTCGTTTTATCGTAATCATCAACTATGGGTGGGTCCAATTCTTCTGAAATTTTTAAAGTGCCTCATACTCAAACCCAAAGTTTGAGCCATTGACCTTTGGTTAAAGATGGATAAGTCTTACTACTTAACCACACCCTTCGGGTTTATATATTTTTCAATTGTTTTTGATATTTTTGTACTATAGACATTATGGGCATTTTATGAAATACGATAAGTTTGATTTGAGACATCGTTTGAGATTGATTTATATAATTATGGAGAATATGATTGGATTATATTTGAGACGATCTAATGGGGCATAATGAGTTGATATTTGAAACAATCGTTATTGGATTTTGTTGGATATGATTGATTTTGGATTGATATTGCAGGTTTTAAAAAGAAAATTTATTTCGATTTGAAATACCTACACTTTGATTTTATTAGTAGTATTTTTTTTTGTTTGCTTTCATTATGTTATGGGATTTTAACAGTAATATGGTGATGGTTATTTTTGGAGTTTTGTGATCCAGATGTTTATCTCTTTAGCAAAGTACATGATATCTTGGGATTAGTTACAAGAGGTATTGAATACACGATTGAATCTTGGTATTAGATAGAATGATATAGAATGATTTAGGCTCTTTGAGAATATGCCAAGGACAATGTTACTAAAACTGGACCAAACCGGCTGGTTCAATCGGGTTAAACCAGAACCGGTCACATATCTGATTCTTATGACCCTTATTATTATATATGACCGGTCGTTCCCGATTGACCTGGCTGAGTTTTTGAGAACTGGTTGAACCAGATACAGGGCAACTGAGTAGAATAATTTTTTAAAAATAATATAAAATAATATAATAGAAAAATAAAACTAAACAAACCAAATCAAAATTTTCCAACTGTTTTTTCCGATCCGATCTTGTTTGAAAACCTAACTTTCCTTATGCCACCCAAGACAGCAAAAGAAACCAGCCAAGAAAAAACCTGAAGAGAAGGCTTTAACGAAGAAGAAACCTAGAGCCGAGAAGAAATTGCCTATGGAAGGTGGAGCAGCCGATAAGAAGGCAAAGTAGAACGAGGAGACGTACTATATCTTCTAGATCCTCAAGCAAGTCCACCCTAACATTGGAATCTCTGGTAAAAGGATGGGGATCATGAACAGTTTCATCAATGATATCTTTGAGAAGCTGGCCTAAAAGTCTTTGAGGCTTGCATGATATAAGAAAAAGCCAAGCATCATCTCATGCGAGATTCAGACTAACGTTAGGCTCGTCTTAAATAGAGAGCTGGCGAAGCATGCTGTTACCTAATTCACAAGCTCGTAGGTTTTGTTAGGATTCTTTGGGGAACGTTAATATGATTTTGGATAAGCAGCTGCTGCTTTTCTTTTGACACGTAGTCTAGGGTTTTTGTTCGAGTTAATGTTTTATTTTATATATTATTATAAATTTTAATTTTTATATTATATATATACCATGCTTAATTTTCTGGTTCTTAAACCGATTATATCTGGTTATCCGACCCTCAGAGTTGACTGGTTCAATAACCAGTCTGGTTTTCCAAACCTTGGTTAAGGGCATATGTTTTGGATTTTCATGTTAGTTGTGATTCGTTATTTACATTTGATTGGATTTGCTTATAATAACAATTTTCAGGCAGTATTGGTATGACACCTTTTGAGATATTATATGAAAGAGTTTATTTCATTCTTTTATTGTGGAGGGAGGTAGGGGAGAGGAGATTGAGTGACACTGAATTGACAAACCTCACCTTGGATAAGGTGAATTTGGTTAGTGTGAGGATCCGCTCCCGGTAAATGAAACCCTTATCACCGTGTAGTCCCGATCGACCCAGCACATGTATCAATCGAAACAATACAAAACTCACGTTGACTTTTCAAAAATACATGTAAATTTAAATTTTTATATTAAATAGAGTATGATACGTCACAAAATATACCCGACATATAACAATCAAAGGAGTAAGCATACGTATATAGAAGTTTTAAATCATAAGCAACAGGTTATACGGCTCTAAGCGTGCAACACATCGAGTCCATACACACAAGCCCATACGGATCCACACATGCATATCAAATATCAATATCCAAATATCAAGCCCATAACGGATCCATAACAAACAACATAGTCTGATCCAAACATGCATAACACAAGAGCATGAAAATGATAAAATAAAAATATATCAAGCCTCCAAAATGTATAAGTGCAATAATCCAGCTCTAAGACCAACACCGGGAAACTCGACCTCAAAATTGAACGGCTACTAGCTTACAAACTAGCTATGAAAAGATTAACAAGAATGAGTGAGATAAAAGACCTCAGTGAGAGTTACAGTATTATAAGCATATCTAGTGGAATAGAGGCATACGTAAAATCAATTATAAAATAATTGATTTGAATACAATTTACATCCCTGCATTCTAATCGTGTACCTAATAATATTCAAAGTCAATAATGCATAATGCATATATTACAAAATATTATGCAATAAGGTCCATCCCAATATGTTTATCAATCCATAATACTCATCATTATCACACGGGCTAGTATGCCCAAACACCTATCATGGTGGATCACAAAGCATTCTCAAGTAATCCCCACTAAAGGGAAATCGAAAGCCCATTGACAGTCAATTTTTCTTTTTAAAATACATATAATCCCCTACTGCCAATGTTATCTGAAATTTAGTGGAGAAAATACACTATCACCCTTAATCACCAATCCATATATATATATATATATATACACATAGTCTGCTAAGTCATAGCAAATTCAGGTACACATATATAATCTATCCATACAACAACATTAGGTAAGCAATATTCTCCTCAGTTGGGATTCTATATACTTTACCTTTCTTTGGCCAAGCATTAATCGTCAATTCCATATTGATCCTAAGAAACATATATATTTTGTTTTTATATAGTAAAACTATAATGCATGAAATTCATAAGGAACACTTATGGTCATTCATCTAAGGTTGATTTACGTATTTAATGATGGTTATTTTTTGTTTGATAGGTTTAGGATAGGTTTGAAAGTTTCAAATTGAGGTATTGGCATTGCAAGAAAAAGTACATGGCCATGTACTATCTGGAAACAGGGTGTGTACTCAGTACACGACCGTGTATTTTTCTGCATAGGCCGTGTACTTCTCAGTAGAGAAGTACATGGACTGCTCGGAAAAATACATGAGCATATGCTCTTCTAGACAAGGTGTGTACTCTAAAAATCACTAAAAAATGTCCCTCAAAGCCACACAACCCTTAGGAACCCTCTTAAAAGTTTCTTGGCAATAAAATACACCTCACAAGTCACAAAACTCACAAATCAAAGGTTCCAACCTTGATCAATCACAAGGATAAGTTCATCTCATCACATGCTCTCCAAGAATTGCATAAAAACACAGCTATCATGCTTAGGAGTTCAAACATATATTTAATGCATCCAAATCGTGGCAAGTAAGTTCATGAATCTAGTATGATCGTCATTCACAATGCATGTATGGCCTCTATTCAAACCAAGTATTTTTTCCATATTTTATCTCAACAAACCAAAATATTTCTGTGTAAGCAAATGAAACGTAAACTCCCACCTCTTGTCACACAGATGACATAATAGCTATACCTTTTCCCTTATCAACTGCTCCAGCACCGCCTAAGCACACAAACTAAACCAAAGCAACAATAAGCTTAAAAAAATAGACAAAATCGATAAAAGACTCAAAACTAAAAACAAAGCCTAGGAGACCCCTTGCTCACTCAACCTAACTCTCAAATCACACAACCAACACTATAGGGTCACAGCTCAAGCAATGTAACTAGAGAGAAAATAACATTCTCTCCACAAACATACCATCCAGGGCTCAAAATCAACCTCCAAGCTCAACCAACAACACCCTTGGGTTTCTCAGCCCAAAAAAATCCTCTAAAACACAAAAATAATGAAACTCAAGCAAGGAAACCAACCAATTGCATCAATTACATCAAAATCATAAAACCTTAAAAATTACCAAAAATTCCATAAAGAACTCAAAACACTCACTCATGGATCAAAAGGTGTTTTCATGCAATCTAATCCATCAAACCAATGTAGAAATATCAAATGCCAACCAAAGGAACAATTAATTGACAAAGAAAGCAAGGATTTAGGGCATTTACCACAAAATCCCCAAAAATACCTTAACACCAAAAATAGTCTGATTTCAGCTCCTCAATCCAAAATTATTAGTGGAAATCGATAATGGGAGGTTAGGAATGTGTTAAGTAACAATGCCCAATGATTTTCTTTGAAGGAAAATCAAAAGAAAGAAAAATGGGTTCTTTAGGGAAGGGGAGGGGAGAGTTTGCTTGAGAGAGGGGGAAAGAAAGGGGGACAAGGCTACTGGTGGGTTCCAACACTTAGAAAAATTTCTAAGTGTTGGGTTGGGCTGGCCTTTTATACTCGAGATCCAAATTCCCAGAAAAACCCAAATATAACGTTTTAAAGGCTGATATGCCCCAAATGGGCCATGAAAATATTTTAAACCATAAAACATAAGAAAAGGCCTTTAGCTAACTTAATGGGATCAATAAATAGTAAATGGAATCAAAAATAATAACTGTGCTCAAAATAGGTTAAACGGTCCAAAGGCTCACGGTCGCTCAAAAAACATGTATGCATGTGTGGGTGATTCACCATTACTGATATTTTTTGAACAACTAGGAATTGACTTGGGATATTTTTGCGAGTTTTACACATATTTGTATTTTCCATTTTAGTTTTTGATTTTTTTTATAATCACGCATTCTGTGGTTCCCATAACCCCTCACCTAAATATTTAGCTAACATTTTAGTGATGTCCCGTTATGCTTGCAGGTTCTTCAGGTTAACTCTTGTTGGTGGTGCTTGTTTGGTTGGGTTTTCAGTTACCGTCAGGTATGACCAGACTAACGATTTGGATTGTACACTCATATACTGATCATACTTTCTTGTTTTATATTTGGATTTTACTTTGTTATAATAATTATATTACGGTGCTTGGATTTATCGAATTTTATATTTGAGATGAAACTATTTGGTTTAACATACTCGAGGATGATACAGGTTAACATTGTGGGATATTTGGATATTGATACAGATTTTTTAAGAAAATTTGCTTATGATCCTAACTTACCCTATAGTTTTATTCTATTCCACTGCGATATTTACCATTTGGTTTTACTAGCTTTACAGATTCTGAGGGTAGCATAGTAATTACTATTTTTAAGATTTCGAGATGAAGGTGTTTACTCCCGAAGTAGGATATGGGGCATGACACATTATTAATTTATGATATATTTATTTTAAAAAATAATTATTTAATTTTTATTATTCATTGTTCATATTATAAAATTATTTATCCTAGATAACTTATCTTCTAAATAAATATCTTGCTCACTCTTGGATGTTATTTTACCCCTCTTCTTCTTCGTTGCTATAAACAAATCAAATTCATTGTCATCATGATTAGAACAAACAATACTCGTATTCAAACTTGAAACTATCTCGTTGTCTCTATCACCATTACATTTATAACTTATCAACAAGTCATTTAACAATCTTCGGATTTTTTTAATTTTCCCTTTTGCTTCATTTCTAAACACCATAGGAACATATTTTTTTAAAAAAAATTATGTATTATATATAATCAGGTCGGATCGGACGAATTAAGATCAAACCCATACCCATTATAATATTTCATATTTTTACCCAAACCCAATCGAAACTCAGTCAACTCAGGTAAAACCCATGTTGACTAGGTATAGGTCGGGCAGATACCCATGGGTTTGGGTTAAGTTGCCCAAAAATTTTGCGCGATAATTGTTATAGACCCACTATATACACTGTTAATATACCCAACAATACATACAATAAACATATAAGGCTAGTGATAAAAAATAAATAACGGAGTCGACAATAGAATATAAGTCTAATTAAAATGCAAAGCAGTTATCAAAGAAATATTGATGTCTTCAAATGATATCGAACATCTCCAAGAATAAACAGTCCAGGAATGAGCATATTATATAAATCCTCATAATACACCTCAATCACACTTAGATTTGATGTAGTCTTCACGCTATGCCTGGGAGCGAGCTCCTAACTAACCACTTTTTTAGCGTTCCCCGACTGATTTTCACTCTTAGTTGTCGATTGAGAAGCTATGATCAATTCGTTTTTCGTTTCATGGCATTTTTGGGGATTTCGTGGTATATTCCCTAGATCTCCATTTCTTTCGTCGATTCTTGGTTCTGATAGTCCCCTGTCATTGTTGCTAAGTTGGTTTGGTGGTTTTGATCCGTCGAAAATACCCCCTGATTGGTGGGTGTGCGTTTTTGTGTTCTGTGGCACTTTTGGTAATTTTGGGTATTTTGTGATTTCGATGGAATTGTCTTTTTTGTGTAATTATGATGCTTAGGTTAGTTGATTTATGTGTTGTGGAGTGTGTTTGTAGATTGAGAAACCCAACATAGTGATTGGGTGAGCTTGTGGGTCAATTTGGATCCATATAGGGTTTTTGTGAAGTTTGGGCATTTTGCCCATTGGTTGGATTTCTAGAATCCTGAGTTGTGAGCATGTTGTTAGTGTGAGATGTGTGTTAGTGTGAGTGTCAGTAGGGTCTCTAGGGTTCATTTTTTAATTTCGAGTCCTTTAGTCGATTTTGGTCGGTTTTGATGCTTATGTGCTTGAGGTTTAGTTTGTGTGTTTAGGCGGTGTTGGTGCGATCAATAAGGGTAAAGGTATTGCCACTAAATTTTCCGCACATCAAAAGGTGGGAGTTTATGTTTCATTTGCGTATGCGAAATCATTTTATGTCTTCGATTTAAAATATGGTAATTGTATGGTTTTGAATCGAGGCTATGTGTATGATGTGATTGACATGCATGTTAGCTACATGAATTTGCATGCCATGTTTTGAATTCATGAAATATGTGTTTGAACTCCTAAACATATTGATTGTGTGTTGACGCATGTGAATGGACATGTGAACCCACATTTAAATATGTTCTTGAGACTTGTGTTTATGCCCATGTGTTTGATCACGTTTAGCCCATTTGATCTGAGTGTTTTGTAAGGACCCTGATTCCCGAATTTGCTCCTATGAGGACTCTTACCGCTGTGAAACCCAAACAAGCCCAAAATCAGGACCTATCTGAATTCCACAAGGCTTAACCATCTAATTTCCGATTTTAGTATGTTCATTTTTTATGCTTTTAAAGATTGGAGCATGTTAGTATTGGACAAACAATCTAGATTCATATGGAGTGAACAAATCATCAACGGAAGACTTTATGATTAATCAAAGGGACCACAACACACAAGTCCTATAGGGATCTCAAAATCCAGCAAGTAAATCCCCAGTAAGTTTTCAAAACAATCAAACAAAGGAGACATTCTAAAAACCAGAAAGTAGTCCAATCAATCTTCATGTTATATGCGCAAGTAATCAAGGAACAAATAAGCAAATGTGATGTGATATCGCCCCATCGTGCAGCTTTGATCTCACACACTGGTACCACGAACAGTGAATGTACCTAAACTTGAAAAAATGATGAAAACAACAGGATGAGATTACAAGAATCTCAATAGGGTCACAACATCATAAGATCTGCAGGAATCTTAAGCAAACATCTCCTAAGCAACATTAGATCAACCTATACAACTAAAGGGTATCACGCATGCATTCAAACATTCAAAGGGGTGTAGGGTCGAAACTAAGGCTGAGGGTGGACTACAAATACTTCCGAAAATCAAAAGTACACAGGCAAAAAAATTCATCAATTACTCTCGGCAATACGAAAAGGTCATCCCCTTCCACCTGTGTTGTCCAAGGCTTCGTTGCACAAAGGGTAAAGGGTTATCACACAAGCTAATCAGCAAGTTTATTCATCTTGCCAGCACACAGGACAAGGCATCTAACGAGTACATAGGACTAGGCATCCTAACAAGCACACATGATTAGGGCATCCAAACCACACAAGGATAAGGGTATCTTGCTAGCACACAGGACAAGGCATCTAGCCATCACACTAGACAAGGTATCTAGCCATCACACAGGACAAGGCATCTAGCCATCACACAGGACAAGACATCTAGCCATCACACAGGACAAGGAATCTAGCCATCACACAGGACAAGGCATCTAGCCATCACACAGGACAAGGCATCTAGCCAGCACACAGGACAAGACATCTAGCCAGCACACAGGACTAGGCATCCAGCGAGCTCTTGCTAGGGATTGCCACCCATACGACTCCCATACCGATAAGAACCTCTCCTCTCCCAAGGAGCATCAGCGCTTACCCCGAATGGCCACCAGAAAAGGATCCTGACACACAAACACGTACAAGCACACACAAGAAAGTACAAGGTACAATACCACAACAGAGCATCCTCATTCATGTCAGAACATAATCATCATGTTCAATGCACACAACACATGAAAATTAGGCACTCATAACCTATCTTAAAGGTTCGGTATAGCCTAAGTGAGCCTCAAATCAATCTGCAACTCATGCAGACACTATCCCACATATGCACATACAATCAACAACAAGTACATACACCGAAATCAACAAGCAATCAACAA
Source organism: Passiflora organensis (assembly GCA_019739055.1). Lineage (NCBI taxonomy): Eukaryota > Viridiplantae > Streptophyta > Magnoliopsida > Malpighiales > Passifloraceae > Passiflora > Passiflora organensis. Next base: position 1,857,077 of record JAEPBF010000022.1, read on the forward strand.
TGATCTCTGAAGAAACTGATGAGGCATAGATCCTAACTCTCTTGTCTCTGAACAAGAAGTTATTCTTTTGCCTTTTTTCAAGGGATCCGAACCATCTATAACATTATAAGGCAAAGACAAAACCATACAAAACATAAATAATCAATAATCAATTAGATATCCTATTTCCTGACCAATTCCACTCACCGAACCTATCATAAACCAGTGATCAGATGCCATAGGTGCCTCTCCCTTGGATGTGTGATGTGATAGCCAAGAACTTAAAAAGATTCAACTTGAATTACCACCCCAATTAACTATGAAAATTTCGGCACTTAAGATAGGGCACAAGATAATTGTGATTTCATGCATACAAGGTGTAGGGGTTACGATTTCATATTTACGAGGAAGGATTAGGTGTTAATATTACATATAATTAAAATGAACAAGATCAGAAACCAATAGGTTATTCAATTGATCAAAATCGGCAACAATAAGGCAAAGTGTAGGGCATGCCAATTTCATGTATAGGGAAGATTCAAATGATGAATTCATGATATTACAACATGAATGGATGTCAAATAATCATACAAACACAAGGAACAATGACAGAAACAAATTGATGGAAGAATCACACAATTTTGGCACACACTTCAAGAGAATTACAACAAGAATTATGATGGGGAAGAACTGACCATCTGATTATCAAACCAAGGTAGCTAGATAGAGGATGAAAAGGTCTTTCCAACAAGCTATTACTCGTAGAAATCGGATAAAAGATGAAAGAATTCAGCCATGGTGAAAGCTAGGGAATTTCGATAGCAAAAGGGAAGTGTGTAGGGTTTGATCGTTTGATAATTTTGTGTGCTTTTTGTGTGTGTGGACAAGTGTGGCCAACTAGTCCTTTTCTAGGGTGTAATAGGATTAATTTCTCTACTTTAAAGGCTAGATATGGGGAGGTAATCATTAAAATTAATTTCTGGATTTGTCTCCTTAATTTTAGGAAATTACTATCTAAGATAAGATTGAACCAATAAGAAAATGACTCAAAAGGGAATAAAATCAGAAATGAATACCAAACATTCAATGTCATTTTTGGCCATCACATATCCATTTCTTCAGGGGCAAAATAATTATTTCACCTGCACTGGCTTCTAGACTTCTAGGACTCAAAATTCAGGGTCTCACATGTTTGGTGTGTTGTGAGGTATTTTTTGTTGTTGAGAATCCATGGTATGTCTTCCCAAGGGTTTGGGTGAGTTTCGGTATTCCGAATCCGTTCCAAGACCCTGTGTACCTAGGCGTGTGCCCGTACACGGCTTCACCATGTCAGGTACACAACCGTGTACCTGTACACAGCCTCACTTTTGTACACAGGCTGTGTACTGCACTGTCACCTCCCATGTTCCCATTTAAACGACTCTTATACCCTTCCTACAACTCGTGTACACCATTTTGGGACTCCCAAACCTACCATAAACCTATTCCACACAAACAAACATCATATCATACCCCAAATAAATCCCGTATGAGTATCCTTCTTAATGATTACTTGCATTACAAGCATTGTGTGGGTTTTTAAGATAAAAATGATATGTGTGTGATCTTAGAAATGACATGGATGCATTATGTGGGTTTTCAAAGTAAAAACGTTATGTGTGTGATCTTGGAAACAAATAAATGCATTGTGTGGGTTCTCAAAGTAAAAATTATATGCAAGATCTTAGAAATGGCATGGATGCATTAGTGGGTTTTTAAGAAAAATTATATATGTATGTTCTTAGGAACAATATGGATTTTGCAGTATTTATTTGGCTAAACATGGTAAGTACATAGAATCCCAGGTTGAGGGGAATATTGCTTATCGATGGGTGTTGTATGGATGAACTATATGTGTATGTGTGATGCAGGTTGTGACCGTGTAGGCTGTGTTATATATATATATATATATACGAATTGTGATCGAGTGTGATAGTGTGATTTCTCCTTTCTGTTTCGGATAACATTGGCTGTAGGAGATATATATATATATTTTGTAAATAAAAAATTACCTGTCAATGAGCTTTCGGTTTCACTTTAGCGAGAGTTATTGAAAGTATTTTATAATCCACCCCGATAGGTTTTGGGGCATAGTAGCCCATGAGATGATGTGGCATATTGTGAGTTTATGAAACCTATTAGGCCGGTATTTACTGCATAGTGTTTTACAAATCATACATTGTGCATACTTTCTTGTGAAATACTTGACTGCATATTTAGTATGCATGGATGATAAATGTGCTTTGAATAACTGTTTTTATAAGTGATTTTCAGTATGTCTCTATTTCATCGGATATGTTTATGATGAGGTAACTCCCACTGAGGTTTTTTGATCTCACCCCGCTCTTATTAATCTTTTTAGAGTTAGTTCGTTGTGTAGCTGATCATCCTAGAGATCGAATTTTTCCCAGTGTTGGTCTTAAGGCTGGACTATTACACTTGCACGTCTTGGAAACTAAGCATATTTTATATATTCGATATTTTTACACATTATCGACATACATACTTCTTTTAGATCATGGTCGTTGATATGGACCCGTTGTGGGCTTGTTTTCCATTTTGATACTTATTACGCATGCATGATTTGTATTTTCCGTTATGTTATGAGATTCCTACCATGGGCACTTATCTATGGATTCATATGGGCTTGTGTGTAAGAACTCAGTTTGTAGCATGTTTGAGTTCATTTGGCCTATTTTGTATGATTTAAAGACTTGTGTTGTATGTGTGTGCGTACTCCGTTATTTATTTGTGTCGGGCATAATTTGTGAAGTGCCATGCTCCTTTTAAAAGGAAAAATTCAATTTTATTCACATTTTTGGGAAGTTGGTTTTGTAAAGTTAACGTGAGCCTTGCGTGGTTTTGATTGATCCACGTGTTAGGTCAATCGGGGCTACATGGTTGTGAGGGTCCCATTTACTGGGAGTGGATCCTCACAGGGTTGGTGTTATAGTATGATTGTTTTTTGTGCATTGAGTACAAAATTATTTTAAAATAGTATATTTTACAAGTGCATCACACTCACTGCATATGCATAGTTTAGCATTGAGTTGTCTAGAGCTCATGTTTGTTCTTAGGCTTATATCTATAACTGTATGTCCAGTGAGTTGAGATGACCCGAGGTAGAGGTCACAGTGCTTCAAGAGATCGTGGTGGCCGAGGAGGCCTAGTGAAGATCAGGGAGCTAGATGAGAGCTCTGATGCTTGAAGGCAAGCAATAAATGTGGGTCAGCCAAAGGGTGCACCAGAGGCGCAACTAGCTCAGGCAGCACCAATAGTTAAGGATCAAGCCTTGTTACAGTTGTTGGGCGCTATTCAGATGATTTTGGGTCAAATATAAGAGATGATGACGCAATCAGTAGTGGTTTAGTAGCCGCAGATGCAGGTACGACAAGCACCAGCTCAGCCACAAGTTGCAATTAAGCCAAAGGTACAGGTTGAGCCTAAAGTTCAGCAAGCCGAGGTTCAAAGTGGTAAACTATCAGTGCAACTGTCCAAGCTGCTAAAAGAGGCCAGACATTTGGGGTGCAAGAGTTTCTACGGAATTGGCGACGTTAAAGTAATGAAGAAATGGAAAGACAAGGTGATTCTGAAGGCACAGGATATGAGGTTGTCAACTGAGGATAAGGTGACACTAGCTCTCCATCTATTGGAGAGGGATGTAGCCAGCTGGTGGAGCTTGGTGAGAGACCAATATGCAGGTCAGCTGACTTGGGAGAATTTTGAGAAGGAATTTGATCGGATGTACTACACCCAGTACTTCCAAGATCAGAAGAGGTCCGAGTTCTATTATTTCCGGCAGAGTAACAAGATAGTATCTGACTATAAGACTGAGTTACTGGAACTAAGTCACTTTGTGCCCGAGGTAGATAAGACTAATGCCATGATGGCCAGCAGGTTTTAGCATAGGCTCAATTAGGATGTCCAAGGTGTTCTAAGCTAGAAGATGAGCAACTACTTTGAGGAGCTGGTGATAAATGTAGTGAAAGTCGAGGAGATCCTTCTGGGACAGCGAGGCCAGAAGTAGAAGTGTTAGGAGAGTTCTTCTGGCAAGGGTTCGATCAGGCACAATTCCGGATTTGAGCAGAGGCTTAAGAGTGGGACAGCTGGTCCTTACCCCCCAGTATAGACCAGGTCTCAGGGGATCACATCAGTTACTATGCACTCACAGCCTGCTCGATCCTTCCAGAGCGTGATTAGGCTGTCTGGGCTACCCTAGTGTTGGAACTACATGTAGTTCTACCCACCTCCCTACCCGCAGCCACCGAGATGTTATTAGTGTCACCCTCAAAGCCACCCACAGAGGTTTAGACCCCGTTAGGTGAGCTGTTGGCTTATAGTAGAGTGTATTTGAGATGTGTACTGCAGATGGGTACAGTGGAGATTAAGGCCGATCTAATTCTGTTGGACATTAGAGAGTTCGATGCGATATTGGGTATGGTCTACTGGGCTAGATACAGAGCACAAATGAATTGTTTCACGAATAGAGTATGGTTCAGCTTGGAAGATGGTACAGAGTCCTGTCTTGAGTATGACAAACAAATGATGGTAACTTGCGGTATCATGGTTGAGTGCCAGGCGTATGATCAACATAAGTTGCACCGCTTTCTTGGCACATGTAAAAGATGTGACAGTTGAGTTTCAAGAGTTGAACAGCGTACCAATTGAGAGAGAGTACTCAGATGTGTTCCCAGATAGTGTGACAGGTTTGCTAGCAGAGTTGAAGGAGTTAAATTTAAGCCAGAAAAGATGGCTAAAGTTGATCAAGGATTATGATTTGGTGATCAACTACCATCTAGGCAAGGCGAGCATAGTCGCTGATGTATTGAGTAGGAAGACATCTTCTTCCTTAGCCTATGTCCGAGCCTAGTACATACTAAGTCTAATGTGTTTGAGAGCATCTAGAGTCCAGCTTGATAGTGATGAGTCCAGAGCGTTGATTGGACAATTGGTTGTCAGACCATTGTTACTAGATGAGGTTCAGGCCAAACAACTTGAGGATTCAGCATTGTTCCCAGTGAGACTGCAGTTAGAGGGTGATGGAAATGGTGTCAGTACAATTAGCAAGTACCGAGTCAGAGATGACTTGGGAGACTAAGCAATCGATGAGAGATTAGTATCCATAGTTGTTTGAGGAACAAGATAAGTGAATTTCGAGGATGAAATTCTTATAAGAAGGGGAAGATGTGAAACCTTGTCCCTCCAAGTGCCTAGTCAGCGAGACCGTACAGTGAGAGTGTCCGATTTTGGTCTCTCGTGAGCAGTTGACCTGTTTGACCGAGATTGATCATATTGACTCGAGAGTGGACCAGTTGATCGACTTTGACCGATTTGACCCAAGAGTGGACCAGTTGATTGATTTTGACCAGTTTAACCAGAGAGTGAACCAGTTGATCAATTTTGACCAGTTTAACCAACGAGGTAACTATTGACCTGAGAGTGACCCTTAGAGGGACATAGTCATAGAAATCTTAGATGTACATCTAGGTGTCTTAGTGAGTGTTTTAGGTCGATTATCTAGGTTTGAGTCAGTGAAAATAGATATTGGCCGATTTCGGGTCCGTTTGAGTGACCGAGACCTTTGAGCCGAAAAACCCATTTTGGGCCTGTTAGTTATTTCCCGCGCCGATTACCCATTTTTTAGCCCAATTTATTATTTAGTTGACATTATTGGTTTTAAACCCCGTTTTGGCCCATTTGGGGCATATCAGGCTTTTAAAATATTTTAATCGGGTCTTTTCAAATATCAAATACCTAGCCTGACCATACATTTAAATATTCTAAGTGTCGGAATCAGCCCAACTGCCTCTTTCCTCTCTTTCCTCTTTTCTCTCTCCCGTTTTCCCTTCCGATAACATCGTTCGATTTTTGTTGATCTTTTGACTAAAACCACTGGGTATCGACCTTAACCACTTTCTTTATGTTCCCCGAATGATTTCCACTACTAGTTGTTGATTGAGAAGCTTTGATCAATTCGTTTCCTGTTTCAGGGAATTTTTGGGTATTTCATGGTAGTTGCCTTAGATCTCCATTTCTTTTGTCAGTTCTTGGTTCCAATAGTCCCCTATCGTTGTTGTAAAGTCAGTTTGGTGGTTTTGATCTGTAAAACATGCCCAATGATCGGTAGGTATGAGTTTTTGTGTTTAGTGACATTTTTTTATAATTTCAGGTATTTTCTGATTTCGATGGAATTGTTGTTTTTGTGCGATTATGATGCTTAGCTTAGTTGATTTCTGTGTTGTGGAGTGTGGTTTTGGATTGAGAAACCTGATCGTGTGATCGGGTGAGCTTATGGGTTGATTCAGAGCTATGTGGGGCTCGTGTGAGGTTTGGGGGTTTCGCCCGTTGGTTGGATTTTCAGAATCTTGAGTTGTGAGTGTGTTCTTAGTGTGAGATGTGTGTTAGTGTGAGTGTCTGAGGGGTCTTTAGGGTTCATTTTTCAATTTTAAGTCCTTTGGTCGGTTTTGATGCTTATAAGCTTGTGGTTCGATTTGTGTGTTTAGGCGGTGCTGGTGTGGTCGATAAGGGCAAAGCTATTGCTGCTGAGTTTTCTGCGTTTCAAGAGGTGGGAGTTTATATTTCATTTGCATATGCGAAATCATTTTATGTCTTCAATTTAAAATACGGTAATTGCATGGTTTTGAATGGAGGCTATGCATATGATGTGAATGACGTGCGTGTTAGCAACATGAACTTACTTACCATGTTTTGAATGCATGAAATATGTGTTTGAACTTCTAAGCATGTTGATTATGTGTTGACGCATACGAATGGACATGTGAACCGACATTTGAATATGTTCTTGAGAGTTGTGTTTATGCCTATGTGTTTGATCATGTTTAGCCTATTTGATCTGAGTGTTTGGAGTGTTGTGAGGTGTTTTTCGTTGATGAGAATCCATGGTAAGGCTTCCAAAGGGAATCCATGGTAAGGCTTCCCGAGGGTTTGGGTGAGTTTCGGGAGCGTTCCGGGTCTGTTCCGTGGCGCTTACCACTTTTGGAAGGGGTACACGCCCTTGTACTCTTGCACAGAGTCTGTGTACTATTTTGGACAGAACAGTACATGTCCCATTCTGAGGGTATACGACTGTGTACCCAGGCTGTATGACAGTATACGACCATATTTCCAGGCCGTGTGCCAGTACACGGCCTCCCCTAGAGAAGTACACAACTGTGTACTCCTCTATCACCTCCCCCTATTTTGATTTCGATAACCCCCATACCCATTCCAGCGACCCCTGTACCCATTCTGACGACCCTCGTACCCTTTTTACAACCAGTGTACACCATTTTGGGACCCCCAAACCTACTCTAAACCTATTCCACACAAACAAACATCAAATCATACCCCAAATCATCCCCGTATGAGTACCCTTCTTGGTGATTACTTGCATTACGTGTATTGTGTGGGTTTTCAAGGTAAAAACGATATGCATGTGATTGTAGTAACGACATGGATGCAATGTGTGGGTTTTCAAAGTAAAAACATTATGTGTGTGATCTTCGAAACGATATGGATGCATTGTGTGGGTTTTCAAAGTAAAAACATTATACGTGTGATCTTAGAAACGACATGGATGCGTTATTGGGTTTTCAAAAACAAATTATATATGTATATTTTTAGGAACAATATGGATTTGATGGTATTTGTTTGGCCAAACATGGTAAGTACATGGAATCCCAGGCTGAAGGGAATATTGTTTACCTATGGGTGTTATATGGATGGACTATATGTATATGCCTAATGTGGATTATGACCTAGCAGACTATGTGTTATATATATATATATATATATATATATATATATATATATATATCGTGATCGAGTGTGATAGTATGATTCTCCAATCGGTTTCAGATAGTATTGGCAGTAAGGAATTTATAAATATTTTATAATTGAAAAATTAACTGTCAATGGGCTTTTGGTTTCCGTTTAACGGAGGTTACTTGAAAGTATTTTGCAATTCACCCCTACAGGTTTTGGGACAAAGTAGCCTATGAGATGATGCTGCATATTGTGAGTTTATGAAACCTATTGGACTGGTATTTACTACATAGTATTTTACAAATCATATATTGTGCATACTTGCTTGTGAAACACTTGAGTGCATGTTTAGTATGCATAGAAGATAAATGTACTTTAAATAATTATTTTTATAAGTAATTTTTCGTATGCCTCTTTTCCATCATATTTGCTTATGACTCAATAACTCCCACTAAGGTCTTTTAATCTCACCCCCCTCTTGTTGACCTTTTCAGGGCTAGTTCGTTGTGTAGCCGATAGTTCTAGAGGTCGAGTTTTTCCCGGTGTTGGTCTTAGGGTTGGACTATTGCACTTGCACATTGGAAACTTGGCATATTTTATGTATTCAGTATTTTTGCACATTATCAACATACATGCTTGTTTTGATCATAGTTGTTGATATGGATCCATTGTGGGTTTGTTTTCCATTTTGATATTTATTATGCATGTATAACTTGTGCTTTCATTATGCTATGAGATGCATGCTTTGAGCACTTTTTGTGTGGATCCATATGAGCTTGTATATATGGACTCAACGTGTAGTATGTTTGGGACTGTGTGACATGTTGTGCGTTATTTAAAGATTTTTGTTGTATGTGTATGCATACTCCGTTGTTTATTTGTGCTGGGTCTGATTTGTGACGTGCCATGCTCCTTTTAAAAGGAAAAATTCAATTTTATTCGTATTTTTGGGAAGTTGGTTTTCTAAAGTTAACTCAAGCTTTGTGTGGTTTCGATTAATCTACGTGTTGGGTCCATCGGGGCTACATGGCGGTGAGGATCCCATTTACCAAAAGCGGGTCCTCGTACCAATAGCCTGGCAGAAGCCTGCCAAATGAGTGGACGGGAAAAATATATACAACAATACATGTGCAATCAAGCACTGATTAAATAAACACACTGGCATGCAACAATAGACTCAATGAGTCAAAGGTATGTAGCATAGCCACAGTCAAAATATGGCATATTCTTATGACATTTCAACCAATTAAGACTATGACCAGGCTGACAATATCTCTCAGCCTATTGAGGTCCCAAGATTTGGGACTGAGATATGTTAATGATAGTTCTGACGTACCTTTTCCTTAGTTACCACATTGGCCATTCTACTAACGTAGCTGGGGCGTTAGGTGATGGCAGCTCCACCTAAGCGAACCCCACTTTGTAGGTACCTATCTTGTGTTCATCGGCTTGCTCTTGTCTTCCCTGTCCCACCTTATAGCCTCAGTATTAATGGTGTATCCACACCACGCTATCATACTTGGAGAGCTCTCAAGAGTCACATAGTTTACCCTATGCTATGCATGTGCATTTTATATCTCGTATATCCGATGCACTCAATGCATTGCATGCATAACATTTATCATGGCATACTAAGTGCATCACTCATGTCATAGCATGACACATCTGACTAAGAATACCGAACAATAGTCAATTACAGAACATGTATAGTATTTCAAGTCACTAATCAATTAATTAATCCTTTTATAATAATAACTAATTATTCATGTCAATAATAAAGCATCTAAATAAATCTGTCCACTCACGAGTTTGGAGTTCGATTAGACCACAAACTCTTTCTTATTTGCTGGAGCGATTCATCGAGACCCATCACTTATAGGTATCCATCTACACATGCATTCATAACCAATTCCTCAATATCGCATGCTAAATTATATAAGAACACATAAAATCATATGTTTATAACCTTAATTCGACGCATTTCTTCCCGATAACTAACATAGAACCAATTCAGATATTTTTTCTATTTTTCGTTCTTTATTTTTTTGAATCTTGTAATTATTTGATATATCAAATCAACTTCAATTTCAGAAATTTTTTGTAATACCAAACTCCTTATTAATTCTAATATTTTCATAATTTTTCGGAATTTTTTTTTAATGCTATTTTCCCCTATTTTTCATCATTTCTGGTTATTTTCTTATTTTTTGTAATTTTTAATATTTTCAGCCAATCAAAATACACCACCTTGTAGCTCTAGTCATTGCATTTTTAATATTGCCAGGCCAACTCTGAACCTCCAGGATCATGACACGTGTACTTATCTTGCGCGTGCCACATCGCCTGGACCTAAGGTTCGGGTGTTACCTCCTCGCGCCTATAGACATATCGCTTGTGCTTTCAGGTGATGCATCATTTGCCAAAGACCTAAACAACATGTCATATTAAGACACCTTGGACGACAAGTCGTCTGAGGTTGTCTTCAACCTCCAGCAGCTGTGTACACTCGAAAGTTCTAGAGTACCCAAAACCCGATCCAACTAACCAATCTTCACAAAAATCACATCTAGATGTAGCCTATGATTAAACAAAACTTACACATGAAAGGAATTATTGCCGGAATCCAGCTAATTCACTGGAAGAAGAAGTTGGGTTTTGTGTTCGGAAAATCGAATCTATCACACACCCTCACAAAATCAAAACTCCCGAAAATACCATAAATCTACTCGGAAATCAGAGGCGAAGCTCTCAGGATTATCTTCAAAGCTTATGAAGCTCTCGACCCCCGAAATGCCAACTCTCAACCCGTTTAAGGATAAAAATGAGTCAAAAGTAGTAGACGATTCTTCCAGATCTGGGTACACTACCCGATTTCGATACGACGTCGTTTTGCTTCTTTGCAAAATGACATTGTTCTATGATTGAACTACATAGCTCGGGAGAAATTCTTCTGAGCATCAAAACGACAGGTTTGGCTGTCGTTTTGACCAACTCGGGTAAAAACAACAGGCTTGCTTGTCGTTTTGATTAATATAATATAATATAATATAATATAATATTATTATTTAATAATATAATTTAATATATAAATATCATTTTAATATATCTTTGAAATAGTTAAAAATACACAGTAAATATCATAATACTTTGAAAAATATCCAAATTTTTTTACAGAATCCTTATGAATAGTACTATCCATCAGTACCATATAATTATTTTTTTATAATTTTATTATTTACTAAAAATCAAATATTATTATATTTTTCTTAGAAAAATCACTATAATTTCAAATTCTCTTCTGAAAATTCTTCAAAAATTTGCACACCCTTAAATAGCATCAATAGAATCTATGGTCTTAGAATCCCGAAACCATCAATATATCCTTAAATAAATAGTTACATCAAATTTTAATCACAAACAATATCCTCAAAAATATTAAACCACATGATAAAATCATATCCGATCTCGAATAGTGGGCTAAAGCCCACTAATACTATCGGTCTACAATCGGGCTTCCCAACCCAAACAGGTCGAAATTTTCATATTCTCACAATAAAAACTAAAGTGATAATCCATGTTATTCTAACTTTAGTTTTGGTTTTAACAATCCCTCAATTTTAGGTTTTGCAAATTACGATGGATAGAGTGGTGTTTGCAAAACTAATAATTAATACCCAAATTATCCTTCATTTAAACAATACATTAATATAACAAAATACTCACATACCAACAATACATTATAAGATAAGAACTGAAAAGAAATACAAAGCCACAATAAAGAACAACCCGGATTCCCTGAAACTTCTACACGGCAACCCTAGCTAACGTGAAAATGATGTTCACTCATTGTAAAGATAGGTTTAAATACTGTATTTTAATAAGGGATAAAATAATCATTTATACTAATTGTCAAAACTTATCATTATTTTATCAAACATAGTTTTGATTTTACAATACTAACAATTCCAAAATCAATAGTTTTGCAAAATCAAAACCAACAATTCCATGTACCAAACCATTTTAGAGTATTGGGACATTGATGGTGTCGCATGATGTGTTGTTTTGCAATTTTAGCAAGTAAGAGTGGCTGTGTCAATGTGAGTGCATTCGAGGGTTGAGTTCAATAAAAATTCTTATTTTGACCCTTGAAACCCACTTGCATGATTTATTAGTTCGTTCTGAGTGGCTGATGGTTTTTAGATCCAATTTGATATTTTTGACAGGTTTATTATTCATTGAGCATATTTATGTTTTAAGAGTCCAAATTGGACATTTTAAATTTTAAAATATCAATTTAACTCGATTGGAATATTATTTTACCCGACTCAAAATTTTGTTCCGGAATTTTTTAATTTTCTAGTCCCGTGATATAAATACCATACATTATGAGCTTTATTTATTTAGCTTTGATATAATTGGAAAAGATATGAATTCGGTTAAATCAAACTGAATTGACCGAGATAGTCCGAATATACTAAGGAAAGCAATAAAACTTTAAGAATGATGTACAGGTTCTGTAATATAAGCTGTAGGCTTGGGATGGTTAGAGAAGTGATTTTAAAAGAAGTCCTGGATTGGAAATTCAAATGTTATTATTAATGTAGATTATAATAGTCCAATTATATAAAAAAAGTAGTAGGAAAGGCTGCGGGATGCCAGGAAGGAGAAGCTTGAGTTATCAAATACCCAAGCGGCTAAAGTACAAAATAAATAAAGCACTTTGTTGGGACCAATAAGGCCAAAGCTTGCCGCCTTGGTACCACCGCTTCAAACACCATCCCCAACTACATACATGGTGTCACGACCGAATATCAGACTACGCGTCATTCGGCTTCGTGCGGGACCCGACTCCCAAATCAAGGAACACGTTTCCCACCAAAGGAGCTAATCAAGGAGGGAATCAGGGACCATGTTCCCCACTATGTTCCCCACTAAGAGAGGGAATCAAGGAACTCACTTGGGATCCGTGTTTGTGCTTTTTCTAAGAGAGGGAATCAAGGAATGCACTTGGGATCCGTGTTTGTGCTTTCTACTTTTGTATATAACCGTTAGATCATATGGCTTGATCTCCACCATTCATTGGGGAGTTGTAAAGGCTATATAAGGGGTGCCTCCCCTCATTTGTAATCATCCAGCAAATCCAGCAATACTTGCAATATTGAGAGTTTAGAGCTTTCTCTCCATTCTCTTGTGTCTCTCTCTTTTCAGTTGTGTTCTAAGCTTAGCATTCTAGCTAGCTTTGTGAGGAAGGCTTACTTAGTCTATTGCAAGAGCGATAGTCTAAGGCCGCACGGAGAGTTTCTATTCCGCAAAACTCTAGTCCCGTGACAGTTGGTAGCGGAGCCACGACTCAATCCTTTGAGAGAGAAATGGAGATGCCTAGTACTTCTGATGCCAACATCCATTTTGAAGAGGAGGTCGAGGAGGTCCGTGTGGGGAGACTACCCCAACGTGCTCCCGAACCTAAGAAGAGAATGAAGACTGTTGATCATCTGTCATCATTGGAGGCAAGGATCACTCGTATGGAGGTGAAGGTTGCCGATGACAAGGATATGCTTGAGGAATATGGCCAACGCATAACCGAGCTCGAGTCAGGTGACGTGAATGAGCTTCGTGAGGAGATGCAAGGCGCCCTCATTGCTATCCACTCTTGGAGGGAAGAGTTAGATGACTTCAAGGTAAATCTTCTTGCTGAGATCTCTTCATTTAAGGATGATTTGGTTGGAATCAGGGAGGATTGCAAGAAGGGAATTGCGCAAGGGGTTGCCAAACCCAAACTGAAGCTGGATGTCCCAAGGCCAAAGTCATTTGGTGGGACGAGGAATGCCAAGGAAGTGGACAACTTCCTTTTCAACCTTGAACAATACTTTCAAGGGGTGGGCATGGAGAGCGATAGAGATCGACTTTCCCAAGCTCCACTTTATCTATCCGACAGTGCCACAACATGGTGGAGGATGAAGCATGCCCAGATAGAACGTGGTACCTTGAAGGTGGAGACTTGGGCAGAGTTCAAGCGGCTGCTCAAGGCACAGTTCTATCCGAGGAATGTAGAACTCGAAGCAAGGGAGAAGCTTCGGAAGCTGACTCACAAAGGGGACATCCGGGATTATGTCCGTGAGTTCACTGAGATTTTGTTGGAGATTCCCAACATGCCTGAGACTGAGGCCATGTATGTGTTCCTGGGAGGCCTACAGAGCTGGGCCAAGTTGGAGCTTCATCGACGCAATGTCAAGGAGCTTAACGATGTCATTTCTGAGGCTGAATCCTTGGCAGAATTCGAGAAGAAGCCCGAGGATTCAAGCCCACCTAAGCCTATGAGTTTTCGTGACTACAAGGCTAAAGGTGGGGGAGCTGTCCACGAAGCCAAGGAGTGGAAGGACAAGCCTTTCAAGTCTTTCAAGTCCTTCAAGTCCTTTCGTCCAGCCAAACCCACACATGGGGGAGGTGAAAATCGGGGCAAGGGCGAGAGACTCAAGCTCTCATGTTTTCTATGTGAGGGGCCACATAGAGCTGTGGATTGTCCGAAGAGGAACAAGCTGGCAGCCATGGTAAGGGAGGCCGAAGAAATGGAAGCACCAAAGATGTGTTCCATGCAATTGTTGAGTGCTGTTAAAGCATCAACCAAAGATGCCAAGGTGGAGCAAGCTGGGAGAATGTTTGCTAAACCCATCGTGCAAGGGAGAGAGTCTCGTGCGTTGATCGATACCGGTGCTACTCACAACTTCATGAAGAAGGAGGAAGCACAACGACTTGGCATCAAGTTCAAAGAGGAGGAAGGCTGGCTGAAGACGGTGAACACTAAAGCCCAGCCAATCTTTGGAGTAGCCCGAGGGGTCGAGCTACAAATGGGAGAATGGAAAGGTAAACTTGACTTCTCCATTGTTCCTATAGATGATTTTCCGATTGTGCTAGGGATGCAATTCCTGGATCAGACGAGAGCAGTCCCAGTGTCTTGCACAAACACCCTCATACTTTCGGAAGGGAGCCAGTGTTGCGTGGTGCCTGTTGCTCGAGAGAAGGAGCTGAAGGCAAAAACACTTGCAGCCATCAGCCAACCGGAGGGTCCTTTGTTGGAAAGGATCCAAGGGGGTATGAAACAAAAACCTCAAGTTCAGGCCATGGCAGAACAAGTGAAGCAAGGGCTGAATCCATCCTCCTACCGCGTTGTCAAGGAGTGTGACAAGCAGAAGGACATTGCAAGAGTGCAATTGTCCAAGGAGGCAAAGTGGAAGGCAAAAGGGGTAGACGCAAAGAGGCGACCCTTAGAGTTTGATGAAGGGGATCTTGTGTTGGTGAAGCTGATGCCTCACCAAAGCCGAGTTTTTGCCAAGTTGCACAAGGGGCTAGTGCGACGATACGAGGGTCCTTTCAAAGTGTTGAAGAGGATCGGCAAGGTGTCATACAAGCTGGAGTTACCACCGAGATTGGAGTTTCATCCTGTCTTCCATGTGAGCTTGTTGAAGCCATTTCAAGAAGACAAGGAAGATCCGGAGAGGGGGAAGTCCAAAAGAGCTCCCACAGCTGTGACCAATGCCCATGATAAGAAACTTGATGAGATCTTATCAAGACGAGTGGTGCAAAAGAGTGGCAAGCACATGAACCATGTGGAGTACTTGGTTCGATGGAAAGGCGACCCTCCTAGCGAGACAAGCTGGGAGAAAGATTTCGATCTTTGGCAGTACCAAAACGAAATCAATGAGTTCTGGAGGCAGCATACAACGAGGGCGTTGTCGAGTTTGGTGGGGGAGAATGTCACGACCGAATATCAGACTACGCGTCATTCGGCTTCGTGCGGGACCCGACCCCCAAATCAAGGAACACGTTTCCCACCAAAGGAGCTAATCAAGGAGGGAATCAGGGACCATGTTCCCCACTATGTTCCCCACTAAGAGAGGGAATCAAGGAACTCACTTGGGATCCGTGTTTGTGCTTTTTCTAAGAGAGGGAATCAAGGAACTCACTTGGGATCCGTGTTTGTGCTTTCTACTTTTGTATATAACCGTTAGATCATACGGCTTGATCTCCACCATTCATTGGGGAGTTGTAAAGGCTATATAAGGGGTGCCTCCCCTCATTTGTAATCCAGCAAATCCAGCAATACTTGCAATATTGAGAGTTTAGAGCTTTCTCTCCATTATCTTGTGTCTCTCTCTTTTCAATTGTGTTCTAAGCTTAGCATTCTAGCTAGCTTTGTGAGGAAGGCTTACTTAGTCTATTGCAAGAGCGATAGTCTAAGGCCGCACGGAGAGTTTCTATTCCGCAAAACTCTAGTCCCGTGACAATGGTCGCTTCCTACTTCCTTAGTTTCCCCTTCCATAAAAAATCTCATATCCTCAGCCCTCTCAGTATCAGGGGCGCACACAATTAAAACCATAGACCCCTTCGCAGGAAATCGTTACTTGAATGCTCCCCACAAACAGACCGTCCATGATTTCCTCATGTTAGCCTTCTTTTCTCCATCGCTTTCTTATCTCTGCAAATTCCTTATCTACACCAATTCATTTCCCCCGCGCTGCTTGTCTTTTTGTTCGCATTCGTCATGTATATAACAACCTCCTCAGCCTCTTCCCTGCTCAGGGCTTCCAGAGCTTCCAGGGCAAGGCTCGCCTCCTCTCTACCTTTCTATCCCAAACTCTCGTTTTCTTCCACTCAAACTCATTCCCACTCCCTCAGATTCCCCTCATCCTCCTTCGCCGCCGCTGCTCGATCCCTCAGGTCCTCACTGCCTCGCTGGAGTCACGCTGTTGACTGGCGTTCTCCTCTCACTCGTCGCCACCAGATCAGAGCCGCTGCTCCTGTGGTTGAACTCTTTCAGCGAAGGATCGCTTCTATGGGTACACTCACTTCTGTTTTCCTTTAATTTTGGAGTTTCTTTTTCTTAATTCTTCTTCTTTTAATCTTTTTAAAGTGATTATTTTGATGGAGCGGAAATAAAATATCACCACTTGACAAGATGCACTCACTTGTTTTTCGATCCCCTGTCACTTTCGTCAAAGAGCAGAAATGAAACTTGGTTCTATATCGTCTCGGAAAATAATACTCGTGATCTATGGCTCGTCATTTCAGCTGCTGATCATCCCTTTAAGAAAATCTTCACCAGTCTACCTAAGCCTGGTGGTGGCCAGTTTGGGAAATTCTATAGTCTTCCGGCGCTCAATGATCCAAGGATTGGTACTGTTTCCTGCATTTTTTTCCGGGAATCCCGTGATTATACTTTCAGCTTGTTTGGTCTGATTTTGTTTGTTTCATATGACTACAACAGAAAAGCTGCCATATTCCATCAGAATCCTTCTCGAATCTGCCATTCGTAACTGCGACAACTTCCAAGTGACCAAGGAAGATGTTGAGAAGATCATTGATTGGGAGAATTCGGCTCCAAAGCAAGTTGAAATTCCGTTCAAGCCTGCTCGTGTTCTTTTGCAGGCATGTCATCCTTACTTGCTGGTTAGACAGAGTTGTTGCAAATCAATCATTTTTCTTTTGTTTTAAGCCTCTTCGTTTGGCCTATTTTCCAGGATTTTACTGGAGTACCGGCTGTTGTTGACCTAGCATCTATGCGTGATGCCATGAACAACCTTGGTGGTGATCCCAACAAGATCAATCCTTTGGTTCGTGCTAATTTCCTTCAAGTTCTTATACATGAAAGTCATGTATTGCGTCATACAGTTGCTCTTTTATGAATGTTCGCCTAGATATCCATAAAACTTATTATTATTATGGTTATTGAGTAGATGTCGTTGCAAGTGCAAGATGATTACTCTAGTTATATGATGCTTTCCTTGTCTCTGGATTACATCTTGTATGATTTATTTATTCAAAATAAGTGCAAAAATAGCCTTTCTAATTGGAATATTGTACTTAGTCTTTGCTTTCTTGAGTAAAGGGTGTAAAAAAAATGCAACTGGTTAGCGAACAATGACAATTCTTTGCATTGCCATTGTGTGACTGTTGGTAATCGAGCATAAAGTACTTCATAAAAATTTGTCTTCTCTGAAAAGCCCTGGTGCAATTCTCCTTGAAATTTCATAATATTTTGTCATTTTCATCTGTTGATTGAATTGTGGATCTTTCTTTTAGGTTCCTGTGGATCTTGTTATTGATCATTCAGTTCAAGTTGATGTCACGAGATCAGAAAATGCTGTCCAGGCAAACATGGAGCTTGAATTTAAGAGGAACAAAGAGAGATTTGCTTTCCTTAAGTGGGGTTCTTCTGCATTCCATAATATGCTTGTGGTTCCTCCAGGTTCTGGTATTGTGCATCAGGTAATATTAGTAACTAAACTGTGATGTTGCTTGCTAATTATTGATTTGTGATCTGGATATTTCCTTTAGAAAACAACAATATACTTGTTAATTTTGCATAGAGTTTGTTTTTGAGTTTCAAGTATCATTAGATGGTATTCATCTTCATTAATTTCAGGTGAACCTTGAATATCTTGGGAGAGTTGTTTTCAATACTGATGGCATTCTCTACCCAGATAGTGTGGTTGGAACTGATTCTCATACAACAATGATTGATGGCTTGGGAGTCGCAGGCTGGGGAGTTGGTGGTATTGAAGCAGAGGCTGCAATGCTTGGTCAGGTAGTTAATGCAAAATTTCGATGGATTCATTGCTATTTTTTCTTTGAATTCTAGTTTTTGAAGTGGAACAATGAGCAAGACCTTTAAATATATAATGTGAATGCAAATAGTATAATGATTACATTCTGAACAGGTATCTTATTTTGTTTTTTTGTCGGATGCCTCTTGCTACCTTGTTGGTGTTTACCATATTATGTTAGTATCTGGCTGTCTATATGTGTTTTTCCCTTATCACACAGTTGTAATTGTTGTGTTTAGAGGTGTCTGTGTAAACAGATAGTTCTTTTCTCTTCATATGGATTTGATGCATAGCTTTAGTAGTTCTCAATAAGCTAAAGCTATTTGTGTGCAAACAAAACAAAATGTGATTCCTTGGGCTGTTCTTCTATGTTTTGCTTGCTCTTCTCTTGCTATTGTGTGCATTTAAATGTTTATTTTCTTTTTTTTGTCTTATATCTACTACTTTTCATCTGATATTCACAGCCCATGAGCATGGT
Organism: Passiflora organensis; assembly: GCA_019739055.1. Classification (NCBI taxonomy): domain Eukaryota; kingdom Viridiplantae; phylum Streptophyta; class Magnoliopsida; order Malpighiales; family Passifloraceae; genus Passiflora; species Passiflora organensis. Next base: position 1,875,938 of record JAEPBF010000022.1, read on the forward strand.
GTTGCCTGGTGTTGTTGGATTCAAATTAATGGGGAAATTAAGAAGCGGTGTGACAGCTACTGATTTGGTTTTGACTGTGACTCAAATTCTGAGGAAACATGGTGTTGTTGGCAAGTTTGTTGAGTTCTATGGTAATTTGACTTTAATGGATCCAAATCTTAACTTCTTAATTACAGTGCTACTCTCTTATTGTTACATCTGAGTTTTGTGTGTTTTCTCTTGAGCATGCAGGGGATGGTATGGGAGAGCTATCATTAGCTGACAGAGCTACTATAGCTAATATGTCCCCTGAGTATGGTGCAACTATGGGGTTCTTCCCAGTGGACCACGTTACCTTACAATACCTTAAGTTGACTGGAAGAAGTGATGAAACCGTTAGTACAGAATTAAATGCACTACTTTGCTTTGTGATTTGAAAGATCTTTTGACATCAGTGTTCCTTTCTGTCAGGTAGCAAGGATAGAAGCATATCTTCGTGCAAACAAAATGTTTATCGACTATAAAGAGGTAATGCTTTTCTCATCTTCTCTATTCAGTACGATATGTAAATTTTTGTTCCAATATAAGTATTAAATATTCTCCTACTGATGTTTTCAGCCTCAACGAGAGAGAGTGTATTCATCATATCTACAGTTGGACCTTGCAGATGTTGAGCCCTGCATTTCTGGGCCAAAACGGTGTGCCTCTGCATTTTTCTGTTGCATCTGTAGCATGAATAATATTTTTCTAGGATTTATTGAAAATTACATGTGTCTATTTTTATAGACCTCATGATCGGGTTCTGTTGAGAGAGATGAAGCATGACTGGCATTCCTGTCTTGACAACAAAGTTGGATTTAAAGTGAGTTGTAGACTTATCTTCTATGATCTGTTTGCATTATCACTTACATGAATTACTGTTTAAGAACTATCAGTTACTTACTCCCTAAGTTCAAACAAGCTTGATTTTGGTAATGTTGTACTATGGTGGTTGTATGATGTGTACATAGGTTAAGGATTTGGTTTGATCCTAGACAGTTTCATCATATTGGATTCCCTCTAAATACTTTACCTATTACGCAGCAGCATCCATACTTTAATAGACCGGTTGCAGCACTGCCTTCTCTTGATGTTCACTCCAACTGCTATACATGCCATTAGCTGCCAACTGCTTTCACCACCTGAACAAATTTCTTAATTGCAGCATTAATCTGACTTTTCAAATATATGGTGCATCCATGTCCATTCCTGGTTAAGCTCCTTAAACATATTAAAATGTCAGCATTGCTTTTAACTTCTACTGTGGTAGTTCTGTGAGCTACAGAGTTGCTATAATTTACATTGGGCACAAGATGATTTTTAAAATATTTTTAGTTCAACTAAGGAGTCAAACCCGGCCACAAGAGTAGAGGGTGAAGTATTATGCCATTCGAACCCTAGGCATGATGTGAATGGTAACTAGGGAATGAACTGCAGAAGTTTAATTTTTATACTGATAATTATAGTGGAATTACCGTGAGATTATTCTGATTGATACTATTTTATCCACATGTCTTCAATTAAGTTGTTGATCCTTCTCCCTTCTTTATTGCGATAATGCAGGGTTATGCTATACCAAAGGAGGAACAGGAAAAAGTTGCAAAATTCTCATTTTGGGGTCAGCCGGCAGAGCTGAAGCATGGTAGTGTTGTGATTGCTGCAATTACAAGCTGTACCAATACATCAAATCCTAGTGTCATGCTTGGAGCTGGTCTTGTAGCAAAAAAGGCTTGTGAACTTGGTTTACAGGTCAGGGCATGCGGAGATTCTTATGACAGTATATTTCCTGCATCCTTTTCTTGGTCAAAGAAAAATTTGGACATGGCTGTGTAACAAGAAATCATATTTGTCCTTGTTTATTTAAGCAATTCTTACACTCACATAAGTTTATTATACAATGCAGGCAACTGTGGCATGAAAATACATTGTTTTCTGAAAAGCTCAATTTTTTGAGAATTGACAGGAAACCCTGTTTATGTTTTTGTGTCATTCACTACTTTGAAATGTTATTGTAGTGCATCTTCTTACAATTTCTGCAGGTGAAGAGTATTTTGATATAATTTTTTAAGAAGACAAGGATAAAACTCTATAATATCTAATGTATTTCTATATTTTTGTTTTCCAGGTCAAGCCTTGGATAAAGACGAGTCTTGCCCCAGGCTCTGGGGTGGTTACAAAATATTTACTCCAGAGGTACGCACTTTATTAAACATATTGAGATGAGAGGTTTTTTATTCAAGATAATTCCTGAGTTTATCTGCAGTTAGTAGCAAGCATTAGCTAATTTTATTTTTGCATGTCACAGTGGGTTGCAGAAATATTTGAATGAGCAGGGCTTCCATATCGTTGGGTATGGCTGTACTACATGCATTGGGAATTCTGGGGATATTGATGAATCAGTTGCTTCGACTATTACAGAAAATGGTACTTAATGGAGTTCAGCTTTGTATTTAAATAATGATGGATTCATTTTCATACTTGGGTGTCAAACTGTCACAATCTTGTTTGCTCAACTCTCCACCCTTGTTTCCTTCCACTTTTTTTGCAGACATCGTTGCAGCAGCTGTACTCTCTGGCAACCGAAACTTTGAGGGAAGAGTTCATCCCTTGACTAGAGCCAACTATCTTGCTTCACCTCCTTTAGTGGTGGCTTATGCTCTTGCTGGCACGGTATGCTTAAACTTTTGCTTTCTTTCTGTTCCAGATTTTGTGGAATTAGGAGGTTAGCCATGATAGATCTCATTCACCATTCGAGTTCATATGAATGGTGAATGAGATCTATCATGGCTATGCTCCTGCTTCCATGTGGGGATCTGCACTGCTTTTGCTGTATATGGGAAGAACATATTTGCATTTGCTACTGCAAAAAATTCTTTGCCAAAGTGTTGGGTCAATGAACTAACATGATGCAATTCTTTTCAGGTTGACATTGACTTTGATAAGGAGCCAATTGGAGTAGGGAAGGATGGTAAGAGTGTCTATTTCAAGGATATCTGGCCGTCTACAGAAGAAATTGCTGAGGTAGACATTCCAAATTTGTAACTTGAGAAGTTGAGTTGTTAAATCTGAAGTTATTTGCATGAATTGAAGATATTCTTGGGTTGTCATACTCTTTAGGCTGTGCAATCAAGTGTGTTGCCTGATATGTTCAAAAGCACTTATGAGGCTATTACAAAAGGCAATCCCATGTGGAATCAACTGACAGTGCCAGCTTCAAGTTCTTACTCATGGGACCCTAACTCAACCTATATCCATGAGCCCCCATACTTCAAGAACATGACACTGAATCCTCCTGGTACCCATGGAGTGAAGGATGCCTACTGCTTACTGAATTTTGGTGATAGCATCACAACAGATCACATTTCTCCAGCAGGAAGCATCCACAAGGATAGTCCTGCAGCAAAATTCCTCCTTGAACAAGGAGTGGATCGCAAGGATTTCAACTCTTATGGAAGTCGTCGGGGGAATGATGAAATCATGGCTAGGGGAACTTTTGCTAATATTCGCCTGGTTAACAAACTTTTAAATGGGGAGGTGGGCCCAAAAACAATTCACATTCCTACCGGAGAGAAACTATATGTGTTTGATGCAGCAATGGTTAGTCATTTTGCATTAAACTTTGCACAATTGTCTGACTTATGTCTTATACACTCTTCACTTAGCTTTGGAACCTTATTGATTTTCGTGCTGAACTGGCTAGTCAAAATGGAACTTTGGTTTATACTTTAAGATGTGGATAGTGCAATAGAACTTAAAACATGAAAAACCTTTCCTTTAGTACAATGCAATAGAACTTGTCCTGATGAATGATCTAAAATTTCAGAGATACAAGACAGATGGTCATGACACCATTGTGTTGGCTGGATCCGAGTATGGAAGTGGAAGTTCCAGAGACTGGGCTGCCAAGGGTCCAATGCTACTGGTGTGTTCAGTGTTCAGTTGCTTCACTAAGATGTCATTCTTCGTTATTTTTGATATTGGGTAATGAATTAGAATTATGTTGTAACTCTTTTTTTGTTACAGGGGATTAAAGCCGTGATTGCAAAGAGTTTTGAGAGAATACATCGCAGTAATCTGGTGGGAATGGGAATCGTTCCTCTTTGTTTTAAGCCTGGTCAGGATGCTGACACACTAGGGCTGACTGCCCATGAGCGTTATAGTATTGACCTTCCTGCAAATATCAGCGACATAAGGCCTGGTCAAGATGTCACTGTGTCAACTAATGATGGAAAATCGTTCACCTGCACAGTGCGCTTTGACACTGAGGTACTTACCCTGTTTGTTACAGCAGTAGATATATAGATTAGAAAATTATATAATGCATTGACAAATACTTAATGTTATGCCAGCCGCTGAAATTAATCTAAAGTCTTGATCATGATGTGTCATAGTTAAACTGGAGAGTTTATTAGCTTTATATGTTGCCAAAGTTACATCTTGTCTTTTCTGTTTACTTTAACTGCTTATCAAGTTTTGCATGGTTTCCTTCTCATTAAGAATCTGAAAATGCATAATTCTCATACCAACCAAAATAAAAGATTTTGGCACAAATATGAAAAGCATTGTGGTGAACAGTTTGAGCAAATGCTTCACTGCCAAACACAATCCTATGTTTCATGGATTGAATTGCACCTGATAATGATTGTAGCTTAATGTAAAGGTAAGGTGTTTCTTATAATATGTATGTGTGTTCATAGTTTGTTAATACTCGCATATTGAATGTTTTGATGGGTTTGTTTGATGACATTGCTGTCTTTGCAGGTGGAATTGGCTTATTTCAATCATGGAGGCATTCTTCCGTATGTTATCCGGAACCTGATTAAGCAGTGAGTTGCTCTGATACTGTTCAGCAATCTTTGACGTGAAAGTTGTTTTGTATAATGCAAGAAGCAAATAAAGCTACTAATAATAGGACAGAGAGGAGTCCTTAACAGGACATGCATTTTTGAAGGCATTGAGCTCGATACAAACAGATCTTCAGCGGCAGTTATTTCCTAAATTGGTTAATTTCCTTGTTTGTGAACCGTATTTCTCAGAAATTGTGTTTGGGGAAACTTGGTATGACGCTTGTTCGTCATATGGTTTTGAGTGCAAAAGTTGTAACACGGTATTAGTTGTGTGAAGGAGGGTAATTAATTGTATGCAATAGCTTGTACTTTGTACCCGGAGGGGAAAGAAACAGAAACTCGAAGCTGGTTGGTTGCAAGGAAAGGCAAGGATCAACTTGTCATAATTTTGCATGTCGTGGGATTTCCTTTATTTTTAGGTTCACGTATTAGGGTGGTGCATGTTTCTTGTTTGTTTACACAGTTCTGTTGAGATGAATGTGGTTTAGTTGTTAGACAAAAGCAGATGCTTGCCAGAGTGGTGTAGTTGAATGAATAACAAGGATAGTCTCGTGGTGATGAAAAAGCCAAAAGAAAAAGAGCAGACGCTAAAACACAAACTAAAACACCCATCATCTCAAGAGGTGAAGAAGACTTGGTCAAAGTTTCCTTCTAACTGAAGTAGCTATTATTGAATTATATAATACTAGATTAGAGGGGTTACTAATTTATAATTTTAGGGGAATGATAGGTGAAGCTGATTCAAGAAAGTGACTAAGATAATATGCCAAACAAAGGGGAATGTGATAAAGGCATTAATGTTAATTGATTTCGTTATCTAACCGTATTAATTGGTAAGAAACAGAAGTAAGATGTAGATAAAATCATATGATATTTATTATATTTTTAATCCTAATTCACAATAGTTAACCAAACAAAAATTTATTTTTAAAACTATGAAATAAATTAGTTATCGAGGAACAATTAGTTTTGCACTTCTCTTATAAATGGATATGGAACACTATTGATTTTTGAAATAAAAATTGATCTGTACAAAACTCAATGATAAAAGTAGTGATTGAAAATGCTATCAATTACGTATTATTCTTAGTACTATTATTATATAAATAATAATATATCTTAATTGATTTTTTTAAAATAAAAACTATTATTTGGTATAAAAAATCTCAGGCCAATTGGGTTGGGTAACTTTTTAGTATGCTATCGATACACCCAAAATAATGTCCCACTAGTTGAAATGTAGTAGAGAGTAGTGGAGTCAAATTAATTCATAGAGAATTGAGATCAAGTTGTTGTAATATTCTCTATTAATGATAGGATTGGTCTCAAGAAAGTTCCGCGACCTCGGCAAATTCCTTAATCTATGATTTGGTGAAACTATAAGAAGACAACAAAATACCATGAGTTAATTCTATTAACAAAATTATATAATCTTGGCTTACATTGGCTTGCTGCTTATCTCAATCATTGATCCTTTCAGAAGGTAGAGAAAAATAATCACATTTAGAGATTGTGAGCATCCGGAACTTTCAACCCATTTAGGCCAGAAAAGCTCTTTCGAAATTTTTTGATGTTGATGGGGCTTTAGCCCATAATTGTTGATTGATGAAAAATAATAGATTAATTTTGATGATTTGAAATTAATTTTTATTTCGAAGAATTATTATATTTATCGAAAATTATCCATATTTATAAAATCGATAATCAAAAAATAAAAAAATGAGATGTATGATATTTTGGTATTCTAGGACCTTGTATAGGTCCATTAAAGGTTTAAAAACCATCAGAGTTTTTTTTTGATAATTTTTAAAATAAAATCAGAATTTTTGTAATTTTTTAAGGATATGTGATTAGTATTTATTTTTTAATAAATTATATATTCATGAAAAAAAAAATTTATAATATTGATGGATAATACTATTCACAAAGAGTCTATAGAATTTTTCCGTGTAGTTTTCAAAAGTGTATGCTAATTTTTATGAATTTTTGAAGATTTTTCGTATTTAGAAAATTAATATAAAATATTATTATTAGTAATTAATATATTATTATATTTAATATATATATAATTAATCAAAACGACAAGTTAGTGTAGTTTTTAGCTTGAAACGACTCTGTTTTGCCAAAAGTAAAAAAAGGGTGTCATTTTGCCATTGATTCTGGAGCCGAACCAGAACCTTCCTTCACCAACTAAGACCGATTTTTATCCATTTCCGGGTCAAAATCTCACATTTCCATCTATAGAGCATGTCGAGCTCTGATTTTGCCCTCTGGGTGCTACGTTTCTTGCCCACGATGCTTTCCCCACAAAAACCATGTAGTTTAGTGCTGTGAGAGGAGAGGACGAGGCAGATTTTCAGAGCCCAAACCCAGCTCTTTCTTCCTTCGATTTTACTGGATTTCAGCGGAAAATCCCTAATCTTTTTACATAAATTGAATCGCCATAGTTAGATCTTCAATTTAAGCTATAGTACGAGGTTTTTGGTTGAGTATTTTGAAAGTTCAGTTTCTGCAAAAAAACTCTGCAAATTTACTGTTCACATAGATTGGAGGTTAAAGAAGACCCTCGCGATTGACACATCATTCGTCCCCAGCCTTTGTGTCGTGTTGTTGGTATAGTCAGGCTCGGACCGGAGCCTAAGGTTAGGGCAACGTGGCATACCCTGAAACGAGCACATGTCACCAATCTGAAGCTTCGGAAGTGGGTCTGGGGGTGCCTAGTTTCACCAGGTGTTGCTCAGTGATTGGTTAGAATTAATAAAATCAGAAAAATAGAAAATAGTCAGAAATGATAGAAAATTCGGGAAACATAAAATTAAAATGAAAAAAATTTCTAAAAATTATGATAAATACTAAAAAAATAAAGAATCTAATGGTGTCAAGAATGAGTGGATCAGATGTGATTTAATGGGTCAAATAATTAGATTAAAATCTAAAAAAAAATAAAAAAATAAGAAAAATTGTCCAGATCAGTTTTGTATTGATTTTCGAGTAGAAATGCATCATATTGTGGTTATAGATGCATACTTTTATGCGTAATTATATATTAAGTATGCAACATTAAGAATTTAATTATGAATATTTGTGTGGGTAAGTACCTACAGGTGATAGGCCTCAATAAATCGGTGCAGCTATCGAGGATCAATTGTGGACACTTTGAATGTTGGAAAATCCGTGACTAGATGGATTGTTTTAATACATTGTTTACTGGCATGAATGAATAAGCATGAGTGTGATTAATTAGAAAAATAATGAATTAACAAACAAAATCACTGTATATGCTATGAACTAGATGTGTGTTGCCTCATGCTCGATTTGTTGAGTTATGCTATGCTATGAATTGTGATATGCATTAGTCGAGCGTTCCATGTATGTTATGATTATCGAAATGCATAAGAAGTGTTTGGGTGTATTCAAAAGCATAAGACATAATCAAGCATCATAATAGCATATAGTGACCTATGCAACTCTTGAGAGCTCTTCTAGTATGGTAGTGCAACATGGATTTACCAAGGGAGGGACATGGTGTATAATCTACTGAAAATAATAGGAATAAACAAGATATCCTAAAATGGAGATCGACTAGGTGGAGCTACCATCACCTAATGCCCCGACATCGTCAATGGAACTGGGCCAAGTGGACTGCATATCTCATCGGGATGCATCGAGTTGAGCATATGAGATAACAAGAGACATAAGGAGATGCATATAGAAGTGCCACTTAGATCCCAGTCCTATTCTTGGCGTTAGAAGGATTGAGAGACATCGCCAGCCCAACTACAGTCCTAATTGCCTGAGTTATTACATGCTGATTACCTTGATAAGTATGCAAGTGTACTATTGTGTGCCAGCATGCCTGTGTTATCGTTACATGATTGCATGTGTTTTGCTATGCATATTCCCGTTTGCTCACCTGGTAGGTTTCTGCTAGATTTTGGCATTGAAGGTAGGGATAATGATTAATGACTAGAAGTTCACTCTCAAGCTTAATGAGAAGAAGACGATAATGGGGCAAGTGCGATCGACGTAATGTTTGAGGATTGGTATATTCATAGTATTTTTTTCCCTCAGTGTATTTAAAGATGATTGAGTCGTTGTCTGAATTTTATTCCTGAGGAGTAATAATAAACTTGTTCATTTTACGATGTCACCCGGACAACGTCGTGTCTTTTTGTTATTCTGTTGCCTAATATTATGAATAATTCATTTATTTTCATCTCCACTTTACTTTCGTACCACTGGCCTTATAAATTTATTATATGCATTATCGTGTATTATGACAGTATTATATAGTGGGCTACCGCAAATGTCGAGCAAAATTTTGGGGTTCGGGGCGTGACGGAGATCACATGGCAGAATGTTCGATACGACCGTGGTCACTGAGGGGACTTAGTATGACTGGAGACTCTTTTGTTTCTCTTTTAGATTGAACTCCAATTCCAAGAAGTCCTAACGTAGGTACTTTGGGAGTATCTCCTATTTTGCGCCTACTACTAACTCTGTGGTTTGTACGACAAATGAAGGAACTTAGTTGCATAAACAAATTCACAATGACCTGGCCACAATCAAGTGCGAATGCGTTTACTATTGAATAAACTGAATAATTTCTTTGACTGATATGATTAACAATCTCCTGAGAGTATAATAATATTCTCAATAGTATGTCGAGTAAAAGATTTATAGCCATACATTATAAACAACTAATATCCAAAATCCGCTAAACTCAGAAGGGATATTCAAAGATACCCTACAGTCCATGGTATAAATATCTTAACTATGTCACTAAAGCGTGCCCTAAAATATCGATACTTTCAATTGTTTTCCTTTTGTCCTTGTCTTAGTTAATATTTTCTTCCTCTTTTGCTTTACGGTCTTTATATCTTTGGGGCGTGCCCTAAAATCTTGGTACTATTTTTTTTGTCATGTCTTTGTTAATGTTCTTTTCCTCTTTCCTTCTATGGTCTTTATGACTTGATATTTTTCTGTATTTTCTAAAAAACTCACTAAAATATTAAAGAATTGGAAGGGATAATTTATGTGGAAAATCCCTTCGTTACTTAGGATAAAAACCATGGACAAGGATAAAAAAATTCCACTATGAGAAACAAGAAAGAATTACAATCTCTCTTAAAAAAGAACCAAGAAAGATATCTCTCACAAACAACCTTTCTTTGACAAGGAGATAAAAATAAGAAACTTCTTACCTACTCTCTTCTTTTCTCTCTAGTTTCTAGGATAATTTACAAGTGAGGAGAAAGGGTTTATTTATAATCCCCAAGCCTAAATCAAACTAAATCAAACTAAATCAAACCTTCTTAACTCCCCTTATTTGCTCCTTGATTTATAAAACCATATATTTAACATAAAACACCCTCATTAAGAAATATGCAAGACAATAATCAAATATAGCGGTAAATCATTATGTCCTATTATAGTTTTGCATTAAATAAGCACAAAAGAGATGACATCAAAGCATATCATCAAAAGTTAGAAGGATGCTACACCTTTCATGCACATAATTTGAATTTCCAATGGAAAAAGATAGTTTCTTAAGTTGGAAGCATACCATATAAGCAGAATCTATTCCCATTATTGAACAAACACACACACACTTGTGAAGATCCGTTCCCGGTAAATGGGGCCCCTCACTGTCATGTAGTCTCGATCGACCTAACATATGGATCAATCAAAACTACACAAGACTTATATTAATTTTACAAAAATAAAATCCCAAAAATGCATATAAATTTAAACTTTTCATTTTAAAAGGAGCATGACAGGTCACAAAATACATCCGGCATAAATCAACCAACAAAGTATGCATACACATACAACAAAAGACTTTAAATTACAAAAAATAAGCCACACAGCCCAAGTCATGCAACACAAAGTCCATACTCACAAGTACCATATGGATCCACTTAAAAAGTGCCCAAAGGCAATCATCTCATAACATATTGAAAATATGGGTTATACATGTATAATATAAGTCAACTCGGGGAAACAATCCCACAATAGGTCTACAACGACCATCAAAATCTAAAACAAGCATGTATATCATCAAGTATGAAAATATCAAATATAAATATGTTGAGTTTCCAAGATCTGCAAGTGTAGTAGTCTAGCTCTAAGACCAACACTGGGATAAATCAACCTCGAAGACTCGCAACTAAGGCGAACTAACTAACCCTTAAAAGATCAACAAGTGGAGGTGAGATTAAAAGAGCTTAATGGGAGTTACCGCATCATAAGAACATCCGGTGGAATAGAGGCATACGAAAATCACTTATAAAAACAGTTATTTAAAGCATATTTATCTTCCATGCATACTAAACATGCACTCAAATATTTCACAAGCAAGTATGCACAATGCCTGATTTTGTAAAACATTATGAAGTAAATACTAGTCCAATAGGTTTCATAAACTCACAATATGCCACATCATCTCACAGACTACTATGCCCCAAAACCTATTGGGAAGGACTACAAAATATTTTCAAGTAATCCCCGCTGAAGGGAAACCGAAAGGCCATTGGTAGTTAATTTCTAGTTACAAAATACATATAAGTCCCTTATTTATATATATTTTGTAAATGAAAAATTAGTTGCCAGTGGGCTTTTAGTTGAAAATGCTTTGTGATCCACCCCAATAGGTTTTTGGGGCATAGTAGCCCATGTGACGATGTGTGTGCTGTGGATTTATACAACCTATTGAGCTGGCCTTTATTTTATTGTTTTTTACAAATCATGCATTATGCTTACTTGCTTGTTAAACACATCGAGTTCACGTTTAGTATGCATAGAAGATAATGATGTTTAAAGCAATTGTTTTATAATTAGCTTTTTCGTATGCCTATGTTCCACCAGATATGCTTATGATGCTGTAACTTCCATTGAGGTCTTTGATCTCACCCCCTATTGTTTATCTTTCAGGGCTAGTTCGTCAGCCATAGCCATGCGTCTTTGAGGTCAAGTTTTCCCGGTGTTGTTCTTAGGGATGAACTATTGCACTTGCACGTCTTGAAAGCTTGGCATATTTTGTGTTATGAAATTTTCATACTCTATTGACACACATGCTTGATTTGGATTATGTTGCTTATTATGGATCCGATGTGGGCTTGTTTTCCATATTGGATAATTTATTCGCATGTATGACTCAGATTTCATTTCATGTTATGAGATGAATACCTTGGAAACTTTTTGTGGATCTATATGGGCTTGTCTGAATGGTCTCAGTGTGTTGCATATTTGGGGCCGTGTGGCCTGTTGCTTGTGATTTAAGACTTCCATTGTATGTGTATGCGTACTCCGTTGATTGTTTTGTGTCGAGTATATTGTGTGACATGCCATGCTCTATTTAAAATAAAAATTCAAATTTGTATGCGTTTTTGGGATCTTGGTTTTAGAAAGTTAATGTGAGTCTTGTGTGGTTTCGATTGATCCATGTGTTAGATCAATAAGAACTACACGGTAGTGAGAGTCCCATTTACCGAGAGCGGGTCCTCACAGTGATGGTATTCTTAATCATTTAATTTCACTAATTTCAACACTTCTATAGACTGCATAAAGGGCAAGTAAACTAACAAGTTAAACAAAGATGCCAAGAGAAGTTCGGCCATACTTGAAATTATCCATTCTGATATATCTTGCCCAGATATGGATGCTTAAGGACAAAAATACGTTATCACCTCACGATATATACATCTCTACATGCTTCATCATAAAAGTGAAGCATTAGAAGCCTTTAAGAAGTAAAGAATCAATGCGAAAAGCAAATAAAGGTTGTGAGAACAGATAGAGGTGGTGAGTACTACGATAGATATACTAAAGATGGACAAGTTCTAGGTTTATTTGCAAACTTTCTTCGAGTTAATGGTATAGCTGCTCAATACACCATGCCATGTTCACCTGATAAGATTGGCATTGCTGAAAGAAGAAATTAAACATTATTGGACATGGTAAGTAGTATGCTATTTAACTCTAAGCTACCTAAATTCTTCTGGGTTGAAGCACTCAAGACAGTTGTGTATATATTAAACTGAGTTCCAACTAATGTTGTCCCTAAGACACCATTTGAGTTATTTAAAGGTTGGAAACCAATTTTGCTACATATGCATATATGTGGATGTTCATTTGAAGTAAGAGTGTACAACCCACAAGAAAAAAAACTAAATCCAAGGACCATCATTTATTTCATTGGATATGCCGAAAGCTCAAAAAGATATAAATTTTACTGTCCATCTCATAACAGCAGGATTTGGAATCAAGAAATGCAAAATTTCATGAATATAACTCTATTAGTGGGAGTGGAATTCCTGAAGACATGGTTTTTGAGAAAGATCAGCCTTCTACTTTAAGTGAGAGAATGGTTATAGTTCACAACACTCCTCAACTTCAATTGAGTGTTGAAAGACCAATTATTAATGATCCACAAACTACTAATAATATTTAAGTAGATCAAGTTATTCAACATAATGAAAACGATTGAACAACCTATTAAAAAACATAACCCACAAGAAAATATTATTCCAACAATATGAAGATCTACTAGAGAAATAAAATCAGCAATCCTTAGTGACTATCTAATGTATCTACAAGAATTTGACTATAATGTTGGAGCTGAAATTGATCCTGAATCCCAGCCTTGATCTCGTGACATGCGAATGTGATATAATATCATCCCGTCGTGCAGCCTTGATCTCATACCTCAGTACCATTGGTAGAACATGTGCCTAAGCCTGAAGCCTGAAAAATGGGAAAAACAAAGGGGTGAGCTTACAAGAATCTCAGTACGGTCACAATATCATAAGATCTACAAAAATCTAAACAATTATCTCCCAATCAATATCAGATTCGCATATACTATTAAAGGGGTATCAAAAAAACATCAAATAAGCATAATAAGTGTAGGGTCGAAAACATTGAGTGTTGGGAGGACTAAGAACACTTCTAAAACCATAAGTATACAGGTAGGTAATTCATCATCTGATCTGAACAATTGAATGGCTATCCCCTTCCACATGTGTTGTTCAAAGCTTAGTTGCACAAAGGGTAAATGGTTAGCGAACAATCTAATCAGCAAGCCAATCTATCTTTCCATAAAAGGACAAGGCATCCAAGTCACACAAGGACAAGGGCATCCAAACCACACAAGGATAAGAGCATCTTGCCACACAATGATAAGAGCATCTTGCCACACAAGGATAAGAGCATCTTGCCACACAATGATAAGAGCATCTTGCCACACAAGGATAAGGCAACTAGCCACACAAGGATAAGAGCATCTTGCCACACAAGGATAAGGCAACTAGCCACACAAGGATAAGGCAACTAGCCACACAAGGACTAGGCTTCTAGCCAGACAAAGACTAGGTATCCAACGAGCTCTTGTTGGGGATTTCCACCCATGCAACTCTCATACCAGTAAGTACCTCTCCTCTCATTAGGAGCATCAGTCTCTTATCCCGAATGGCCACCGGAAAGAGGATCCTAACACAACAGACAAGTACAAGCTCACAAAGCAAGTACTAGGCACAACAACACAACAGAGCATCCTCAATCATATCACAATACAATCAGAAAGTCAAATACACAAGATATAACCGAGATTGGAACTCAATTCTAGCATAGGGATCCACAATCTGCCTAGGGTATCACAAACCAAACCACAAGCATGCACATATCAAGGAAAACAAACCGAATCATCAAACAAGAAAAATGATCTTTGGAGAAACCGATGAGGCATAAATTTTTCCTCTCTTGTGTCTAAACAAGTAGCTAGTCCTTTGTCTTTATCAAGAGGATCAGAACCACCTAAGCACACATAAAACAAAGACAAATACCACACTAAGCATACATATTCAGAAATCAAATAAACATCCTAGTTCCTTACCAATTCTACTCACCAATCCTACCAAAAACCAGAGACTAGATGCAACTGGTACCTCCCCTTGGATGTGTGAGGTGATAGCCGAGAACACAATAAGAATCAACCTGATTATTCAACCCAATTCATAGTATAAATTTTGGCACACATAGGGCTTAATAGGGTATTGCGATTTCAACTTTAGAGAGGTTAGAGTATGTGATTTCAAGAATATAAGAAAGGAATAGGTGTCAATTACTCAAATGATTAAAAAGAACAAGATTCAAAACCAATAGACAAGTCAATTCATCAAATTTCGGCAAGCATAGGGTTAGGAATAGTCAATGCAGATTTCTTCAATAAGGAAGATATAAGGGCTGAATTCATCATAACATAATAAGGATAGGCACCAAACATTTAAACGATGAAGATGAACAGAAATAGAAACCAATAAGTGGTTGAATCAGAAGAAATTCAGCTAAGAACTCTAAAAATTGTGGCAAAAAAATTAAAAGGGAAACATTAACTTTTTGCTTGTGAAACCAAGATAATAAGATGCAGGATGAAAGAGGATTCCAACAAGCTATTATTTGCAGAAATCGGATGAAAGATGAAAGAATTCGGCTATGATTTGTGTAGGAGGAATTTCGGCAGCAAGGGGAAAGAGTAAGGGTGTATCACATGATAATTTAGGGTGTTTTTGTGTGAGGACACGTGTATGACTGACTGTGTACTTATAGGATTTAATGAGATTAATTTTCCCTACTTTTAAGGCTAGATATAAAGATATAATGCTTAGGAATTAAATCTGGAATTATCTCTTAAGAATAAGAAAGAAACCATATAGATAGAAATGAAACAAAAATAAATGAAATAGGAAAGAAATGGAATGAATCAAAATAGGAAATAACTATCAAAACCATTTCTAGCCACCACACACCCATTTTTTCAGGGTAAAATGGTCATTTCAGCTGCACCGGTACTTGGACTTCTAGGATATCTATCAAGGAAAGGATCAAGGTCTCACAAGACATATAAATGAAACAACCTGAAAGATTTTCTTTATATGATGGTCAGAAATTAGTTTGCAAGCTAAATAAATCAATTTATGGATTAAAACAATAAAATCTTGGAAAAATTTTAGATGAAAAATTGTTCACCAAGTGTTGCTCATATCGTGAAGGGTGATAAGTTGAGCTTAAACCAATGCCCGAAGAATGATTTTGAGAAGGAACGAATGAAATACATTCCCTATGCTTTAGTTATTGGAAGAATAATGTATGTTCAGGTCTGCACAAGAACAGATATTACATTTGCATTTGAGATATTAGGAAGGACTATATGCTTATATACAATTGATCAGACAACTTGGAAGTAACTGACTATTTTGATTTAGATTTTGCTGACCGTGTTGATTTACGAAAAATCAACAATAGGTTATAGTTTCATGTTTGATAATAGAGCAATATCTTGGAAAAGTTCCAAGTAGACATGATTGCTACTACCACTCTAGAAGCTGAGTTTGTTTCATATTTTGAGGTTACTCAAAATAAGTTAAATTTTGAGGTTAAAACTTAAAATTTCAGCGTCTCACTTAAGTTAAATCTCCATACTGAACAATGAACACTGAACACTGAACACTGAACACTGAACACAAGATGCGAATGAGTTTGAAAAAGAAGAAAAGGAACCCTTCACTTGTCCGGTCCTGCTTGTTCTTTTGACAAGCATGTGTGTTTTTGAGCTCGGAATGTCCAAATCACATATAAGTCACGTGGAATGGAAGAATAATGAAAATGGGGAGCCTGCCGTATATAATACACCACCAATACACTATTATTCTCCTCGTCAAATACCGTACAAAACTACGAATTTTAATTAGTTGTACATCAACGCTCGAAGTACAAGCTTGTAGTTGGGTCCTCCCCCTCACTCCTCTGGGCGACCCACCCAACTAAGCAGCCATAACTGTGCCTTAATTTGGATTGATTACCAATGTATATAGAGTCAAATTGAACACAAGGAGAGAAACAAAGAAACAGTTTTAAATTAAGCACGGAATGCTGCGGTTTCACATTCCTTATGCAATAATGCATGTCCCACCTTCTAGCTTTCTAGTCCTTTGCATGACTTGTACATGTGTTTCAAGTTGGATGCATCATTCCCGCTTCCTCTTTCTTAACTAACCTATTCAATTCAGATTCTCCCAAGAGCTATCTTAAAACTGACCGCTTCCTCATTCCTCATAAGAATGAAAACTTCAAACTGAAGAAATGAAGACTTTCCTATCAAGAAAGGTATTCTCTTTATCCCTATCTGCTGACGTAACAAAAAAGTGTGGCGACTCCTTGTCATCCTTGGGATTAATGATACTTGCAACCAGAGTCTTACCTAGACGATGATCGATGATCGATGATCGATGATCCATGTTCTTGTATTAAATACATGTTCAAGATGTTATATTAATAGTATATCTTACGTACCTTATTACATATGCAAGGCATATCAAGTTTATAATTATTAACTTTTGTACACCCCGTAATTAATTGTTTTGGAACTGAAAAAAAGAAGGTGAAAACACTATTTATAAACATTTTTCTTACCACAATAATATCCTGCATTCAATACGCGACATTATTATAATAACGCCAGTCAAATTGCAAATTGCAAATTGCGTCAAGTCAGTTCACTGCCTGGGGCTGGGTGGTACTCACTGCTGTCTCTGTCTCTTAGATACTGCAGGGCAGGCCATGAGAGAACTAGTTCGGTACAGCTGATTTGCACATTTATTTCTTCTTCCTACCGATTTAAATTCATTATCAGACCCTGCAAACCTGTTCCTTATAGCAAGAATCTGTGTCACCGACAACTCATCGTTCTAGTCCAAGATCATGTAAACCACCCTAACCTAAACAAGGTAAGGAAAAAGAAAAGTTGAGCGCCAGATACTTTACAGAGTGAAAGTGAAAGAGGGCCGTCTCTCTTTATTTTTTTTGCACCATTTCTTTTCTTTATTTGGAGTTGCTGTCCTATTTCTCCCGCCTTCTCCAAGAAAACTCATCCAACTTTTTTCCAGTGGTAACGAGATGGGTGAGTATACGGGTGCGTGGTGTGTCGTGCTAGTTGTGTTACTGCTGACTTGCACCAGTGGAGAAGACCCTTACAGGTTTTATACATGGAATGTTACTTACGGTGATATCTACCCACTTGGAGTGAAGCAACAGGTAACCCTATTTCTTCTATCTGGATTTGTTTAAATTTTCTTTCTTTTTTGTGTTATTTTTCGTCTTTAGTTTTGTTTCCGAGAATGTTTATGTGCGAAATCTGGTGCAATGGCAGGGGCTATTGATAAATGGTCAATTTCCAGGCCCACAGATTGAGTCGGTGACTAATGATAACTTGATCATCAGTGTCTTCAACAGCTTGGATGAGCCTTTTCTCATCTCTTGGTTAGTTTAATTTGTGTAACTTGTTCAATTACTCTGCATATTTCCAGAGAATATTTCTGAAGAAAAAACTTATTATATCTAAGTGGCTACGTTTCTCCCAGTTTTTATGGAGACGCTTGAAAGAAAAAATCACAATTTAGAAATGGAAACAAATATCATTACCTCGTTATATATTGCTGTGCTTTTAAGTTTGTTCTGTTTTCTTTCCCATTTTTGTCCCGTGGAAGATCCATCCAACTATTTATTATTTGCCAACTGGATGCTCAATTTGTTGCCCTTTAAGGCTTCAGATCTTTTAAGTGTTTCCTGCTGTTTAGGAATGGTGTGCAGCAGAGAAGAAACTCTTGGCAAGATGGAGTGTATGGCACCAATTGCCCCATCCCACCGGGCCAGAACTTCACTTACGTTCTCCAGGTGAAGGATCAAATTGGTAGCTACTTCTACTTCCCTTCTCTTGGAATGCACAAGGCTGCAGGAGGCTTCGGCGGCTTCAAGATTGCTAGCCGCTCTGTCATTCCTGTGCCATTCCCTCCCCCTGCTGCAGATTTTACCATTTTAACTGGCGATTGGTTCAAGAAGAATCACACTGTAAGAAGTAGCATATATAGAGATTTAAGCTTATGATGCACCCCCCGTTGGTATTATATATATGATTGATGCGGCTATGGTTTCTGCAGGATTTAAAAGCAATTTTAGACGGTGGAAGTGATCTTCCCTTCCCTGATGCCCTGCTTATCAATGGCCGCGGATCAAATGGGTATATATTCAATGTGGATCAAGGTAATAAACCTGGATCTTCTTTCACTCACTCTAAGATTGAACCATCCAGAAACATGGTGATAGAGATTTTATGTTACAAAACTTGTGTAATGGATGTTTGACAGGCAAAACTTACAGATTCCGGATATCAAACGTTGGGCTCTCAACCTCCATCAATTTCAGGATCCAGGGGCACAAGATGTTACTGGTGGAGGTTGAAGGAACTCATACGCTCCAGAACACTTACGATTCCCTTGACATCCATCTGGGGCAGTCGTACTCTGTGTTGCTGACCGCTGATCAACCACCACATGACTACTTTATCGTTGTCTCAACTCGATTCACCTCACAAGTCCTCACAGCAACCTCCGTTTTACACTACAGTAATTCAGCAGGAAGTGCTTCTGGCCTTCCTCCTGGTGGACCCACTATTCAGATTGATTGGTCTCTTGAGCAAGCTCGATCTATCAGGTATTCCACTCATATGGTACATCTTATTACTGGCACTGCTGTTATTCTTTCAGCATAAATTGTAAGAAAAACTGCTATCAACCCTTCCTTGAGTTGCTACATAGACACAAAATATAAGAATGGTTAGGAGATTTCAGGAATCCTGATGTCTTATCTTTTACGTTCTGCTCATCAAATTATCAGGCGAAACCTGACGGCTAGTGGGCCAAGGCCAAATCCCCAAGGCTCCTACCATTATGGATTCATCAACACGACAAGTACTGTTAGGCTTCAAAGCTCTGCTCCAATTATTAATGGGAAGCAGAGATACGCTGTCAATGGTGTGTCATTCATTCCTGCCGACACTCCGCTAAAACTAGCGGATTACTTCAATATTGCAGGGGTTTTCTCATTAGGAAGCATCCCTTACAACCCCAATGGTGGTGGTGCTTACCTCCAGACGTCTGTCATGACTGCTGATTACAGAGGCTATGCGGAGATTGTTTTCGAGAATCCAGAGAACAGCGTGCAGTCCTGGCACATTGATGGCCATAATTTTTTCGTTGTGGGGTAGTTTTTCCTATTCAAAATTTGTTGGCTTTTTGCGTGCCTTACTTACTTTATTCCTTTTTTATTCCTTACTTGTTTGATGGTGCAGGATGGATGGTGGGCTGTGGTCACCTGAAAGCAGACTGAGTTATAATTTGAGAGACACAATTTCCCGTTGTACAGTGCAGGTATGGTTGGATTCATTGACGGGGTCAGTCTTGGAGAATGTAGTTTGTCTCCATTGAAGCATTTTTATGTCATCTTGCTTGCAGGTCTATCCCCAGTCATGGACTGCAGTTTATATGCCTCTGGATAATGTAGGAATGTGGAATGTGAGGTCTGAGAACTGGGCTCGCCAGTACTTGGGGCAGCAATTCTATCTTCGAGTGTATTCCCCAGCTAATTCATGGAGAGATGAGTATCCTATCCCCACAAATGCCCTTCTGTGTGGTCGGGCAGTTGGACGTCGAACACCGCCCTTGTGAAGCAACAGTTTTGATGGATAGAGACACTTCGGAAAGGACAACCGTGTTCTATCTGGTCTAGAAAAGCAAATCTCGTTTAGAATGACTTTGCACCCAAATTAAGCCACATAATTACATATGTGGTGTTTTTGGTGTCTTCACAAGTTTTTCTAATACATTTCTGATAACTATATTGCTTATTAATTAATTTATGCAGCCTTTTATTGATGTGTTATCATTTGTTACTCTAATTAAATACATGTTCTTCTTGATGGATAGTAAGTGAAAGTAGGGTTGAATTTTTTGAGGAACCGGGATCAAGCTTGATCATTACTGATTGCTATAGTGCGGTGTCCTCTACACCTTAAAAATAGTGAGTAGAGAGTATTCGTTAAAAGGATGATTGGAAATATCTTTAACAAGGCTGTCAAGTATGACTGTGGCACTTTAGGGTTTAGTATGACTCAAAGCATTTTTCCTTGTCCTTCCTTTGATAATCCAATCCTTGGATTGCTAACATAGTCAATCAGTGGATTCCTTCACCTTTCTTTCCTATATCACAATCTATTTAGTCAGTTTACTCTAGCTTACCTTGGATATCTCACTCATGAGAGGGGTCACTTCACTAGGATAATATGACTATAAGACTTTGATGACAAGAATGTATTCTACTCGATTGACCAGAAACAATAAAAGAACACTTTATGGAATTATGCTAAAGTAAGATGAACAAGAAGTATACTTAATTATGGTTTAAGTTCTAGCTTCGTAAAAGGTTCAGGACATTCAACTTTCAAAACAAGAAAATAGATTTCTAGCCGGACATATTTTGAGAGCACAAAAAAATATTTTTCGTATGTTCTAAGTAGAATAACTAATCCCCGACCACAAGTAGTTAATGACTTTTTATATCAAAATATTAGATCATGTAGGATCTATTCAAATATCTAAAAAATAAAAGATAATTGATATGCTCCTAGTCTTATCCAGAGGTCTCTAGTCTACTAAAACATCGGAGGTCACAAATTGATAATCCCAGAGATCACGAGATAAGGCTTGCTAAAACTTTGGAGGCCACAAGATAAAGTTCTGATGATCTCGGTGGTCAAGAACCATTATATATTTAGCCAAACTACTCCTAAAATCCTTTAAAATATCTTGCGACTATATTTTTGAATTAGATAATAAAAAATAGATAAATAAATCGAAAATCATATCTTTTATCATAATTGTAATCGATAATTATCAACAATATCAACATAAATATTGTGTTAATAAATATTCTCATATTTATGAGATGCTTGTCTCTAAGCATCTATCATGTATATAATAATCATCTAAATCTCTATTGAGTTTACGATATATGAGATGAGCATGATGCCTTGGGCATGTTTTGTTGTTCTTGGGTTTTGAGTTGGTTGGACTTATTCTGATAAAGCATGTTTGGGGCCGTGTGGCCTGTTGTGTGTGTGATTTAAGACTTCCGCTGTTTGTAATTGTACTCCATAATTGTATTTGTGGTGTCGAGATGCTTATTTAAATAAATGCTTATTTTTTCTAAAGAAAGTGAAAAGTTTTAAATTTATTTGTGTTTTTATGTAATTTCTAAATTTGTTTTGAGCGTAAGCCTTGTGTTGTTTTGATTGGGCCACGAGTTGGGCCAATTGGGACTGCACGGCGGTGAGGAGCCCAATTACCGGGTTCGGGTCCTCACAGATAGCTTGTTGGAATCCTCTCTTCATTCTGCATCTTATTATCTTGGTTTCACAAGCAAAAAGTTAGTGTTTTCCTTTTAATTTTGTTGCCGTAATTTCTAGGGTTTTTAGCCGAATTTCTTTTGATTCAACCACTTGTTGGTTTCTGTTTCTGTTCTTGTCTAGGACTTGTCTGGATCTCATAATGCTTATCTCCCTAAGTTATGATTTTATTAAGTTTCTTTCTTATGCTTTTTAAAGGTTGAAGCATGATAATGGACAAACATCCTGGCAATATACGGAGAGAATAAAAACATCAGCAGAAATCTTTATAATTTAATAAAGGTACCACAATACACAAGTCCCATAGGGATCTCAGAATCCAGCAAGTAAATCCCCAGTAAATTTTGGAAATAAGAAAGCAAAGGAGGCATTCCAAACACCACAAAGTAGTCCAATCAAACTTCATATTGTATGCATAAGCAACCAAAGAAACAAGTATGAGATTGTGATGCAATATCGTCCCGCCTTACAGCCTTGATCTCACACACTGATACTATGAACAGAGGATGTACCTAAGCCTGAAAAATGGTAAAAATAATAGGGTGAGATTACAAGAATCTTAGTAGAGTCACAATATCATAAGAGTTTCAGAAATCTAAATAAATATCTTTTGAAAAACATCAGATTCGCCTACATATCTAAAGGGATATCACGCAACCAATAAACAACCACAATAGGGATAGGGCCGAAAATTATAGGCTGAGGGTGGACTGTAAATATTTCCGAAAATCAGAAGTACACAGATAGGAAAATCATCATTCAATCTCATCAACAGAAAAGGCCATCCCCTTCCACTTGTGTTGTCCAAAGCTTAGCTGCACAAATGGTAAAAGGTTAGCACACAAGCTACATAGCAAGCTTATTCATCTTGTCAGCACACAGCACAAGGCATCTAGCCAGCATACAGGACTAGGCATCCTAACCACACAAGGATTAGGGCATCCAAACCACACAAGGATAAGGGCATCTTGCCAGCACACAGGACAAGGCATCTAGCCAGCGCATAGAACTACGCATCCAGCTAGCACACAAGACTTGGCATCCAGTGTGAACAAGCTGAGGATTGCCACCCATATGAATCCCATACCAGTAAGAACCTCTCCTCTCTTTAGGAGCATCAGCGTTTACTTTGAATGGCCACTGGAAAAGGATCCGACACACAGACATGTACAAGCACGCACAAGCAAGTATAAAGCATATCACTAAAGCAAGTACAAAGCATATCACTAAAGCAAGTACAAAGCATAGTACTATAGCAAGACATCCTTAATCATACACAACTCAATGAGCATGTTATATGCACACAATACAACCGTATTAGACATACACAACCTACCTTAGGGGTTCAAAATTGCCTATCAATTCCATAGTTCAATCTGTAACTATGCATACCAAACATAAGGCATGCACTTATATCAATAACAAAGACATGCAACTGAAAACATCAATCAAACAACAAGGATTTCTGGAGAAACCGATGAGGTGTAGATCCTACCTCTTTTGTCTCTGAATAAGAAGCTATTCCCTTTCATTTATTTAGAGGATCCGAACCACCTATATCATCACAAGGCGAAGACAAAACCATACTAAGCATTCATACTCAATAACCAAGTAAACATCCTATTTCCTTACCAATTCCACTCACTGAACCTATCAAAAACCTACGATTAGATGCTGTTAAGACCTCCCCCTCAGATGTGTGATGTGATAGCCAAGAACACAACAAGAATCAACTTGATTTATCATCCAAATTAACCATGCAAATTTCAGCACCAAGATAGGGTATAAGAGCAAATTGTAATTTCATGCATAAGGGACTTCGGGGTTGCAATTTCATGTTAACAAAGAAGGATTAGGTGTTAATAACACATACAATTAAAAGGAACAAGATCAGAAACCAATAGGTATGCCGATTGATCAAAATCAACAACAATAGGAAAAGGTGTAGGGCATGTTGATTGCACTTATAGAGAAGATTTAAAGGATGAATTTATTATATTATAATATGAAAGGGTGCCAAAAAATCATACAAAAAAAAGGAACAACAACAGAAACTAATTGTTGATCAATCAAAGAATTTCGGCACCAAACCCTAGGAATTACGATAAGGAAAAGTACAAGGGAATTCTAACCTTCTGATGATGAAACCAATGCAGAAAGATAGAGGATGGAAAGAGCTTTCCAAAAATTTATTATTTGCAGAAATCTGATAAAGGATAAAAGAATTTGGTTATAGTAAATTTTAAGGAAATTTTGGCAGCAAGGGTGTAGGGTTTGATCGTTTGATGATTTTGTGTGTTTTTGGTGTGTGTGGACATGTGTGGCCGGCTGGTATGTTTATAGGATTAGTGGGATTAATTTTTCCTACTTTTAATGTTAGATATAAGGAGATAATCATTATAATTAAATTCTGGAATTATCTCTTAATTTTATAAGATATACCATTTATGCTAAGGAGGAACCAAGAAGGAAATGAATTAGAAAGGAAATGAAATTAACCAAGAAAGGAAAGAACTTTCTATACCATCGGCTATCACACATTCATTTTTTTCAGGAGCAAAATGGTCATTTCAGCTGCACTGGCTTTTGGACTTCTATGACACAGAAATTGTGAAACCCCGAATTTTGAGTCCTAGAAGTCCAGAAGCCAGTGCAGGTGAAAAGACCATTTTTCCTCTAAAGAAAGGATATGTGATGGCCGAAATTGGTAATAAATGTCCAGTAATTAATTTTGGTTTTAATCCCCTTTAATCTAGTTCTTTATAGGTTGATAATTACCTTAGAAATTAAAATCCCTAAAATTAAGGGGGGATAATTACAGAATTTAATTCTGATAATTATCTTACTTTAATCAAGTCATTAAAACAGAGATTTTAATCCTATAACCACTTTATGCAAATAGGAAGTCAGCCACACAAAAATCTTATACAGAAAACACACAAAATTCGTAAAACCTAAAAATCTTACACCTTCCAATTTCTGCCGAAATCCGTTGAAACTTCAAAATAGCATAACTCTCTCGTCCTCTGTTGGATTCCTGAAAATAACAGATTTTTGGAAAGCTCTATTCATCCTCTTTCCAACCATCTTTGGTTCTTTATCTGGAGGTTAGTTTTTCTTTGTTGAAAGTTAAATCATATTTCGACGGAATTACCAAAATTTACTTGAACTTCAAAATAGCATAAGTCTCTCGTCCTTTGGCAGATTCCTGCGAATAATAGCTTGTTGGAAAGCTCTCTTAATTCTCTTTCCAACCATGTTGGGATTTTTGTCAAAAGGTTAGTTTTTATTTGTCTAAAGTTAAATCATATTTCAGCGGGATTAGGTTTTAAAACTGTGTGATTCTGTCTTCAATTGATTTATGTTGTTGTTCTTCTTGTTCGTATGATTGTTTGGCATCCATTCATGTTATAAAATCTTGAATTCATCCTTTCAATATTTTCTATACATGAAATCAGTATGCCCTACCCTTGCCCTATTGTTGCCTATCTTGATCAATTGATTAACCTATTGAATTCCGATCTTGTTTCTTTTGATTGTATAAGTTATAAACACTTAATGCTTCTTTGTTAACATGAAATCGCAACCCTTACTCCTTGCTAACATGAAATCGCAAATTATCTTGTATCCTATGTATAGTGCCAAAATATACATAATTAAATTGAGGTGGTAATTCAGGTTGAATCTTGTTAAGTTCTTGGCTATCACATCACACATCCAAAGGGGAGGCACCTACGGCATCTGACCACTGGTTTCTGATAAGTTTGGTGAGTGGAATAGGTAAGAAATTTGGGTACTTACTTGGTTATTGAGTATGTATGCTTAGTTTGGTTTGTCTTTGCCTTGTGATGCTATAGGTGGTTCGGAATTATTAAATAAGGGCAAAGGAATAGCTTCTTGTTCTGAGACAAGAGAGGTATGATCTATGCCTCATCAGTTTCTCCAGAGATCCCTATTGTTTGTTTGTTAGTTTTGATGCTTGCCCTTGTTATTATTGTATGCGAATTGATTGTAGGATATGTGCATGAATTGCGGATTGAGATATGAATCCTATAGGCCATACCGAACCCTTGAGTTAGGTTTTGAGTGCCTGAATTGCATATAATTGTGTTCTGACATGATTGAAGATACCCTATTATGGTATTATGCTTTGTACTTGCTTGTGTGTGCTTGTACATGTTTGTGTGTCAGGATCCTGTTCCGATGGCCATTCGGGGTAAGCGCTGATGCTCCTTGGGAGAGGGGAGGCTCTTACTGGTATGGGAGTTGTATGGGTGGCAATCCCCAGCATGCGCGCGCTGGAAGCCTTGTCCTTTTGTGGCTTGGATGCTTGGTCCTTGTGTGGCTGGAAGCCTTGTCCTTGTGTGGCTTGGATGTCTTGTCCTTGTGTGACAGGATGAATATGTTTGCTGATTAGCTTCTGTGCTAACCTTTTAGCCTTTGTGTAGTAAACCTTGGACAACACAGGTGGAAGGGGATGACCTTTCTTTCTTTCTAGTGCCGAGAGTAATCTGATGAGTTTTACTTGCCTGTGTACTTCTGATTTTCAGAAGTGTTATAGTCCACCCTCAACCTTAGTTTTGGCCCTATTCCTTTAGATTGATTCTTGAATTGCGTGATACCCATAGTTGTGTAGGGATGATCTGATGTTGTTTGGGAGATTTGTGTTTAAGATTTCTGTAGATCTTATGATGTTGTGACCCTATTGAGATTCTTGTAATCTCATCCTGTTGTATTCACCATTTTTCAGCCTTAGGTATATCCACTGTCTGTGGTACCAGTGTGTGAGATCAAGGCTACACAGCGGGGCGATATCGCATCAATTGCATACCTGTTCCTTGATTCCCTGCGCATATAACATGAATTATGATTGGACTACTTTCTAGTTTTTCAAGATTCCTCCTTTACTAGTTGTGTCCGATTTATGTTGGGGGTTAACTTGCTGGATATTTTGATCCTTATAGGATTTGTGTGTTATGGATTCATTGATTTTATTTAAACACTTTCGCTGATATTTCATTCACTCCGTACGATACCAGAATACTTGTCCAATATCATACTCCAATTGTTGATAAACATAAAGAATGTACATGCTAAAAATTGAGAATTTGATGAGTAAGCCTTTTGGAATTCAGATAGGTCCTGGTTCTTAGGCTTGTTTGGGTTTCACGACGGTAAATGTAACGACCCTAATTCCTAACTATTAATAATTGCTCCGATTAAGGTCATTACCGCCGTAAAACCCAAATAAGCCTAAATGACAACTAAGACCTATTTGAGTCTCACCAGGCTAATCATAAATTTCTGATTTTAAGCTTGTTAATCTTATTGCTTATCAGCAATTACAGCATGATATTGGACACATATTCTGGTATCATATGGAGTAAATAAAAACATCAGCGGAAGTCTTAAATTAATTCAATGGGTTCATAACACACAAGTCCCATAGGGATCCAAATAACCAGCAAGAAATCCTTCAACAAGTTTCGGAAATAGCAAACAAAGAAGGGTGCTTAAAATAAACCAGAAAGTTTTCCAATCATTCATGTTATATGCTCAAGTAACAAGTATGCAAATGTGATGCGATATCGTCCCGCCGTGCAGCCTTGTTCTCACACACTGGTACCATGAACAGTGGATGTACCTAAGCCTGAAAAATGATAAACAACAACGGTATGAGATTACAAGAATCTTAGTAGGGTCACAGCATCATAAGATCTGCAGAAACCCTAAACACTAATCTCCCAATTTACATTAGATCAATCCTAAACAACTAAAGGGGATCACATAATTCCAGAATCAAACGAAAAGGTTAGGGCCCAATATATGGTTGATGGAGGACTACAAACACTTCCGAAAGTTCAGAAGTACACAGGCAGGTGAAACACATTAAATTGCTCTCGGCAATGAAGAAGAAAGGCCATCCTCTTCCACCTGTGTTGTCCAAAGCTCACTGCACAAAGGATAAATTGTTAACACACAAGCTAATCAGTAAGCCTAGTAAGTCGTCTTGTCACACACGGACAAGTCTTCCCAAGCCACCACGGACTTGGGCACCCTAAACCACACAAGGATAAGGGCTTTCTGCCACACAAGGACAGGGTTCCGGCCACACAAGGACCAGACCTCCAGCGAGGTCTTGCTGGGTTTTGCAGCCCATACAACTCCCATACCAGTAAGAACCTCTCCTCTCCATAGTAGCATCAGCGCTTACCCTGAATGGCCACCGGAACAGGATCCTGACACACAAACACGTACAAGCACACACAGGCAAGTACAATCATAATACCACAACAGGGTATCCTCAATCATGTCAGAACACAATCAGCATATTCAATTCACATAACATATGCAACCCAGGCACTCAATACCTAACTCAGGGGTTCAATATATCCTATGAGATCCATATCTCATTCTGAATTTCGTACTCTCACCCTATAATCCAATCGCATGCAGTACAACAAGGGAAGGTAACAAAAACATCAAGAAAATAACAGGGGTCTCTGGAGAAACCGAAGAGGTGTAGATCCTACCTCTCTTCTCTCTGAACAAGAAGCTACTCCTTTTTCTTTACTGATTAAATCCGAACCAGCTATAATATCACCAGGCAAAGACAAAAACAAACTAAGCATGCATATTTAATAATCAACTGAATTCCCTATTTCCTTACCAATACTACTCACCAAACCTATCAGAAAAACCAGTGATCAGACATTGCAGGTGTCTCCCCTTTGGATGTGTGATGTTATAGCCAGGAACTTAACAAGACTCAACCTGAATTTACCATTCCAATAAACTATGCAAATCTTTTCGCTAAAAGTAAGGCATAGGACGATTTTGACTTAACCTTAAACATGGAAATATTTACATAAAAATTAAGAAACATATATGGTTTGAAAGATAATGGAAAGAGCTTTCCAAAGAGCTATTATTTGTAAGGATCTGACAAACGATTAGAAAGTTATGCTATTTTGAAGTTCAAGAAGATTTGGAGAAAACCTAATTCCGCCGCCGATTTTCAAGTTAACCTTAAAGAAATACTAACGTTCTGACAAAAAAAAAATATTTTTGGAAATAGAATGAAGGGAGCTTTTCAACAAGCTATTATTCGCAGAGATATAACAAACAATGAAAGAGTTATGCTCTTCTAAATTTCAAGAAGATTTGGTAGTGCCGCCGAATTTCAACTTGACTTTTGAGAAAGAAATACTAAAATTCTGATAAAAACTCAAAGATGGATGGAAATAGGATGAAGAGATCTTTCCAACAAGCTATTATTCGCAGGGATCCAACATACGATGAGTGAGTTATGCTGGTTTAAAGTTTTTGTGAATTATGGCGGTTATAGGGAGGTTTAGGATTTTAGGCTCATACGAATTTTGTAAGTTTTCTATGAGGGATTTTTGTGGGGTTGGCTTCCTACTTATAATGAATGAGTGTAGAATTATGATTACTACTTTTACTCACTTAATCAAAATAAGATAATTTACTAGATAATTAAACTCTTAAATTATCTTCCCTATTTTTAGGCACTTAATCTCTAAGGCAACTATCTATCTTTAAGGATGATTTCTAAAGCAATTACCCATCCATAAGGACCTAGATCTAAAGGAATTTAAAACAAAATTAACTACTAAACAAGCTTACCAATTTCGGCCATCACACATCCTTTCCCTTAGGGGCAAAATCATCTTTTCACCTGTACTAGCTTCCGGACTTTTAGGACTCAAAATTCAGGGTCTTACATCCTCCCCTCCTAATAAGAATTTCGTCCTCAAAATTTTACCTAATCAAATAAGTAAGAAAATTTTGCACGCATAGATTCCTCAGTCTCCCAAGACTGCTCCTCAATTTGGCCATTACGCCAAACAACTTGTACCATAGGCAGGCTTCGAGTGCGAAGCTATCGAACTGACCGATCTAGTATGGCAACTGGCTGTACGAGATAGAATAGGTCTTCAACAACTTCAACTGGCGGGTGTTTAAGCACATGGGCAGGATCTTGCATATAATTTCTTAACATTGAAATGTGAAATACATTGTGAATTCTTTCCATATTTGGAGGTAGTGCAAGTCGGTATGCAACAAGCCGATTCTTTCAACAATGTCATATGCACCAATGTAGCGAGGTGCTAACTTACCTCGCTGTTGAAAACGTAGGACTCCCTTCCGTGGGGCGACTTTCAAAAATACTTTGTCTCCTACCGCAAATTCCAACTTCCTTCGTTGATTGTCGGCGTAGCCTTTCTGCCGATCCTGAGCTGCTTTTAGCCTTTGTCGAATCAAGCTTAATTGTTCTGTTGCTTGGTCAATTAACTCCGGATTGTCTAGGCATCTTTCGCCTACTTCATTCCAGAAAATGGGGGTTCTGCAACGTCTCCCATATAGTGCTTCATAGGGTGCCATACCGATGCTTACATGAAAGCTATTGTTGTAAGAAAATTCTGCCAATGGTAGGCATCGATCCCAGCCGGTTTGCTGGTCCAATACACTCGCACGTAGCATGTCTTCAAGTGTCTAAATTGTCCTTTCTGATTGACCATCGGTCTGGGGATGAAATGCTGTACTGAAATTCAATCTCGAACCCAGTGCATTCTGGAATTTCTCCCAAAATCGTGAAGTGAAACGAGGGTCACGATCTGAAACAATAGAAACTGGTACTCCATGCAAATGAACAATCTCGTCCAAGTAACGAACTGCCAATTTTTCTGGTGTATCTATCACATGTATAGGAAGAAAGTGTGCAGACTTCGTTGGTCGATCCACAATCACCCAAATGGCATTGTATCCTCGCTGCGATCTAGGTAAATCGGTCACAAAATTCATTGTGACGTGCTCCCACTTCCATTCTGGAATCGGAAGTGACTGAAGTAGACCAGCGGGTCTTTTATATTCGATCTTTACTTGTTGACATACGAGGCATCGGGCAACGAATTCAGAAATATGACGTTTCATATTTGGCCACCAATACTTCCCCTTAAAATCTCGGTACATCTTAGTGCTTCGAGGATGAATAGTGAACTTCGAACTATGCGTCTCTGATAGAATAAGGTTACGAATATCAATATTTTGTGGAACACATACCCGGTTTCTGAAGACTAGTACTTCGTCATCTCGTATTCTGAAATTACAAACTTTGGCATCAACACCATCAGCAAGTTGCTTCCGAATTTCAGTAAATTTCGGATCCTCTAATTGTTGATTCCAGATTTCTTCAATTAAGGTAGGTGCGACTTCAATTCGTGCCAACAACGAACCGGAGAAATCGGTGCCAAGATGCACACGATTAGTTTTCAATTCCAACATCATCGGTAGGTAATGGGTGCGCATGTAGGCCAAAACTGATGGGGAAGGAGGATGATACTTTCGGCTCAGGTACTTCAGGCTTTTGTAATCAGTGAAGATTCGACACGTCTCGCCATATGAATAATGTTGCCATATTTTTAAGGAAAATACCACAGCTGCAAGTTCCAGGTCATGTGTAGGGTAGTTTATCTCGTGCGGTTGCAATTGCCTTGAAGCGTAGGCAATGAGTTTCCCATCTTGCATCAATACATATCCAAGTCCAGATTTTGACGCGTCGCTGTAAACCACATACTCCTTTCCGCAAATAGGTAAGGTAAGGATAGGTGCAGAAACTAACCGATTCTTTAGTTCTTCGAAAATTTGCTGACATTTCTCGTTCTATACGAACGGCTCACCCTTGCGTGTCAGTTTTGTCAATGGTCCGGCCAGTGATGAAAAATTTTCCACAAATCGACGGTAGTATCCTGCTGAGCCTAGGAAACTATGAACTTCGAACACACTTCGCGGTGGTTCCCAAGCAATCACAACTTCAATCTTTTTTGGATCAACAAACACACCTTGGGCGGAAACAATATGGCCAAGGAAACTAACTTCGCGTACCAGAATTCGCATTTTGAGTACTTTGCGAACAACCGTTGATCTTTTAAGATTTTAAGCACAATCCGCAAATCCATAGCATGATCCTCTTCCGATATTGAGTAAATCAGAATGTCGTCGATGAAGACTATCACAAATTTATCCAGGAATTCACGGAACACACGATTCATCAAGTCCATAAACACAGCTAGTGCATTGGTCAAGCTGAATGGCATAAACAGAAATTCATAGTGGCCATATCACGATCTGAACGCGGTCTTTGGAATATCAGCATCATGAACTCGCAATTGATGGTATCCATATCTGAGATCAATCTTGGAGAACACGGCTGCACCTTGGAGTTGGTCAAACAAATCGTCAATGCGTGGGAAAGGGTATTTATTTTTCACGGTTACACGGTTAAGCTGCTGATAATCGATGCACAATCGCAGCGAACCATCTTTCTTTTTCACGAACAGAACAGGTGCTCCCTAGGGTGACACACTAGGTCGAATAAAACCACGATCCAACAAATCTTCCAATTGCATTTTAGTTCCTTCATTTTCGCAGGAGCCATACGATACGAAGGAATGGAAATCGGATTCGTACCTGGCACTAGCTCAATGCCGAATTCCACATCCCTTGATGGTGGTAGCCCGACTATGTCTTTTGGAAATACTTTTGGAAATTCGCAAACCACAGGAACAGAATCCAGATCTGAGGATTCTTTAGAAATATCATGTACGTGCGCGAGGTATGCTATACATCCTTTGTTGATTAATCGCTTCGCCTTAAGCCAGGAAATCATGCAAGTTGGTACAACTCGCCTATCACCTTTAAAACAGTATTTGGTACCATCAGGAAAAATGAACCACACCCGCCTGGTGAAACACTCCATACGGGCTTGATATTTCGCCAAGCAATCCATGCCTAAAATCACATCCAGCTCCTTGATGTCTAATGGAATTAGATCCACTTCAAGTACATTCGAATTCGAGCCCATAAGCAAAACATAGCCGATGTAGACCAGATCACAAGTCAGTTGCTCTCCCAATGGAGTTAGAACCGCAATAGGAGGAGTTAAGGGAGATAGAGGTCGATCCGTGCTAAGTGCTATCCTTGGACTTATAAACGATCTATTTGCTCCTGGATCTAATAATACTTTAGCGTTTTGCGAAAAGACTGAAATAGTACCTGTCACCACATCAGGACTAGCCTCAGCATCAGTCAAAGTAAAGAGCCTTGTTGCTCTTGGTTTCGCCTCACTTGTGGATCCGTTGGGTGGTCCTTCTGTTGCGCGTGTTGGTGGTCTGGCAGGGTTGGCATTCCCACCTCGGCTTGCGTTTGGTACACCTGTGATTCGCCTTGGTTTTGGGCATTCCCTCTGAACATGTCCCATCTCGCCACAGTTGTAATATCGCCATTGCTACGAACTCCACGAAGATCCATTGGAATATGAACCAGAAAAGTTCTTCCGGTTGGTATTTCCATTGCCATTAATTTTCGGAGGATAGGACCTTAAAGGATAGGGTCCCCTTCGCCGAATTGAACCTCAAATCTCGCCTATAGGATCCGCCACTAGTGGCTGCGGATGACTTCTTGGTTTGCACGATCTTTTAAGCCTTAGTTGAGGCAACAATTAGCTCTTGTAAATTCTGCACCGGTGTTGTACCGACGATGGTTTTGAGTTCGGTACTCAACCCATCCTCAAATCGTCTCGCAAGCTGGTACGGTGTACGATCTTCTTCAGGTGCAAATTGGGACAACTCTCTTAAGACTTTTTCATATTCCAGCACCGAATGGGTGCCTTGTTCAAGTTTGTAAAAAGCTTGTCGCTGCTCGCTTTTATGGAATCTCGTATAAAATCTCTCGTCAAATTCGTACCAGAATTCTTCCCACGTTGGCAAACGATCGCCGAATCAGAAGCTAACAGATATCCACCATGCAAGGGCTTCTCCTTCAAGTAAGAATGTAGCAATGGAAACCTTGTTATCATCCGAGATACGCAGGAACAAGGATACTCGGCATAAGGTGTCCATCCACTCACGAGCGGCTGCGGCTCAATGATCCACCAAAATCTTTACATCCAAGTTGTCGAGCTTCCTTCAGCAACTTTGTAATCATAACGGGAAGTCTCTCTGTCTCCTTATGATGTGCCGGCTGCACATGTTCAAGTGGAGGAATAGGTTCTGGTGCAGGCGCAGGAGCATTCTGAAATTGCGCCTCCATTCGGTGCTGATTGCAGCAATTCTTTGTGACACGTTTAAGATTTGTGCCATAACAGGGTCAATGCCTGGTGCGGCTGGTGCCTCAGGTTGGTTTTCGGGCTCAGCTTGCCCTTCCTGCTCCATTTGTGCATTTGGCTCCTCTTGCTCAACAGGTTGCTGTTCAGGCTGAATCTCAAACCTACCCCGTTGGTCCCTTTGTTGCCTCGAGCGTGCCATACTACACGAATACAACTTTACTACTCAACATATACTAAATACAATACTAGTAAAAGGAGTGGTACCTGGTGGAGAGGCATGCACCGGACGATACGTATATGCTGGACAACAATATACAAATTTTCGGAAATTACATGCACACATGCAAAGGTATTCACGGCAATTCCACTCATAAATCAAACATCACGCAAGCATAGACTCACACATCATCCACATTCCGCAATTCACATCATCAATCACATGCATATACATTCGGTAATGACAAGAAAGACATATGAAGGCATATGAACCATCAGCACATTAGTTTATTATTCCCACCATTTAGACCTTACAACTTAATCCCATTTTAGCCTTAGTTCCCTTTCCGTATTAGCCCCTAAGTGAGTGAGTGTGTGCCCATGTTCTTACCTGAAATCACCAAAATCAACCAATAAGTTAGCATATAACAATTTTCTATTCCCCAAATCATGCTCCGCTACCAAACCTGTAACGACCCCAATTCCTAACTATTGATCATTGCTCCGATTAAGGTCATTACCGCCGTGAAACCCAAATAAGCCTAAATGACAACTAAGACCTATTTGAATCTCACCAGGCTAATTATAAATTTCCGATTTTAAGTTTGTTAATCTTATTGCTTATCAACAATTGGAGCATGATATTGGACACATATTCTGGTATCATACGGAGTAAATAAAAACATCAGCGGAAGTCTTAAATTAATTCATTGGGTTCATAACACACAAGTCCCATAGGGATCCAAATAACCAGCAAGAAATCCTTGAACAAGTTTCGGAAATAGCAAACAAAGAAGGGTGCTTAAAATAAACCAGAAAGTTGCCCAATCATTCATATTATATGCGTAAGTAACAAGTATGCAAATGTGATGCGATATCGCCCCGTCGTGCAGCTTTGATCTCACACACTAGTACCACGAACAGTGGATGTACCTAAGCCTGAAAAATGGTAAACAACAACGGTATGAGATTACAAGAATCTCAGTAGGGTCACAGCATCATAAGATCTGCAGAAACCCTAAACACAAATCTCCCAATTTACATTAGATCAATCTTAAACAACTAAAGGGGATCACGTAATTCCAGAATCAAACGAAAAGGTTAGGGCCGAATCTATGGTTGAGGGAGGACTACAAACACTTCCGAAAGTTCAGAAGTACACAGGCAGGTGAAACACATCAAATTGCTCTCGGCAATGAAGAAGAAAGGCCATCCCCTTCCACATGTGTTGTCCAAGGCTCACTCCACAAAGGATAAACGGTTAACACACAAGCTAATCAGTAAGCCTAGTAAGTCATCTTGTCACACACAGACAAGTCTTCCCAAGCCACACAAGGACTTGGGCATCCTAAACCACACAAGGATAAGAGCTTCCTGCCACACAAGGACAGAGTTTCGGCCACACAAGGACAGGGTTCCGGCCACACAAGGACCAGACCTCCAGCGAGCTCTTGCTGGGTTTTGCTTCCCATACAACTCCCATACCAGTAAGAACCTCTCCTCTCCCTAGGAGCATCAACGTTTACCCCGAATGGCCACCGGAACAGGATCTTGACACACAAACATGTACAAGCACACACAGGCAAGTACAATCATAATACCACAACAGGGTATCCTCAATCATGTCAGAACACAATCAACATATTCAATTCACATAACATATGCAACCCAGGCACTCAATACCTAACTCAGGGGTTCAATATATCCTATGAGATCCATATCTCATTCAGAATTTCATACTCTCACCCTATAATCCAATCGCATGCAGTACAACAAGGGCAGGTAACAAAAACATCAAGAAAATAACAAGGGTCTCTGGAGAAACCGATGAGGCGTAGATCCTACCTCTCTTCTCTCTGAACAAGAAGCTACTCCTTTTCCTTTACTAATTAAATCCCAACCACCTATAATATTACCAGGTAAAGACGAAAACAAACTAAGCATGCATATTCAATAATCAACTGAATTCCCTATTTCCTTACCAATACTACTCACCAAACCTATCAGAAAAAATAGTGATCAGACGTTGCAGGTGCCTCCCCCTTGGATGTGTGATGTGATAACCAGGAACTTAACAAGATTCAACCTGAATTTACCATTCCAATTAACTATGCAAATCTTGTCGCTAAAAGTATGGCATAGGACGATTTTGACTTAACCTTAAACAATGAAATATTTACATCCAAATTGAGAAATATATGGTTGGAAAGAGGATGTAAATATCTTTCCATCGAGCTATTATTTATAAGTATTTGACAAACGATTAGAAAGTTATGATATTTTGAAGTTCAAGAAGATTTGGAGAAAACCTAATTCCGCCGTCGATTTTCAAGTTAACCTTAGACAAAGAAATACTAACCTTAGACAAAGAAATACTAACATTCTGACAAAAAAAACATGGTTGGAAAGAGCATGAAAAAATCTTTCCAACAAGCTATTATTCGCAGAGATATAACAAACAACGAAAGAGTTATGCTATTCTGAATTTTAAGAAGATTTGGTAGTGCCGCCGAATTTCAACTTGACTTTTGAGAAAGAAATACTAACCTCCTGACAAAAAATCAAAGATGGTTGGAAAGAGGATGAAGAGAGATTTCCAACAAGGTATTATTCACAGGAATCTGACAAACGATGAGTGACTTATGCTGGTTTATAGTTTCTGTGAATTATGGCGGCTATAGGGAGGTATAATGTTTTAGGCTCATACGAATTTTGTAAGTTTTCTATGAGGGATTTTTGTGGGGTTGGCTTCCTATTTATTATTAATGAGTGTAGAATTATGATTACTACTTTTACTCACTTAATCAAAATAAGATAATTTACCAGATAATTAAACTCTTAAATTATCTTCCCTATTTTTAGGGACTTAATCTCTAAGGCAACTATCTATCTTTAAGGATGATTTCTAAGGTAATTACTCATCCATAAGGACCTAGATCTAAAGGAATTTAAAACAAAATTAACTACTAAACAAGCTTACCAATTTCGGCCATCACACATCCTTTCCCTCAGAGGAAAAATCATCTTTTCACCTGTACTGGCTTCCGGACTTCTAGGACTCAAAA
The DNA here is from genome assembly GCA_019739055.1 of Passiflora organensis. NCBI lineage: Eukaryota > Viridiplantae > Streptophyta > Magnoliopsida > Malpighiales > Passifloraceae > Passiflora > Passiflora organensis. The sequence goes on from JAEPBF010000022.1 coordinate 1,913,504, forward strand.
CTCGTGGTCTTACAGTAAGGGTCCTAATCGAAGCAATTAATAATAAGTTAGGAGTTAAGGTTGTTACAAATTTTGGTAACGAAGCATGGTTTAAGGAATATGATTGGTTATATGCTAATTTGTTTGTTGATTTTGTGTTTGTAGGTAGGAACATACGCACACACTCACTCACTTAGGGGCTAATACCGAAAGTGGACTAGTGCTAAAAAGGGATTGATTTAAATGATGAGAATGATAATTTGATTTGCTGTGTGTTTATGTATGTCCTTATGCCTGGTATGCCTTGTTGTGTTTCGGTGAATGATTGGTGTGTTTCTTGTTTTTGTTGAGAATGTGTATGTTGTTGGGGCATATTACCAAGTGTCCCTATGTGATTTCTATGTTGCTGAATGTATATACATGTGATTGCTGATGTGTATTGCCGAATGCATGAGGATATGAGTGACGAGTATGCATTTACATGAGTGCATATGATTTCCAAAATTTGTATATTGTTTTCCAGCATATGTGTATCGTCTGACGTGGCAAAGGGTACTTGTTCTTCACGGTCACACGATTCAACTGCTGATAGTCGATGCATAATCATAACGAGCCATCTTTCTTCTTTACGAAAGACAGGTGCTCCCTAAGGTGACACAGTAGGTCGGATGAAACCACGATCCAGCAAATCTTCCAATTGCATTTTTAGTTCCTTATTTTCGCAGGAGCCATACGGTATGGAGGAATGGAAATTGGATTCGTACCAGGCATTAACTCAATGCCAAATTCCACTTCCCTTACTGGTGGTAAACCGGCTATGTCTTCTGGAAATACTTTTGGAAATTCGCGAACCACTGGGATAGAATTCAGACCCGAGGATTCTTTGGAAATATCATGTACGTGCGCGAGATATGTAGTACATCCTTTGCTGATTAGTCGCTTTGCATCAAACCAGGATATCATGCAAGTTGGAACAACTCATCTATCACCTTTAAAACAATACTCGGCACAAGGTGTCAACCCATTCGCGAATGGCAGCAGCTCCGGCTGAACCATTGAAATCTTTACATCCCAATTGTCGAGCTTCCTTCAATAGTTTTGTAATCATGACAGGAAGTCTCTCGGCCTCCTTAGGATGTGCCGACTGTATAGGTTCAAGTGGAGGAATAGGTTCTTTCACAGGCACGGGTCTAGGAGCATTCTGAAGTTGCGCCTCCATATGCTGTTGATTTGCAGTAATTCCTTGCAATACGTTTAAGATTTGTGCCATCACATGATCGATGGCTGGTGCCTTAGGTTGGTTTTCGGGCTCAGCTTGCCCACCCTGCTCAGTTTGTGCATTCGGCTCCTCTTGCTGAACCTCATACCTACCCCATCGATTCCTTTTAGCGTTCAACCTTGCCATACTATACAAATATACGATTGTTACTTAACACATAACTAAATACGATACTAGGAAAAGAAGTGGTACCTGGTGGAGAGGCATGCACCGGACGATATGCAGATGCTAGAAATCAAATTACTCATGCACACGAGTATGGAAATTTTGGAAACCACATGCACACTCGCCAATTACCTCAACACACACATAAGCACTCAACAACAGTACAAACCATACACAAAAATCATGCAAAACCACATCTCATGCATTCGGCAACAAACATGTCTCACAAATATTCACATTCGGCAAGCATAGGTTCACACAAAACATACTTGACTTGCATACAAATCAATCACATGCTCGGAAAACTTGACAACAATACATAAAGACATCCCTAGCAATGATAAGAAATCACATAGGGATACTCAGCAGCATGCATCAACAAATACACATTCTCGACAATGACAAGAAACCCAGCTAAACACTTAAAAACACATCAATTCATACAAGACATAAAAATACTCATAGACACGCAACAAGTTAATCAATCAGACACAACATCTAAACATTTCTAACCAGGTTCTTAACATCTGATTAATTTTTGGTATTAGCGTTCTAAGTAAGTGGGTGTGTGTGCATGTACCTTCCTACAAACACAAAATCAACAATCTTGTTAGCAGACAATAAATTATATAACCTAAACCATGCTCCGCTACCAAACCTGTAATGACCCCAATTCCTACCTACTAAAATTTGCTCCGATTAAGGCCATTACCGACGTGAAATCCAAACAAGCTCAAAGACACCTAGAACCTATCTGAATCCCACCAGGCTTACCCATTAAATTTTTTTTTACTTTTAGCATTATCGTTCTATATGTTTAATAACAAATGGAGCTTGATATTGGACAATCATTCTGGTATCATACGGAGTGAATAAAACATCAGCGAAAATCTTTAAATTTAATTATTGGAATCCAAACACACAAGTTCCATAGGGATCCAAATAACCAGCAAGAAATCCTCCAACATGTTCCAAAATATAACAAGCAAAAGAGGGATCTTGAAAGAAAACCAGAAAAGTAGTCCAATCTATGATCATATTGTATGCGCAAGCAACCAAGGAAATAGGTATGCAAAGGTGATGCAATATCGCCCCGCCGTTCAGCCTTGATCTCACACACTGGTACCATGAACAGTGAATGTACCTAAGCCTAAAAAATGGTGGAAACAACGGAATGAGATTACAAGAATCTCAGTAGGGTCACAACATCATAAGATCTGCAAAAACCATAAACACAAATCTCCCAAACAACATCAGATCATTTCTAGCAACTAAAGGGGATCACGCAATTCAAGAATTCAGTTAAAAGGGTAGGGCCGAATCTAAGGCTGAGGGGGGACTACAAATACTTCCGAAAACTCATAAGTACACAGGCAGGTAGAACTCATCAGATTGCTCTCAGTAATGAAGAAGAAAGGCCATCCCCTTCTACCTGTGTTGTCCAAGGCTTACAACACAAAAGGTAAATGGTTAACACACAAGCTATTTAGTAAGCCTATTCATCTTGCCACACAAGGACAAGTCATCCCAAGCCACATAAGGACAGGGCTTCTGGCCACACAAGAACCAGACATCCATCGAGCTCATACTAGGGATTGCCACCCATACGACTCTCATACCAGTAAGAACCTCCCCTCTCACAAGGAGCATCAACGCTTACCCCGAATGGCCACCGGAAAAGGATCCTGACACACAAAACGTACCAGTACACACAAGCAAGTACAAAACACAATACCACAACAGGGTATCCTTAATAATGTCAGAACACAATCAACATGTTCAATACACACAACACATGCAAACTAGGCACTCATATCCTATCCTAAGGGATTCGTTATAGCCTAAAGGATCGCATCTTGGTCCGCAATGCAAGCATTCCTACTACAACATATGCGCATATAACATTACATGTAAGGGCACTGAAATTAACAAGCAAAGAACAAGAATCTCTGGAGAAACTGATGAGGCTTAAATCCTACCTCTCTTGTCTCTGAACAAGAAGTTATTCCCTTGTCTTTATTCATTAATTATGCACTACCTATAGCATCACAAGGCAAAGCCAAAACCAAACTAAGTATGCATATCCAATATCCAATTAAATACCCTATTTCCTTACCAATTCCACTCACCAAACCTATCAGAAACCAGTGATCAGATGCCGCAGGTACCTCCCCCTTGGATTATGTGATGTGATAGCCAAGAACTTAACAATAAACAACCTGAATTACCATCCCTAATTATCATACAATTTTCGGCACTAAGAATAGGGATATAGGCCAAGTTGCAATTTTATGTTAACAAGTTGTAGGAGTTGCGACCTCATGTTAACAAGGAAGGATTAAGGGTTTATAACATGTATAATCAAAAGAAACAAGATCAGAATCCAATAGGTTAATCAATTGATCAAGATAGGCAACAATAGGGCAGTAGGGAAAAGGTAGAGCATACTGATTTCATGTATAGAAAAGATTCAAAAGATGAATTCATGATTTTTCACTATGAATGGATATTAAACAATCATACGAGTAAAAGTAACAACATCAGAGATCAATCAAAGGCAAAATTATAAAAATATGAAAAGTTCACCAAATTTTAATTTAACTTTAGAGAAAGAAATACTAACCTTCAGAAAAAAAAATGATTGGAAAAAGGATGAAGATAGCTTTCCAACAAGTTATTATTTGCATGAATCCGACAAACAATGAGAGAGTTATACTTGTTTGAAGTTCAAGAAGATTTTGGTAGTTCCACCGAATTTAGATTTAACTTTAAAGAAAGAAATACTAACCTTCTATGAAACCCCGAATTTTGAGTCCTAGAAGTCTAGAAGCCAGTACAGGTGAAAGACGATTTTTCCCCCGAAAGAAAGGATGTGTGATGGCCGAAATTGGTAGGAGTGGTATGGTAGTTAATTCTGGTATAAATTTCCTTTAATCTAAGTCCTTATAGATAGATAATTTCCTTAAAGATTAAAATCCCTAAAAATAGGGGAAGATAATTACAGAATTTAATTATGATAATTATCTTACTTTAATTAAGTCTTGAAGATAGGGATTATAATCTCATAACCACCTTATATAAATAGAAGCCAACCCCCACAAAAATCATTCATAGAAAACACACAAATTTCTAAAAATATTTTGTTTTTTGTCAGGAGGTTAGTATTTATTTCTCATAAGATAAGTCAAAAATCGGCGACGGAATTAGGTTTTTGTCAAATCTTCTTGAACTTCAAAATAACATAACTCTTTCATCGTTGGTTGTATTCCTGCAAATAACATCTTGTTGGAAAGCTCTCTTCATCCTATTTCCAACCACCTTTGGTTTTTTTCAGAAGGTTAGTATTTCTTTCTCATAATATAAGTCGAAAATCGGCGATGGAATTAGGTTTTCGTCAAATTTTCTTGAACTTCACAATAGCATAACTCTTTCATCGTTAGTTGAATCTCTACAAATAATAGCTTGTTGGAAAGCTCTTTTCATCCTGTTTCCAAACATATATGTTTTGTTGTTTTTTCCTTGTCTAAGGTTAAGTCGAAAATCGGCGACGAAATTAGTTTTTTTTATAGATTTCTACAGTTTTTGTCTTCGGTTGATTTCTGTTGTCGTTTCGCGTGTTCTTATGATTGCTTAGCATTTATTCATGATGTATGATCATGAATTTCCTTCTTTTAAACTTCTCTATGCTTAAAGTCGAAATTGTCCTATGCCCTACTTTTAGTGACGAAATTTGCATAGTTAATTGAAATGGTAATTCAGGTTGAATCTTGTTAAGTTCCTGGCTATCACATCACACATCCAAGGGGGAGGCACCTGCAGCATCTGATCACTGGTTTCTGATAGGTTTGGTGAGTGGAATTGGTAAGAAAATAGGGTATTCAATTGATTATTGAATATGCATGCTTAGTTGTTTTCGTCTTTGCCTGGTGATAATGTAGGTGGTTCGGAATTACCTAATAAAGGAAAAGGAGTAGCTTCTTATTCAGAGACAAGAGAGGTAGGATCTACGCCTCAATGGTTTCTCCAGAAACCTCTGTTATTTTCTTGATGTTTTTGATACCTTCCCTTGTTGTATTACATGCGATTTGATTATAAGGTGAGAGTATGAATTTCAGATTGAGATATGGATCTCATAGGCTATATCGAACCCCTGAGTTAGGTATTGAGTGCCTAGTTGCATATGTTATGTGAATTGAATATGTTGATTGTGTTCTGACATGATTGAGGATACCCCTGCTATGGTATTATGCTTTATACTTGCCTATGTGTGCTTTTACGTCTTTATGTGTCAGGATCCTTTTCTGGTGGCCATTCGGGGTAAGCGTTGATGCTCCTAGGGAGAGGAGAGGTTCTTATTGGTAGAGGTTCTTATCCTTGTGTGGTTTGGGATGCCCAAGTCCGTGTGGCTTGGGAAGACTTGTCCTTGTGTGGCAAGACGACTTACTAGGCTTTCTGATTAACTTGTGTGTTAACCATTTACCCTTTGTGCATTATGTCTTGGACAACACAGGTGGAAGGGGATAGTCTTTCATCTTCATTTCCGAGAGCAATATAATGAGTTCCACCTACCTGTGTACTTCTGATAATTTCGAAAGTGTTTGTAGTCCTCCCTCAACCATAGATTCGGCTCTAACCCCTTTCTAAATGATTCTTGAATTGCGTGATCCCCTTTAGATGTTTAGGAATGATCTAATACAAATTGGGAGATTTGTATTTAGGATTTCTTGCTGATTGTTTGCATCCCTATGGGACTTGTGTGTTATAACCCAATAATTTAATGTAAAGACTTCCGCTGATGTTTTATTTACTCCGTATGTTACCAGAATATTTGCCCAATATCATGCTCCAATTGTTGTTAAAAATTAAAATAAACATGCTATAAAAATCGGAAGTTAATGGTAAGCCTGGTGAGATTCAGATAGGTCCTAGGTTTGGGTTTCATGGCGGTGATGACCTTAATCGGAGCAAATAGTAATAGTTAGGAATTGGGGTTGTCATACCTTCAGACAAAAACCCAAATATTTTTGGAAAGAGAGTAAATTTTTTTTTTCAACAAGCTATTATTTGCAGGAATCTGACAAACGATGAGAGAGTTATGTTTGTTTGAAGTTCAAGAAGTTTTTGGCAGTTCCGCCAAATTTAGATTTAACTTTAAAAAAGAAATACTAACCTTCAGAAAAAAAACCAAATAGTTTTGGAAAGAGGATGAAGAGAGCTTTCCAACAAGCTATTATTTTCAGAAATCCAACAATGATGAGAGAGTTATGCTTATTTGAAGTTCAAGAAGATTTTGGCAGAAATTGGGAGGTGTAGGGTTTTTAGGTCCTACGAATTTTGTATATTTTTTGTATAAGATTTTTGTGTGGCTGACTTCCTATTTACATAAGAGGGTTATGGGATTAAAATCCCTATCTTTAAGGCTTAATTAAAGTAAGATAATTATCAGAATTAAATTTTGTAATTATCCCCCCTTAAACTTAGGGTTTTTATTTGCTTAGATAATTATCAACCAATAAAGAATCAACTTAAAGGGAATTAATACCAAAAAAAATTACTAGACATCCCTTACCAATTTCGGCCATCACACATCATTTTCTTCAAGGAAAAAATGGTCTTTTTCACCTGCACTGGCTTCTGAACTTCTGTGACTCAAAATTCAAGGTCTCATAGGTGGTCCCCCAAGTGCGCATGCTGGTGGTTTAGTGGGATTGGCATACCCACCTCGGTTGGCATTTGGTGCGCCTGTGTTATGTCTCGATTTGGGACACTCCCTCTGGACATGGCCCATCTCTCCACAATTGTAGCATCGTCATGGCTGCGAATTCCACGTGGATCCATTAGAATTAGGACTGAAAAAATTCCTTTTGAAGTTACCCCTATTGCCATTATTCTTCGGAGGGTAGAACCTCAAAAGATATAGTTTCGTACGCCAGTTGAACTTTGAATCTCGCCTAAAGGGTCCACCACTAGTTGTTGCAGACGGTTTATTATTTTACATGATCTTTTCAGCTTCAGTTGCAGCAATGATTAATTCGTGAAAATTCTGTACCGATGTTGTACCAGCAATTGTTTTGAGCTCGGTACTTAGCACATCTTGGAATCGTCTCACAAGCTGATATGGTGAGCAATCTTCTTCTAGTGAAAATTGAGACAGCTCCCTCAGTTCCTTCTCGTACTCCAAGACCGAACGGATGCCTTGTTCCAGATTATAGAAAGCTTGTTGCTGCTCATTTTTGTGGAATTGGGTGTAGAATCTATCATCGAATTCTTGTCGGAACTCCTCCCACATAGGCAAACGATCCTTGAACCGCAAACTCACGGCTGTACACCATGCAAAGGCTTCTCTCTCAAGTAAGAAAGTGGCAATGGAAACCTTGTCGTCATCAAAGATGTGCGAGAACAAGGACACTCAGCATAGGGTGTCTATCCATTCATGAGCAGTAACGGCACTTGCTAAACCTCTAAAATCTTTTCATCCCAGTTGACGGGCTTCCTTCAACAACTTCGTAATGACAATTGGAAGTCTCTCGGCTTCCTTAGGAAGAGCCGGCTAAATAGGTTCAAGAGAAGGAATAGGGTCTTCCATAGGTGGTGAAGGTGCATATTGAAATTGGGCCCCCATTTGCTGCTAATTTGCAGTAAACCCTTGCAACATGTTTAGTATTTGTGCTGTTACCGGATCAATGGCTAGTTTAGCTGGTGCCTTAGGCTGGTTTTCAGGCTTAGCTTACCCTCCCTGCTCATTTTGTGCATCCGGTTCATTCTGATCTATGAGTTGCTGTTTGGCTTGGGCTTCTTACCTACCCTGACGATCTCTAGGTGCGTTCTTCCTTGCCATACTATACAAATGCTTGGCAATCATGGACACCATACACATTTATACAAAGATATACTCGGTAACACTTGGCAGCACACATCAAGGGATCACAATCAACATGCAGCATTATACACATAGTCGCCAATGACAAAGGAACACAACTAAGCACACAACAAAACACAGCAAGATACATCAAATCATACCATGCATAAGAACACACATAAATACACAGTAAATCAAACAATCGAACACAACATTTAAACTTTTCAAACCAGATTTTTATCAATGGTTTACTTTCAGCATTAATCCTCTAAGTGTGTGGGTGTGTGTGGGTGTGTGTGGGTGTGTGTACATGTCTCTTCCTATAAACAAAAAATGAACAAACAAGTTAGCATATAACAAATCATATTTCCTAAACCATGCTCTGCTACCAAACATGTAAGGATCCCAATCCAACCTACTAGGACTCTTACCATCATAAAACCTAAATAAACCCAACCTAGGACCTATTAGGATCTCTCAAGGCTTATCTCCCTAAGTTTCGATTTTATTAAGTTTCTTTCTTATGCTTTTTAAAGGTTGGAGCATGATAATGGATAAACATTCTAGCAATATACGAAGAGAATAAAAACAACAGCGAAAATCTTTATAATTTAATAAAGGTACGACAACAAACAAGAACCATAGGGATCTTAGAATCAAGCTAGTAAACCCTTAGTAAATTTCGGAAATAAGCAAGCAAAAGAGGCATTCAAAAAACCAGAAAGTAGTCTAATCAAACTTTATGTTGTATACGCAAGAAACCAAGGAAACAGGTATGCGATTGTGATGCAATATCGTCCTGCCTTGCGGCCTTGATCTCACACACTGATACCACGAACAGAGGATGAACCTAAACTGAAAAATGGTGAAAACAATAAGGTGAGAATACAAGAATCTCAGTAGGGTAATAACATCATAAGGTCTATAGAAATTTAAACAAACATCTCCCGAACAACATCAGATTCGCTTACACATCTAAAAGGATATCACGCAACCAATAAACAATCACAATAGGGATAGGGCCAAAAACTATAGGCTGAGGGTGGACTGCGAACACTTTCAAAAATCAGAAGTACATAGGTAGGAAAATCATTATTCAATCTCATCAACAAAAAAGACCATCCACTTCCACATGTGTTGTCCAAGGCTTAGTTGCACAAAGGGTAAAAGGTTAGCACACAAGCTAATTAGCAAGACTATTCATCTTGCTAGCATACATGACAACGCATCTAGCCAACACACAGGATTAGGCATCCTAACCACAAAAGGATTAGGGCATCCAAATCACACAAGAATAGGGGCATCTTGCCAGCACATAGGACAAGATATCTAACCAGCACACAAAACTTGGCATCCAGCATGCACAAGTTGGGGATTGCCACCCATACGACTCCCATACCAGTAAGAACCTCTCCTCTTCTTAGGAGCATCAGCGCTTATCCCGAATGGCCACTGGAAAAGGATCCTAACACACAAACATGTACAGGCACACACAAGCAAGTACAAGGCATAGCACCATAACAGGGCATCCTCAATCATACACAACTCAATCAGCATATCATATGCATACAATATAAACACATTAAGCATACACAACTTACCTTAGGGGTTCAAAATTTCCTATCAATTCCATAGTTCAATCCGCAACTATGAATACCAAACATAAGGCATGCATTTATACCAATAACAAAGACATGCAACTGAAAACATCAATCAAACAACAAGGATCTCTAGAGAAACCGATGATGTATAGATCCTACCTCTCTTGTCTCTGTACAATAAGTTATTCCTTTTCCTTTATTTAGAGGATCCGACCACCTATATCATCATAAGGCAAAGACAAAACCATACTAAGTATGCATACTCAATAACCAAGTAAACATCTTATTTCCTTACCGATTCCACTTATCGAACCTATCAAAAACCAGCGATCAGATGCTATTGTGACCTCCCTCTCGAATGTGTGATGTGATAGCCAAGAACACAACAAGAATCAACCTGATTTATCATCCAAATTAACCATGAAAATTTCGCCACTAAGATAGGGTAAAAGAGAAAATTGCGATTTCATGCATAAGGGACTTAGAGGTTGCAATTTCATGTTAAAAAGGAAGGATTAGGTGTTAATAACACATACAATTAAAAGGAACAAGATCATAAACTAATAGGTAAGTCGATTAATCAAAATTGGCAACAATAGGCAAAGGTGTAGAGCATGCCGATTTCACTCATAAAAGAGATTTAAAGGATGAATTCATGATATTATAACATAAATGGGTTCCAAATAATCACTAAAATAAAAGGAACAACAATAGAAACCAATTGGAGGATCAATCAAAGAATTTCAGAACCAAACCCTAGGAATTGCTATAAGGAAAAGTACAAAGGCATTCTAACTTTCTAAAAATGAAACCAATGTAGAAAGATAGAGGATGCAAAGAGCTTTCCTATAAGCTATTATTTGCAGAAATTTGATAAAGGATGAAAGAATTCGGTTATAGTAAAGGTTAAGAAATTTTTGACAGAAAGGGTAGAGTGTAAGGTTTGATCACTTGATGATTTTGTGTGTTTTTGGTGTGTGTGGACATGTGTGGCCTGCTGGTATGTTTATAGGGTTAGTGAGATTAATTTTTTCTACTTTTCAGGTTAGATATAAAGAGATAATCATTAGAATTAAATTCTGGAATTATATCTTAATTTTAGGAGATATACCATTTATGATAAGGAGGAACCAAGAAGGAAATGAATTATAAAGGAAATGAAATCAACCAAAAGAGGAAAGAACCTTCTATATCATTTTCGGCTATCACACATCAATTTCTTCAAGGGTAAAAAGTTTATTTCAGCTGCACTGGCTTTTGGGCTTCTAGAACACAAAAATCAGGGTCTCACATTCATTGTGCATCTTATTGTCTTGGTTTCACAAGCAAAATTTTTATGTTTTCTTTTTAATTTTTTTCCATAATTTCTAGAGTTTTTAGCCCAATTTCTTCAGATTCAATCCCTTGTTGGTTTATGTTTCTGTTGGTCTTCATCATTTGGATGTTTGGTATCTATCCTTGTTATGTTATTATGAATTCAGCTCTTGTATCTTCTTTATTGAAGAAATCAGCATGCCTTATTCCTAACCTATATTTGCCGGAATTTGATCAATTGACTTGTTTATTGGTTTCAAATCTTGTTCTTTCTAATCATTTAAGTAATTGGCACCAATTCCTTTCCTAATTTTATGAAATTACAACCCCTAACCTCTCTAATGTTGAAATCGCATATACCCTATTAAGCTCTAAATTTTGCTCAAATTTGTATGATGAATTAGGGTGAATAATCATGTTGTTTCTTGCTGAGTTTCTGGCCATCACATCACACATTCAAGGGAAGATATTGCTGCATCCAGATCGGTGGATTTTGGTAGGTTAATTGGTAAGGATTCCCAATTCTTTTGGTTTTTAATTAAGTATCTTATGGCTTAATATTGTGTGGTCTTTGCCTTGTGATGGTTTAAGAGATTCTGATCTTATTGGAAAGGTGAAAGATTGCATCTAATTCAGACATATAATAGGTAGGATCTATGCCTCATCGGTTCCTTTGCTTACCGTATTATTTGATTATTTGAATATGATTGAATTTGATTGCCTTAGATGTTTTTAGGTGTTGATCTTTTGGATATTGGGAGATATTTTATTGGGAATCCTTAGATCTTATGATGTTGTAACCCTACTTAGATTTTTGTAATCTCACCCCCTCTTACTTCTCCCCCTTTGTAGGCTTAGGTGTATACTTTGTTGCTGGTACCAAAGGTGTAACCTCAAGGCTGCAAGGCTGCAAGGCTGGATGCATTTGCACTTCATTTGCACCCCTTTCATTTGAACTTGTGTGGATTTGCATTCTAGCTTTTCAATCCCTCTTCCTCTTTCTTGTTGCTTCCGAAATATGCATGATACTATTGGTTGATGTTTTTAGATTCCTATGGGACTTGTGTGTTATGTTTCCATTTTTTTTCAACATTAATCTAAGTCTTTAGCTGATGTTTTCTTACTCCATATAAGCCAGAAATTCTTTAATATATAAACATGCTCCAACTTTTAAGTAGCATATGAATCAACCAATAAAATTGACCATTAGGTGACTTGAGCCTTGTGGGATTCAAATAGGACCTTGCGAGGGCTTAGTTGGGTTTCACGGCGATAAGGGTCCTAATAGGTTGGGTTTGGGTCCGTACATTTAAGTTGATTAAGGAAACAACATCAGGAGGTCAAAGTTGAAACAGTGATCCAGATTTTGATAGGTTTGCAGGTAAATTTGAATTGGATGAAATTGACTTCAGAAATAACGGTTTTGCGATGAGAAGTAAATCAGAGTTAGAAGATGGTCGCTAGTACAAGTCAAGAATAGGATATCGAAACCGTCCTCGCAGTATATGACTTTTGCAACAGAAATCATAACCATTTCCATTGCCCGACCATGATGGAGGAGGCAAGTTATGTGAATGATTTAAACAAACAAACACCTGCCCATTATGGAAGCACATACAATATGAACTAGTGGAACCATCCCAATTTTTCATGGAGGTATCAGGATGGAAGGAATTCTAACCAGTCAGGGGCAAAGCATCAGGGACAAGGTTCTAGTTACACAGGGATGTCCAACTTTAATCAAGGATACCAACAGCAAAGTAATGCGCAATATCAGCAACAAAAGGAGAGAAGTAATCTTGAGGATTTAATGTAATAATTTATCATGGCATTAGACTCAAGAATGAAGAATCTAGAGAATCAAATGAACCAGATTTCTCAGTTGTTTCAGAATCAATCGTAAGGAACATTACCTTCTGATACAAAGCTGACCTTGGATTTGAAAGCCATCACCCTCAGGGGAGGAAAGTCCTAACTGAAGCCAGTAGTGCCTCAAGTTGTAATGTTAAAGGCTGGAATTGAAGAAAAGTTTGAAAAGAAGACAAATGTCTTACCACCTGCAAGTGTGGAGAAAGAGCCGGATATGGGAAAGCAACCAAAATCTAGCCAGAAGTAACTGGAGCATCCTCCACCACCATTCCCATGAAGACTGAACAAGGCTAAGTTGGATGAGCAGTTTGTCCAATTCCTGGAAATTTTTAAGAAACTACAAATCAACATTCCTTTTGATGAGGCATTAGAGAAGATGCTGAATTATGCAATGTTATTGAAGGATATACTTTCAAAGCACAGGAAATTTGGTGACAATGAGGTGGTAGCACTTTCAGAAGAATGTAGTGCGATAATTCATAGGAAGCTCCCACCAAAATTGAAGGATCCTGGTAGCTTCACCATTCCAGTGGAAATAGGGTCTAAGTATTTCTGGAAAGCGCTATATGATTTGGGAGCAAGCATAAATCTGATGCCTTTGAGCATGGCTAATCGGCTTGGACTACGGGATATTTGACCGACATCAAGTACCCTCCAAATGGAAGATAGGAACCTATCCTTTCTTCGAGGAATAGTCGAGGATGTGCTGATAAAGTTGGACAAGTTCATTTTTTAGTCGATTTTATCGTATTAGAAATAAAAGAAGACAAGGAGGTCCCGTTAATTCTCAGAAGACCATTTTTGGCCACGGGACAAGCATTGATCGATGTACATATGGGATAGCTAATTATAAGGGTAGCTGATTAACAAGTAACCTTGGACTTTTGCTCTTCCATATGGCAACACGATACGAAACAAAACAATACAACCTAGTTGTCGATTGATAAAGAGGAGAGAATTATTGAAGTTTCAAAAAATAGAGAGGCTCTAAAAGTGGCACTGACTGAAAGTGAAAATACAAAAGATGTGAGACCCCGATCCTCCATAGTATAGATGTCCAGGAAGTCTAGGAGCCGATGCAGTTGGAATGACTATTTTATCCCTAAAGAAATGATTGTGTGATGGCCTAAACTGATTATTGTCGAATATTTTCTATTTTAATTCTGGTTAATTATCCTTAGTTTTATCCTTTTTTATCCAAAGTATTAGATAATTCTTCCATTTAAATAGAGTTACTATTTAATAAAATTATCTTTTAAGTATTATCCTAACTTATCTAGGCTTAAAAGTAGGGAAATTTAATCCCCTAAGACCCTATAAAAGAGTGGCTAGCTTACCCTACCTAAACATACCAAAACCCACCTAGAAATTTTGGAATTAATCTCCTCACCTTCCTCTCAATTTCCGATTTTCACCTACCCTAAACCCTAGCCAAATTTGATTGATTTTCATCAGATTCTTGCGTGTGATAGCTTGTTTGAATCCTCTCTTTTTGCTGCCTTTTATTATCTATGTTTCACAAGCAAAAGGTTAGTATTTTCTTTTTATTATTTATGCCAAGTTTGCTTAGGGTTTTGTAGCCGAAATTCTTCAATTCTTCTATTTCTTGATTTCTGTTTCTGTTCCTTTTCATCGTTTGGATGTTTGGTACCTACCCTTGTTATATTATGATGAATTCATCCTTTGATTCCTCTTGCATAGTGAAATCGGCCTACCCTAGGTGTGCCAAAATTTAGTTGATTCCCTTGTCTATTGGTTTTAGTTCTTGTTTATTTTATCATTTGAGTGTCTGGCACCTATTCCTTTCTTATTCACATGAAATCGCAGCCTCTTCTTATGTGTATGATGAAATTTCAATTTTCTTTATTAAGCCCTAAATGTTGCCGAAATTTGCATGATAAATTAGGGTGAATAATCAAGTTGTTTCTTGCTGAGTTTCTAGCCATCATATCACACATTTAGGAGGAAGATATTGTTGTATCCAGATCTCTGGATTTGGTAGGTTAATTGGTAAGGATTCCCAATGCCTTTGGTTTTTAATTAAGTATCTTGTGGCTTAGTATTGTGTGGTCTTTGCCTTGTGATGGTTTAGGAGATTCTAATGTTATTGGAAAGGTGAAAGATTGCATCTGATTCATACAGGTGAGAGGTAGAATCTATGTCTCATCGGTTCCTTTGATTACCCTATTGTTTGATTATTTGAATATGATTGAATTTGATTTCCTATCTTGATTATATGTTTGTGGAATGTGTGATTATGATAATAGGGAATCTCGGAATTTACTAGGGTAATAGGTTGACTAATTCGGCTATGACTTGGAGGATTGATCTTTTGATTGAGGATCTTTTGTTGTGAGTTGTGTATATGTGTACTATGTGTGGATGAGTATATGTGCCTTGTTTTTGCTTTGTTTGAAGGATCCTTTTGTCGTTGGCCATGCGAGGTAAGTATTGTTGCTCCTAGGAAGAGGAGAGATGCTTATCGAATCGGTAGGTTCATGGGTGATTCTTCCCAGCAAGAGTTGGCTGGAGGCCTTGTACGCCGGTTCATGTCCAGATGTCAGATTACCTTGTAGGCCAGTTCGAGTCTGGACGTCAAGATGTCCTATAGGCCAGATCGAGTTTAGACATTAGGAAACCTTGTTTTTGTATGAAAGGATAATTTGGATGCGCAACTGCAAGAGTGCTCCTAGGCCAGTTAAAGTCTGGATGTCGAAGACAACTAAAAGGCTTGCTGTAATATTGATTAAACCGTTTTACCCCTTTCTTTGCAACATAGCCTTGGACAACATGGGTAGATGGAGACAAACCTTGGTTTTGAAAATCAGATTATGTTATAGTTTGCCTATATGCTTCTGAATGAGAAGCGTTTTTAGTCTTTCCCCTTTTTTTTACCAATTTCGGCATACCCTTATATTATGTGTGCTTGATATGATTTCAGCCCCTATTATGTGTGATTGATGCTTGCGGTCTAATTCGATATCTTAGCTGGTTTTAGATGTTGATCTTTTGGTTATTAGGAGATATTTTATTGGGAATCCTTAGATCTTATGATGTTGTAACTCTACTAAGATTCTTATAATCTCATCCTCTCTTACTTGTCCCCTTTTGTAGGCTTAGATGTATGCTTTGTTGTTGGTACCAAAGGTGTAAGCTCAAGGCTGCACGCTGGACGCATTTGCACTTTATTTGCACCCCTTTCCTATTAAATGCGCATGCCATATCTTTGAACTTGTGTGGATTTGCATTCTGGCTTTTCAATCCCTCTTCCTCTTTCTTGTTGCTTCTGAAATATGCATGATACTATTGGTTGATGTTTTGAGTTTTCAATGGGACTTGTGTGTTATGTTTTCACTTGTTTTCAGTGTTAATGTAAGTCTTTCACTGATGTTTTCTTTCACTCCGTATAAACTAGAAATTTATTAATATATAAACATGCTCCAATCTTTAAATAACATATGAAGCAACCAATAAAATTGACAATTAGGTGATTTGAGCCTTATGAGGGCTTATTTAGGTTTCACGTCGGTAAGAGTCCTAATAGATTGGGGTTTGGGTCCTTACAAAAGAGGTAGAAGTATTGCCAATAATTCAGAGTATGGATTCCATGCCACAGTGGAAGAAGAGAAAATTTAAGTCATTGGATGTGCTAGTATAAAAATTTAATACGGCACAACCATCAATTGTGAAGCCACCAAAGCAAGAATTGAAACAACTACCGAGCTATTTGAAGTATCAGTATTTAGCAAGAGGGGGATACATTACCAGTAATTATTTCAGCCACGTTGACACCACTTTAAGTAGAAAAACATTACTCGTGTAATTTTAACTTTTCCAATTCTATAGGAGATTGCAAACATCCCCGGATCTTTGTACTTCTTAGGAATCTTCTTTCCTAAAACAACAGAAATGTTCTCTCCCATAGTTACCTTCTCGCAGTCCCTGAGTTCCTTCTTGTTGGTGCATAACTCCTTTAGAAATTTTGCAGATCTTGAAATATACTTAATGGTATCAAGGAGAGGAATATTGACTTCTACCTTCTCGAATATCTCAAGAATTTCCTTATCTTTAGCAGTCTTACGATTCTTTGCTAATTGTGATGAGAATGAAGGTTGAGTGACTATTTTTAGCTTAGGGATTAGCTCAATCTCAGAATCTAGACATTCTGGAAGTGGATTATCATGATTGTTCTTCTTCTAGCTATTGCTACTCTTAATGCTCTCCTTTGTGACCTTAAGTGAACGATTGTCCACCGTGACCTTTGGTGAAAGGTCATGTACCATGACCTCAACTTGGGGGTCTATCGAAGTCTCTGCTTCAGGATTATCCGTGAACTCGTCATCTTCTAGGTTTACATGGGGATTGTGTTTTTTCTTCATGGACACATCTAGAAATTCTTCACTACCACTCAAAGTTATAGCACATATGTAAGCATTTTTCTTGGGATTTACCACTGGTTGGGAAGGTAACTTATCTGATGCCTCTAATTGACTGAATTTTTATGTCATCTACCTGATTTGTGTTTGAATCATCTATTGACTCATGGCTTATTATTTAACTGCATCCTATAAAGATGGTGTTATCCTCGGTGGTCCTTCATTACCTCGAACATGATACATACCTGATTTATTATTCTTTTGTGGCTAATGGTTGTGCTGATTCTTGTGTCCCTGAGGTGCATACGACAAGTCATGATGATATTTCTTTCATTGTTCATAAGTCATCTTGTTCATGTCATATCTCTTATATGGAGAGTTATAATCATTATAAGCATTAACTGGATGGAGCTCTTTGTTGGGCATCAATGGACAAGACTCAGAAAAATGATCTGCTTCATTTCTATATCCACACATCTTCACTTGTAGATTATTCACAGCTAACTTCTTTACGAAGGAGGTTATCTGGGGTCATTGGGTCTTTCAACTTAGTGACGACCTCCATCATAGGTTGTAATGGCTCATCCTCATCATCAGTATATTATAGAGTATCTACTGCCACTTTTCCAATAACTTCTTGAGCTTCTCGATAATTTAGATTCATAATATTTCTTTCACACTGTGAATTCAGCATCATCTTATCTATCTTTGTCAATCCTCCGTAGAAATATTGGATGAGTTACCTATTGGAAAACCCATGCGAAGGGCAAGCTAGACATAATTTCTTATATCTCCCCCAATATTTGTGGAAAGATTCATCCCTGTACTATCGAATACTTAATATGTTATTGCGAAGATTTAATGTATGAGTCTCTTGGAAGAACTTAGTCAAGAAGGCATCCACTAAATGCTCCCAAGTATTTTCAGACCTCAGTGGAAGACTTCTCAACCATTCTTTAGCTCCATCCTTCAGAGAAAATTCGAAGGATCAGAGTCAAATATCATCTTCCTACATCCCTTGTGGCTTAAAGCTTAAACAAATAGCTTCAAAATCTTCAATATAGGTGTTTGGATTCTCCTTAGAACGATCGTAAAAAGTAGGTAGCATCTCGAGTAGTGCAAGTTTTAAATCAAAATTGACATCCATGGCTAGAATATGAAAGCTTATTGGTTGCTTATTGTGGCGTAGAAAGTGACCTCCATTCATGGGCCTGAGGGATTCAACATCTTCATTATCTTCTACCCCTTCATTGATAAAATTCACTTATGCCTTATTATTGTGACCTTCATGGTTAGCTATATTGTTTTTGTTGTATTCTGTAAGAGACTTAGACATTGGGTGATGCTTGATGACCTCTGTTATTTATCTTGGTTGATATTAGTAGGATTAACAACAATTGGTTGTAATCCAATCCCATCATTTTGAGCTGGAAGATTTGCGTTCACAATTGGATTTATGTTATCCCCCATAACTACAAACAATGGATTTGAATAGAAAGAAATCAATGAACTTAGTGAAGAAGAGTGGATAGAGACCTCAGGTGATTAGGCTACTGAATCAAAAGCAGGAGACAAGCCCTGAGCACACCTTCATTTGTTAGCATTATTCCTTCTGCAAGTTGCTTTAATTTTGGGATCAAAAGGGACTAATGTACCAATCTGTAATGATCTAGGCATACTGTTGTGCCAGTTCCCTGACAACAGTACCAAATTTGATGTGTTTTCATGCATCATTCAAATTAAATACCTATTCTCGTTTATGGGTAACAAGTGGAAGCAATGTCAAATCCAATAAGGAACTGGGTTCAAGCATGATCAAGACTGGTTGCTATAGTGTCATGCACTAAGCACCTTTGAAATATAGAGAGGAGAGTATTTGCTAAAAAGATAATTGTAAATAATGTTGGAGAATTGCAAATGAAAACTTGATTAATTGAAGAGAACCTCCGATGGATGAGATTGTCTAGTCTCGGTTGTTGTTTGTCACTGATTTGTAGTCACAGGCCATTCTATAGGTTGAAGCTGTATTTCTCATTTAGAGACCTCTAACAGGGCTGCCAGGTATGATTGTGGTACTCTAGGAGTTTAGTATGACTCAAGGCACTTTCGCTTGTCCTTTCTTCGATAAATCTAATCCTCGTATTGCTAATGTAGCCAATCCTTGGATTCTCTCACTTTTCTCTCGTGTATCACTCGCCTATTTTATGAGACCTAGTTTATGTAAGGGTTCAAAAGTTACTTAATCCCACATAAGAAAGGAGTGATGGAGGTCTTGGGCTTATATATATTGTGTGAATGAAACATTTGGGCCATGTGGTTAGAAGCCCAACAGAACGTTGCAATTATGATCCATCACACGCACATAAACATCTTGGCCCAAGAGGCCAGAGGCTGGGTAGTGACAAGTGGTAGCGAAGCTAGGTTCACTTCCTCATCCGTATGGGCTTGGGGTGTGTGTTGAGTTTATGTTTGGGTCCATAAGTTTGGGACCGAACCTCAAAGAGATTAGTTAAGTTTAGGCTCCCCTTATAATAATACTTATGCTAGCAATAAGAAGTTAGACTCCCAACATAATCTCTAACTCTAAAAACTGTCAACTCACCCAAAATCCTAAGTTTCTAAAAAAAAAACTATTGTTTCCAAAATAAAAGGCTTACTAGAAACCGATTAGCATTGATAGCACTATGTTGAATGGTGACGATTTGCACGAGTCACTATGAAGATAGATTTGATGAAACCTATTGTTTAACCTCTTGTTCCAGGTTTTTCGATGAATGATTCCTGGAAAAGAGTTACTTATGAAAAAAATCCACAAATATGTTTCAATTATGGTCAAATAAGTCATAACGAACCATGAAAGAAAGTTATTGTTTGATTTGTTAGGATATTTATCACATTTGTCTCCAGTCAAAGGCCTAATGAGCCAAGTTTAATCTTTTGCGTTGTTACTAGAATTAAGATGGCTCTTGTCAATTCAGGTAGCAACTAAATTGATAAGAGATTTTTTTTACAATAATAAAAGATGATGAGTAGCGGGTCAAATTGAGAGGGTGACTTGTTGGCATTACATGGTTAATGTCTTTTATAATAAAACAATATTCTTAAGAATTGTAAGATTAGTAACTTCTAGGCTTCAATTAACACCTGTTAAGGTAATCATCCTACCAATATAAAAGGCTTCATTTGTATTTTTGGGGTTGGTACAGTCAATTACTAAAAAGAGTTTATTTTTGGATTTACTGTCTTAAAAATTCAACCATTATAAAATAAATACCTGACGATAAATACGCTTAAAAACTAAAAGAGATACTATTTCGCATTGAAGATGCTGAAAAGTTTTAAAACCTCAAGAGATAATTTATATGATTACTAAAATACTGCATAACAACATTACAACTTTGGAACTTCGATCACATTATCGAATGAAACATAATATATATATAAAAAAAAAACACAACATATTTTAATTGAAAATGAAGATGAAACATAATCAATACCTCCACCATGACCTGAACCAGAAGCTCCTCCACCACCACCGCCCCCCCCTCCGCCTCCACCAATACCTCCCCCAACTCCACCTCCAAAACCTCCACCATGGTCCCAAACCACCACCACCACTGCCGCCGCCACCTCCACCTCCACCTCCACCCCCAAAGCCTCCTCCAGTTCCACTACCCACCCCTCCTCCAGCTCCAAAGCCTCCGCCCTGACCTGATCCACCCCCAACACCTCCTCCAACACCTCCTCTAGTTCCACCACCTACTCCACCTCCACCTCCGAATCCTCCACCATGAACAGGACCACCTCCCCCTGGACCAAAATTCCCCCCACGTCCTCTCCCAAAGCGTCCACCACAATGTCGACGTCCCCATCGGCAATCATCATCATCACGATATCGGGTCTTGTCAATTTTTTCTTCACCAACAATAAGTGCGCTCAAATGAAGAACAATGCATAAGACAAACAAAAGCAAAGAAAGGGATTTTGTAGAGACTCCCATTGTTGATTTGATTGGAGAGAAAATTTTTGTAGAATGATTTATAGAGTTTACACACTGAAACTCCTTTATATAGAGTTTCATTGCAATAGTGTAGTGCATACTATTAGGATGAGACGCGTAGGAACCGTTGGGATAATGGCGGGAACATTTAATTGCAAATTGAAAGTCAACTAAACGACCAAATATACAATTTCATATATTTTCTTACTCTCTTATTAATAATATATGTTTTTAATTTGCAGGTTTTTTGGGCCACCCTAATTTATATTTCCAGCCTGGGCCATGGCTATGCCTTTATTTCGGTGGATCTCTTCTACTTGTATCAATTCCAGAATATATTTTACAACGTCTGAGATTTTGTCAGATTTCAGTGACGGACAGCCTTGCCCGGTTGAAACTTACTGTAATAGCTCTTCCAAAGCTTGAGGGATTACCGGTTTTGATGAACTAATCACATTATCTTTAAAATCTTTTTCTTTATTTTTTGCCAAAAACATATCATCTCCACTATTTTAGTTTTAGTTATTATTTCAATCAATATTTTATGCATCCAAAATATGAAGAGAAACTAAGAAATTAAGGGCAACTATCTCAAAATAAATTAGTTGTATAACTTATATTATATGAGTTTGGAATTAAATGAAAAGAAATGTAAGACTTAGGTAGGAATAGGGGCGGGCCCCTTTATTTATGATGTAGAGGAAGGACATATTGGGGTTGCAATGGTTGCAATGGTTGCAATGGTTGCAATGGTTGCAATGGTTGCAATGGGCGATGCCACTTGTTTACTCCCTCTATCTCTCTATGTCTATCTATTTGCCCAGTTGCTACGTACACACTACTTTGTATCAACTGCATTTATTAACATTGTACCAGAACTTCAGAAGTGGACAAAGCCAAAGAAGAGTTCCAAAGTTCGTTCCGACAAATTGCATATGCTCTTATAAACTCTTGATCCATCCTTTAAGCGGAATTATCAGAATTAAAACGTAAATAGTAAATAAAATAAAGAAAAAGTTATGAAATTAAATTTTATAATAATAAATTTTAATCTAATTTCACGTTAAATTAATTAATTTGATATTAAAATATAATATTTTCTATTTTTTATTGTTTTAGAAAAATAATTCGGACCCGAGTCCAAATCTAATTAAACGAACAGGCCTTACGGCGGAAAGAAGGCTTGATGGAGGCAAAAGATTCATAATATTAAACGATGCGTTATGCTGAGTTTAGCGTGAAGTTTTGGGATATGTCTTGTTGGCGTCGTAATATTGAATATTCTCTAACAATCAATTGTTTTTGGTGTGCTTCCTCTTAATTCGGTTCAATCCAAGTCCACTGATAGTGATAAAAATAACATTAACCTGGCATAGATGGAATGGGTTTTTCTATAAAATTGGATATCTTTTGCTCTTGACTTCATTGATTTTATGCAAATATTCAATACTTTAGTATGTAGAATATATTCCAGAATAAAGAAAAAGGTTTGAGATGGAGAAAAAGGATTTGGAATCAGAAATTTCTTTCAACTTTGATGCATCTTTTATCCTGCCGTCTGGCCGTTCGCAAATCTTTTCTATTGATTAAGATTCTGACCAACCACCTCTCCTTCACAATTATTCAAAGGTAAATTCGCAGAACACGAGTTGCATGTTTCTGAAAGTTTCCATTTAATGGACTTTCTTGTCCCACCTAGTTTTCATGCACTTCCACTGCCAGTCCTCAGCTTCAATGCAGGACATCTGTGGGGTTTTTAGGAGGAGTATATGTATAAGTATGCGAACTGGAGAGAGAAGATATTGAACTTTGGGAGTTTCGGGAGCTCATATGGCGAACTCACGATCCCTCTTATTCATGCCTTATATTTATAGTAAAAACATAAATAATATCCTAAAATCTAACCAAATCTAATATAATCAAATCTAATAAACTTAAAATCTAACCAGATCTAATATAACAAAATCTAACAAATCTAATATAATTCTAACTGCATAATCAAATACTAACGACATATCCTAACAAGCTCCTCCTTGTCGTAGTATTTGCATATTCCCAAATTGGCGAATCTTCATATATCTTTTCATGTGTGCCACCGAGTCGATGCACTGTCATAGTCATCTTCATGTGTGCCACCGAGTCAATACACTGTCATAGTCATCTTCATGTATGCCACCGTTGGATTCGCAGACAACGATGCAACGTCATAATCTTCTTCGACAGCCTCCCAAAGATCCATAGCATCAAGATAGACTTTCATTCGAAAGACCATGCTTGATAATTTTGCCCATCAAACACTGATGGCGCGATATTTTGGCTAAAAGCCGATTGTATTTCACTCTCCATTCTCACAGGTCTCTCAAGAAAACCTTTGCTCCGCTACCAATTTGTGGGGTTTTTTCGGAGGAGTATGTGGAAAAATATGCTAACTGGAGAGAGAATATATTGAACTTTAGGAGCTCCGGGAGCTCATATGGCGAACTCCCTTACATCTCTTTTATTCATGCCTTATATTTATAGTAAAAACATAGATAATATCCTAAAATCTAACCAAATCTAATATAATCAAATCTAATCAAATCTAATAAACTTAAAATCTAACCAGATCTAATATAACAAAATCTAACAAATCTAATATAATTCTAACTGTATAATCAAATACTAACGACATATCCTAACAACATCTGTATAGAGCTCTTTCAGGATTAATCTACCCCCTAATCAAGCCATCTTGTGGCTTGGAGTTTCGAGTGTATATGTAGCGACCCGGCCCCTAAACCCTCTGCCCAGTGGACACGGACGTGTACGTGAGCATGATGGATCACAACTGCAACGTTGACTTGGGCTTCTAATCACATGGCCCAAAATATACATTTTGTTAAAAATATACATTTTGTTACAAATGATACCATCACACAATACATATAAGCCCAAGACCTCCCTCACTCCTTTCCGATGTGAGATTAGGTAACATAAACACCCCTACGGGCTGAATCTCAGAATATATCCAAATTATATATATATTCTGAAACACAACAATCATTATATTGTTCATGCAAAGATTTTTGGGTCCAAATGGCTCCCATCACCATATCTGATATAGTTTCATTTCACAATCGTATCTGGTCATTGCTGGTTGCTTATTGTCACTATTGATGTCGATGCTGCAACTGATATTTTATGTGTACGATCTATTAAGGATTCTTTAGAAGATAAACAAAGTTACTTGAAATCCTGGAATTTTGTTGTGTAATATATCAATTAACATTTGCAAGTATACCATCATCAATAAGTAATAAAGATACTATAATAAAGTTAAGTCATAGCCCACTATATACACCGCTTAATCATAAGCATTGCATATAACGAGTATATAAGGCTTAAACCATGAACAAATATGGAAAGTAAAACAAATAATAAGTACAACGAAAACAAAATGTACAATATGTACAATAGTACTATTTGGGTAGCACTTGTCTTAAAGATTACATAATATTTATATTTTTATTATTTTTGTATTATTATAATCTATACCCACACCCAAACTCACAATATGCACATTGGTAGAAAATGCAAGAAACCAATTAAAACATGTACGATACACAACAGCAACCACAAGTATGATATCTTATATAACTTACTGTGAATTAGTTGGGGACCAGACTGACGATCAAGCTTTCCTAAAAGATTCCTGCAACAACAGAAACCTGCCAGCTGAGTGGTCGGGAAGCACAAATAGTTTCAATATGCACAAGTACAGCTTGCACCAATTTATATAATCATATCAGAATTAAAGAATTCAAAATGCATGTAACTCAATAAATAAAACAAACACAAGAATTTATCATTATCCAGGCCCCTGGATAAGTCTAGGATTTGTTAGTGGTATCCTAAATAAATTCTTTTTTATCTCTCTTTATATTTAAATGGTTATATAAATTGTCAAACTTACTTCTACAACCCAATTTCACTGACAATGCTGGGATGTTAGGTGATGATAGCTTCACCTAAACAATTCTCCAAACCTGAAATAATGGTTATTAAGTGTATATTAAAATAATAAACCCCATCCAACCTTATTTCTTGTGGTCTAGCGTCTCCACGCCACGCTACCAGACCCAGAGAGCTCTCAAGGGTTGTTTAGGTTACCCTATGTAGACACATACTGCTATCACATCATTATTCGATAAACTCTTTATACGAGGCAACAATCATACACTTATAATATCACTTCAAATAACCCAAACAATTAAGGCAGCCGACGTTAACTCATCACATAAGTAGGTATACATGTTCATGCCATCTTGATTTGTTAGGACTCACTCTTGGTAAATGAGACCCTCACCACCGTGTACTCCTGATAGCCCAACACATGAAACAATCAAAACCACACAAGGCTCGCGTTTACTTTTTAAAACCAATATTCCCAAAATACATATAAATTAAAATTTTTATTTTAAAAGGAACATGACATGTTACACAATATACCTGATACATAAGAATTAATGAAGTAATTACACTCACATGCAACAGAAGGCTTAAATCATAGGCAACAAGCCACGGTCTCAAACATGCAACACACTGAGTCCATACACACAAGCCCATATGGATCCACAAAAATGCCCAAGGCATGCATCTCATATCACAAACCGATATCCAAGTTATATATGCATATCCTGTGAGACCTCGAAAAGTTCCGAGGTGATTGGGCTCGAAAGCCTAATTGAGAATTGACAAGATTTGTGGGCCTTAGCCTATATATATGAATTGATGAAGAACTTGTAATTTGGTTTCGACAATTTAGAAGATAAATTTTATTTTTGGAGAATTTATGTAATTATTGAGAATTATGATTATTTCCATATTCGATGATCGAAGCGTAAGATGGTGATTGTATTAATGATTATTAGTATTTAGGATCCTAAATATTTCCATTGATGGTTTAGAATGGTTGGTAAATTTCCTAGGAATTTTCGGAATCATAATTTAATTTATTATGATTTTTTATAATATATTATAAGATATTTGAATTTTTAGAAAATTATAAGAATATAAAAATATTAATTTGATAGTACTAATAGATAGTACTATTCATAAAGATTTCGTAAAAAATTTTGGTGTATTTTTTGGAGTATTATTAGATTTTTAATGAATTTTTAAAGATTGATTGGAATTTATAAATAGTATTAATTATTATTTTTTTATTAATATTATTATGTATTATAATATTATATTGTATTAACTAAAAAATGACAGCTAAGTGTGTCGTTTTGACCATCTTGGTCAAAACGACAACCAGCATGTCGTTTTGGCTATTTATAAGGATTTAAGTCGTTTAGCATTAAACGATGTCATATCGCCATGAGACCGGCTGCTGTCTAGTGCACTCCCAGTCTCCGTCAGTCTCCGGTGATGTAATGGGATAAGAATCCCATTACTCCCTTCTCTCTCTTCAGAACGTGTTCGGCTTAGAAATCTCCTAAAACTTTTCCTCTCGGGCTAGCGAAGCAAATCCGGCCAGTTTTGTGTGGTTTCCGTGGTTCTTCGTCCGATTTTTGGTAAATGTCATGCCCGGAATCTGGGCTTCCTTCTCCTTCATGTTTCTCTGGTTTTAGTTAATGAGATTTGGTGATTTTTGGTGGGTTTAGTTTGCAATCGTCGGATTATCGTACTAGGGTAGTTCGGGTAGAGGTTTGTTGTGTGATTCGAGGTGTGGAGTTTCTAAAACTAGAGTTGCAAGTTAGGGGAAGCTCTGCTGGAGGTTGAAGATGACCTATCATTTGACAGGTTCCTGAACGACAAGTCGCTCACAAGAACGAGCGACAAGTAGTTCACAAGAACGAGCGACAAGCCATTCATAAGTGGGGTTCCCAGGCCCGGTTTGAGCATGAGGCACAGCACGTTCCGATTGGGATACATGTCTGCCTTTGGCAGGTTCGGAGTCACGCGTGGCATTGCCTGGTGATGCCACTCAGAGGTTTGTAATTGGTCGGATTTAATAAAATTATAGAAAAACAGAAAAATGGCCGAAATAGTTTAACAAATCGGGAAAAATAGTAGAAAAAGGAGAAAAAATCTGGAAAAATTATGAAAAATACTAGATTGAATTTGGAGTCTTATGGTACTAAAGTTATAGGATTTGGAGTTGATTTTATTTGTGAAATAAATAATATAAGATTTGAATTAATTAGGAAAAATAGGAAAATTTCTGGTTTAATCTTGGGTTTGATCTAGGACCATTATTGGTCAGGTCGAGAGTTCGAAAGTACTATTTTATGTATTTATGACCCTCTAGTATTGTCGATTTAAGAGTCGAATATCGTTATGTGTAGGTGTATACCTACTGATGCAGGATCTCGAGGAATCAATCCAGAAAACAAGTGTGGGCACATCAAGCATCGCAAAACTCGTGAGTGGACGGATTCTTTTAATTAATTGCTTGAGCCATTTGCATGATTATATGAGTGTGTTAATAAATAAAATTAAAATAAAATAATAGCATGAAATCGTATGTGTGCTGAATTGCATGAATGAAACGCACGTCAATTGTTAAGTGGAATGAAGTATTGCATACTTTGTATTGCTATGCTTAGTATGGAAGTGTGAAATCGCATTATCTAAGTGTAAATGAAGCATTGAGTCACATCCGGAATCATGAGGTGAATTGCGCATCGCAGTAGCATAAGGTGACCTTTTCGACTCTTGAGAGCTCACCGAGTATGGTAGTGAGGTATGGATTTACCAAGGGAGTCATAAGGAGGGACAAGGTTTTTATATAATTGTGCTAAGTAAATGTATGACAGGAATTCCTAATGTGGGGACCGTATAGGTGGAGCTACCATCACCTATCCCCCGGCATTCGTCAGTGGACTGGGCCAAGTGTTATGCACGTCCTATTGGGACACACCAAATCATCATACGAGATAACAAGAGAAACAGGTGAGGAGTCACATGAACTGCCACTAACGAATCTCAATCCATTCCCGAGATCTATATGGACTAAGAGTTATTACCAACCATGTTATGGTCGTGAATGTCTGAAGTGTTTTGATAGTGCTGGATATATTGATTGTGATTGTGCTTTTTGGCATGTCAATGCATTGAATGTGTGCCAGCATGTCAATTGATGTGTTGCATGAATGTGTGCAAAATATTATATTTATTTTTCTCATCCTGCCCACCTGACAGGTTTCTGCTAGATCTTTGGATCTGTGTATGACTAGAAATGGAAGGAATGGATACAATCGTGGTTCATCTTCTTCTTCATTCCAGACAGACAGTCAGCTCCTCGAGAGTAGTATAACGCCAGATTAGGATTCCTATTATGGATCCTAGTATTATATGTACATGATATCGTATACCCCTAGACCTTTATGTTACTTCATAAATGACTTGTGTAATTGAGAATTCATTAAGTCAAACAAGAATCCATATTTTAGTGTAGTGTCTTGGGAATATAAAGTCATAATATAATCCGGTGTTTCCATAGAATTAAATCCGTTGTTGCATTTTTTATTATTCTTAATATACCTTCTTTGATATTTATTGGTTCCTTCTAGTCTTATAGGTTTACTATGTGCATTGCCAGAAGTGATAGCAGTATATATAGTGGGCCTACGACAGTTGTCACGCCAAACAGTTTTAGTTCTAGAGGCATGACATATCCAATATCAATATCTGAAAATCATGCCCACAACTATCCATGACAAACGACATAATCGGATCAAATCATGCATAACACAAGCATATGAAAATGATAAAACATAAAATATGTCAAGCCTCCAAAATGTGCAAGTGCAATAGTCCAGCCTTAAGACCAACACTGGGAAACTCGACCTCAAAGACGAACGGTTACAAGCACACGAGCTAGCCCTGAAAAGATCAACAAGAGGGTGTGAGATCAAAAGACTTCAGTGGGAGTTACAACATCATTAGTATATCTGGTGGAATAAAGGCATATGAATAACATGATTATAAAACAGTTGGTTCAAATACAATTATCGTCTATGCATTATAACCATGCACTCAAAGAATTTCATAAACAATAAACTACAATGCATGAATTGTAAAATACGAGTAATAAGGACCAGCCCAATAGGTTTTATAAATTCACATCACACAACATTGTCATATAGACTACTATACCTCAAAAACCTATCAAGATGGATCACAAAATACCCTCAAGTCACCCCCATTAAAAGGTAACTGAGAGTCCACTAGCAGTTAAATTTTCACTTTAAAAATAGTTATAAACCTCCTACTGCCAATGTTATCCAAAATTGAGTGGAGAAAACACACTATCACACTCAATAACCATTCCATACATATACATATATACATAACTTGTAAAGTCTTAGCAAATTCAGGCAGCTCGCTAAGTCATAGCAAATTTGTGCTTAGACACATAATCCATCCATACAACAACATAAGGAAGGTAACATTTCTCTAGGCTAGGATTCCATATACCTACCACATACTGGCCAAGAAACATCGTCAATTACAGGTTGCATCTAAGAAAATACTTATAATATATCTTTATGAAAACTGAAATGCATGAAATAATCAAGCAACCATCCTCACAATTTTTTTTCACAACCTCAGGACATAATTGTCAAGACCTCACAACACTGATAGATGTATGACAAAAGGTTATACTCATTGGTGGACTTCATTTGAAATGAAATTGGGCTTAATTGGGGTATTTATCATAGTCTGACTAGTCGGTGTACCTTGACCGATCGGTCGGTGGGCGTTCGGCATTGGTTCCCACATTGTCCGACTGGTAATTCCTATATGGACAACTGGTCGGTGGGCTCTCGGCATGACTCCTTACAAGCACCAACCTGTCGATGTACCTTGACCAATTGGTTGGTGTGCTCTTAACAGGGGGTGTTCACTCTAGTCGATTTTCTAGGTTTCTCACTGGTTTTCACTCAATCATTGGTGCCAAATCCTCACCCAATCGAAACACTCTCTCCACCCACATTTACTTAGCAACAAGCCCACCTCTCAAGGTTTCAAATTCGAGAACACACTCACACTCAAAGGTACATTGTTCACCAAGAATGCATCAATCATAATCAGCATATGTATAAGTAATGCCAAGAATAGTTAATACAAGACTCACATGGTAAGCACATAATGAACATAGCATGATCATCATTCAGAATGCATGTATAGCCTCTATTCAAAAACAAGCATTTGATCATATTTTAATTCAACAAAACAAAGCATTTCCATTTGGACGAATAAAACGTAAATTCTCACCTCTTGTCGCACAGACAACTTAATGGCAATGCTTTTGTCCTTGTTGACTGCTCCAGCACCACCTAAGCACACAAACACAATACTAAGAACGAATTGAAAATAAATGAATGGAAACGACAAAGCTGAAAACAAGCCTAGAGACTCCTTAAACACTCAACCTAGACCATAACTCACACTAACAACACACTAAGCTCACAAACTCAGCAATTCTAATAAGGGGATGAACCATCCTCTCCTCACACATGCCACTCAAGGCTCATAATCAACATTCAAGCTCAACCAGCAACACAGACCCCACAAACATCCTCCACAACACATAAGCAATCAATCCCAAGAAAGAAAATCAGCCAATTCCATCAATTAGATCAATATCATAAACATCTCGAAATTACCAAACATGCCATCAAAAACTCAAATCACACTCCCATGAATCAATTGATGTTTCTAGACAATCCAATCCATCACACTATTATAGAAACATCAAAAGCAATCTAAAGGAACCAAAAAATGAACAACGAAAATAGAGATTCGAGGCATTTACCACCAAAATCCCAAAAAGTACACTAACGCAAAGAACGAATAGATTACAGCTCCTCGATCGGAAAATACCAGTGAAAATCGGTCAGGAAAGGTTATGGGTGTGTTTTGGAATAAAGCCTGGTGGTTTTCGTTGAGCAAAAATCTAAAGAATTCGAATGGATGCTTTAGGGAGGGAGAACGTGAGAGAGAGAGAGAAAGGGAGAGAAATGGGAGGGGTAGGATGCTGTAATACCAAAAATTAGAAAAATTCTAAGTGTTAGGTCGGGCTGGGAATTTATACACCAGGTCCAAAATCTCGGAAAAACCCAAACAGGACTTTTAAAAGTTCGATATGTCCCGAATGGGCCACAAAAAGGATTTAAAAATCAATAAACATAAAAAATTAGCTAAATTAATTAAATGGGCTCACGAAATGGAAAATAAGCTCTGAAAATAACAAACAGGCCCAAAACGGATTTTTTGGCCCAAAATCCCCTAGTCACTCAAAACGGATCTTGAATTAGCCCAAATTGATTTCCACTAACTCAAACCTCGATACTCAACCTAAACAACTCATTAAGACACCTAGACGCACACCTAGGTTTCCTATAACTATGTCCACCCTACTACTCAACACTCGGGTCAACGATCAACTCTCGGGTCAAATGGTTAAAATTAAACACTCTCATTGGACCATTATGCTGACTAGGCACTCAGAGGGATGAGGTCTTACATGATTATTCAATTATCTTGTTTAATTTAATTATAAAAGTATGAAATGTCATGCACACACAACCAACCACTCACAGTTTATGGCTCTGGTTCTTCTTTAGGGTCTAACTCTTGAGAAGATTCTCTTTCTCGATTTGATTCTTCACCTGTCAATCAGAAGATCCATCTTCTATTAATCTCATATCAAGTTATAATCCTTATATATACATTTTATATCCTTTAGTCCCATATCAAGTCATAATCCTTAAATATACATTCCTGATCCTTTAGTTATATCGATATCATCTAAACATCAACTCGGAACAATTTTCTATCTCTTTTTACTTTTTCCTACATTTTCCATCAACTTCTTTGATTTATTTTATCCATCAAACAAACTCAGATTTCTTCAAACTTGATATCATTGGAATCCTCAATTTCTAGTATTTTTCCTAATTGTTTCTAATTTTTTCTCCTTTTCTTTCTATTTTTCCCTTAATTTCATTCAATTTCCAGCTTTTCTATCTATTTTTTGTAATGTCCGTTTAATTTTCTTACAGTCTGACACGTGGCAACACGAGCTCGTGCCAGTGTTGCACCCGAGCCTCTGGGATGCTGACATGTGGCTCGCTCTAAGCTTGCCACTACTTGTCTGAGCCTCTTTCCTTAGCTAATAAATGGCCTGTCGTTTATTTGTCCATTGAACTACATGTTACTCATTTTATACTTAAATGACCTGTCATTCAATTCCATCTTAGACAACATGCCATTCATTATTAATCTTAAACTACATGTCATTCGGTTATACATTAAACTACATGCCAATCCATATATGCCCTTAAATGACTTGTCACCCGATTATTCCTAATGTTCGGACGACATGTCACTCCTTCGAACCCAAACAACCCATCATTGGGATGCCCTCGTCGACCCGTTATCTAAAGTCATCTTCTTCCTCAGCTTGACAGAAGTCTCTGCAAACCCTACCGGAAATTCTCAAAAAACGAGCTATACTCCACCCGTGGCCTTCCTCGACAGACTCATTCCGGCCACGTGTGGGGAAGATCAGAATGTGTGTAGGGTGATAGGGCTCCTCGCCTAGTGACTAACCTCGAGACAAACGATTTCGTTTCATTCTGTAAGGGAATGATGCCGTTTTGAAAAAGAGAATTAGGGTTTTCACCCTTAAGCTGCACCAGGATCACAACAATGGTGGCGTCCGTCATTTTGACCAGGCTCGGTCAAAACGACGGAACCTTCCACGTTTTGACCCTCGATTTCTTTTTCTTTTTCTTATAATAATAATAATAATATTTAATATATATAAAATTCCATAAATTAGATATAATTCCTAATAATTAGTATACTATCCCGAAAAATATCCAAAAAATTCTAATAAATTTATCAAAAATAGTAAAACATTTCAAAGTTATTAAATTATTTTTTTTCAAAATTATAAAATTAATAATAAATACAATATCTCAAAAATCATATTTAGAAAAATCTTTAAGTATCAAAATACCCTTCCGAAATTTTTGAGAAAATTCTTGTATCTCTATATCTTATTTTTAAACTTAATTCAAGTCTTCAATCAGCAAAATTTTCTCAAAATCTCTATATAGTAATTATTCTCATAATTCTTTAAATTCATACATATAACAACATTAATATGAGATCTTTGAAAATAGGAGGTTCAGATCTCAATTCGGGTCTTAAGCTTCGAAAACAAAATCCGAAAGACATTTTCCAAGGTTATCGATATCAAGAGGAATTCAATAAATTTAATATAACTAAAGATGAAATTACAAACATGCTCCCGGTTCAGGTTTCAGAAAGAACGTATATTTTCTAGATCGTTAAACAATGGTTACATCCTGTAAGTCTAAACAACCAAACATGAGGGCTTTATACCTATCGAATCCTTCTCTTAATATCTAATTGGCCAATATACACATTCCAAGCCTAATATTAGAATCCGACTCATCGACTCAAACATCAGGGTCTCACATCTCGTACCCTATTCCAGGGGTAAATATCTCCGCCATGAGACTCTAAGAGTAGTAATTATAATGCTATCCTCAAAATTCTGTAAAACTAATAAAATAAAACAACATTAATACGCAGCAGAATAAAATAAAAATATAGATGAATTCGGACTGTAAACAAATCCTCTTTTTAAAACCTATACCATCCTGGAAAACCCATTAGTCTTATCGTGAAAAAAAATTATATATTCAAAAATATTTAGAGGTAAAATATCTTATAGCTAA
Source organism: Passiflora organensis (assembly GCA_019739055.1). Taxonomy (NCBI): domain Eukaryota; kingdom Viridiplantae; phylum Streptophyta; class Magnoliopsida; order Malpighiales; family Passifloraceae; genus Passiflora; species Passiflora organensis. The sequence continues at coordinate 1,947,713 of JAEPBF010000022.1, forward strand.
AACACTCCTCCTATCCTTAAAATGTTGATTTCATTTATCATACTCTTCCATACGATCCACCCCCAATGTTAGCGGAGCCAAGTTGCGAATTAATACCCAAAGTGTTAAGATCATTGGTAAGCCTAGTACGGTGTTCCCGGCAGCAGCAAGGAGCGAAGTAAGATTGTTGGTAAGCCGCTGGTGTTCCCATGCTTGACGCCAAAAGGTATGATTTCTCAATTGAGCTTTTCTATTATTGAATGGTAGTAGAATATAGAGAGTAAGTAATGGGTAGACTCTTAAGGATAGGATCTAAACGACTTAAAGAAAACCAAGATATAGAAAATCAATGTACTCTATTAATACCCAAGAATTACATATATCTGAGATAGAACAAAAATTACAAAATTAGAATATACCTAAAATCCCTACTCATAAGATATATAAGATGGGATTAGAATTTCAAATTCTATTTACTCATGACTATGTAATTGAAACATCTGAAAGATCCCTACCTGTAAATCCACAGGTAGAACAAATAGAATTAATCGATATCAATAAAATACAAAAATTTAAAGGAAAGTATAAATTTATGTATATTAGACTAGTTCAGATAGTTATAAAACTTTTATATAGAATATGACTAGATTCTCCTATATTAATGTGTTAAAAAGATGCTAGGTTTATATCATTTACAGACTCATTATTAGCAGTATGTGAATCCAACTCAACAACTGGTCCGGTATATTTCAGTTGCTACCTAAACTTTTTTATAGATTTGTTTGATGATAGTTTAAGTAAAACTTTAACATTAAATATGAAAATACCAATAATAATGATGAATAGTTCTAAAAATATAACTATAATATACAAAATACATTATAAAGTAATGAAATCTAATTTAAATCCTAAAGCTAAATTTGAATCAGGAAAAGAAACAATAGTGTTAATAGAAATTAATTATGAACATGTGAATATTTATACACTTAAGTTAATAAATTGGGATAACGTTCCCTGGGTCTTGGAAAATAATGAATATTATGCCAAAAAAATAATTAGACCCAGAACTCAACGAATATAAATTATAGAAAATGATAAAGGACATGCTGAGACAATATTTAGACTTCAAAAATAAACCAAAACCATCTGGAAGATCATTATCTAATATATATAAAATAATGACAAATATAATGAACAATTATAAAATATTTGAGTTAAATATAGAGTCATTATAAGATCAATAGTTTGCAAATAAATATAATAAAAAACATCAACAATATCTTCAAGAAATACCCTTGAAGATAAGGGAGAAGATATGACAAGATTACAAAAATAAGTTAACTAGATATCATGCCTATACAGATTTCTTTATCTGGTGGAAATCAAGACGTAATAATTATGAAAAAAAATAAATAATAAGTCTATAAATAAAATATCATCTAGTCAAAGAACATAGATTAAAACAAAAACACAAACTGTTAAAAAATCAAGGTATCCTCCTTATGAAGAAATAACTATAGACTAGAATAGAAATACAATTATAGCAATCCTTTTTAAAGAAGTAGATAGCTCGAAAAATAAAAAGTCAAAATAACTATACAAATTAAATGTTACAATTAATATCACAACAACTAGAAAGTATAGAGCTAAGTCAAGAAAAGAAAGAAATAAAAATAAAAAAAACTTTAATTAAGCTAAATGAAGAAATTAAGAATTTTAATATAGGACACAAGGATGAACTACTTAAAAGATAACAAAACAACCAAAGCTCTTAGAATTAACAAAAAAAAGTCAAATAATTATAATTTTAGAAACTGAAAGTGAATCAGAATCAAATAATTCCGAAGTAGAAGAAATAACTAAACAGTTTGAAGAAAAATTAGAAGTTGATAGAATAAAATCATATGATAAATCTAAAATTCCCTACTATTATCCTAGACCATCATTACCAGATATACAAACAGAAGAAAGATGATCCGAAGAAGTTATGATGGTAAAAGTATATATGAATGGAATATAAATGGTAAAACCGAACATAGAATAATGGATATGTTAAATAAAATATATATGACAACATCTATTTATAAAATAGTAAATAATAGTGATAAAGAAATAACCAAGATAATAATATTAGGATTCACAGGACAACTAAAAGGATGGTGAGATAATTATTTATCCTTAGCTGAAAAAAATAAAATAATATTAACAATAAAACCTGGAATTAGAGAGGGACAAGCATTCATGACTGAGAATTCTTTTGCTACTCTAATTTATGCAATAACCAAACATTTCATAGGAAACCCTCAAAGTGTGGCTGAAAAGGCATCTGTAATATTGTCAAATTTAACTTGTCCTAAACTACAAGATTTCAGATATTACAAAGATATGTTTTTATCTAAAGTATTTCTTAGAGAAGACTGTCAATAGTCATATTGGAAAGAAAGATTTATTGCAGGATTACCTAGATTATTTGTAGATAGAGTAAGGAATAGAATAAAAAGTAAGTTTAATAATAATAGTCTTCATTTTGAAATGATAATTTATAGAGATTTGATAACCGAAATAAATACATAAGGGTTAAACTTATGCAATGAGTTAAAATTAAAGTCAAAACTTAAGCAAGATAGACTTAGTAGAAGAAAAGAGTTAGGACTTTTTTGTCATCAATATGGTTATGAAAAAGATAACCGCACCTTCAGTTAAACAAAAAGATAAAAAATATAAGAAACCAAGAATTAATAGGTACCAAAAGACTTATCAAAGAACTTACGAATAACCACAATTTAATAAGAAAAAGAGAGTAGGAAAATACAATAAAAATGAAGGTAAGAAGAGAAAGAAAGGACCTATCTGTTACAAGTGTGGTAAATACGATCATTACAAAAAAAATATTTGTTAATTAAAAAAATAAGAGCCCTAGAAATAAATGAGAGTGATAAAGAAGAATTATTAAACATGATAGGAAAAGAGTCAGAAAGTGACTATAGTGCTTTAGAAAGTAATAAAAGCCTGAAAGAAAGTGAATGTATAGGATTATGTTAGCGTTATAACATTAATACAATAACAATAGAAAGAATCTTATTTGACATGATTGTTCAAATAGAAAGTAAAGAATTATAGAAAAAATAATTAATTAAATACGAAGATTATATTAAGAACAACAGGAGTAAAGATAAAGAAATAAAAATATATAATAACTTAAATGAGATTTTATTTAAACAAGATCAAAAGAGTAAAATATTAACCTTAGATGATTTTAAAAAAGAAATTTAACATATTAAAGAGAAATAAAAAATATAAAAGAAGAAATAAATTATATTCATCATAATTTGAAGGGTAAAGCTCAGATCGAAGATTTTCCTGAAAGTAGTAATAGAAAAAAGGAAGAATTTGTTAATGCTTTTTCAAAAATAGAATTTCAAAAACAGTATACTTACATAACCATAGTTATAAAAGATTTTAAAATAATAGTAAAAACTTTGTTAGAGAATGATTAATACCTACTAGATACTATAAAAACACTAAATAAAGATTACATGCAGCTATTAAACAAAAATTAGAAGTAAGATGTAAGATATCAGATGCACATGTGTGCAATGAGAGAATATATTTTAGAAATATTTTTCTATTAGTTAAAAACCTATCTCAAGATTTGATATTAGGAACACTTTTTCTTACTCAGGTTTATCCTTTTAAAGTAGATAATAAAGGATTAGTTACAGATATATTAGGAAAACAAATTACTTTCAAATTCTGTAAAAATATATAAGCAAGTGATATAAATACAATGAAAAAATTAGGAATTGAAAAGGACTTCTTATTAATAAATAAGAAAAACCATCCACATTAATTAACTAATAAAGTAAAGTATAGAAAAATATAAAATGATCTATAGGATATAGAAACAAAAAGGGAAATAGAAAAACTAAAAGAACAAATTAAAAATGAAGTATCTGCAACTCTACTAAATGCCTTTTGGAATAAGAAAAAACACATTATAAGATTACCCTATGAAAAAAACTTTGATGAGAAAAATATACCTACAAAACTTAAACGAATTCAAATGAATACAAAGCTATTAGAATACTATAAAAAAGAAATAAAAGAATTGTTAAGCTAATAGAATACTATAAAATGAAAATAAAAGAATTATTAGATAAAAAATTTACAAGGATTAATAAGTCAACATGGTCGTGTGCAGCATTTTATATTCAAAACCAAGCAGAAAAAGAAGCACCCAGGTTAGTAATTAACTATAAACCTCTCAATAAAAGCTTACATTAGATTAGATATCCTATACCAAATAAAAGAGATTTAATAAAAAGATTATCTGGAACAACTATATTCTCAAAATTTGATATGAAATCAGAATTCTGGCAACTATAAATATATGAAGAAGACATGTATAAAACAACCTTCAAAGTACCTTTTGGACATGATGAATGGTATGTAATGTCATTTGGATTAAAAACATAATGTTTGAGTTTCAAAATATAATAAACGAAATATTTAATCCTTATTACAAATTCACCATAGTATATATCAATGATGTGCTAGTATACTCTAAATCAATAACTACACATTTTAGATTAATAAGTCAACATGGTCGTGTGCAGCATTTTATATTCAAAACCAAGCAGAAAAAGAAGCACCCAGGTTAGTAATTAACTATAAACCTCTCAATAAAAGCTTACATTAGATTAGATATCCTATACCAAATAAAAGAGATTTAATAAAAAGATTATCTGGAACAACTATATTCTCAAAATTTGATATGAAATCAGAATTCTGGCAACTATAAATATATGAAGAAGACATGTATAAAACAACCTTCAAAGTACCTTTTGGACATGATGAATGGTATGTAATGTCATTTGGATTAAAAACATAATGTTTGAGTTTCAAAATATAATAAACGAAATATTTAATCCTTATTACAAATTCACCATAGTATATATCAATGATGTGTTAGTATACTCTAAATCAATAACTACACATTTTAGGCACCTAAGAAAATTCTTAAATATAATAAAAGAAATAGATTAGGCGTGTCTGCATCTAAAATGAAATTATTTTAGACAAAGATAAGATTTTTAGGATATGATATAGCACAATGAACTTTCAACCCTATAAATAGAAGTATTGAATATGCTGATAAATTTTTCAATGAAATAAAAGATAAATAACAATAACAAAGAGTTTCAAAATGTTTGAATTATATAGCACAATTCATTCATAATATTAGAATCTTATGCAAACCACTATATAAAATGTTAAGAAAAAATGTCCCGGTTGGGATAATAAAATGACTAAAGTAGTAAAAGAAATAAAGCAAAAAATAAAACAACTACCATGTTTAGGCATCCCTCAAGAAAATGCATATATAATAGTTGAAATTGATACATCTGAGAAAGGAAAATGCATATATAATAGTTGAAATCGATACATCTGAGAATAGCTATGGAGGAATATTAAACAAAAGATAAATAATATAGAATAATTAGTGAGATGTCATTCAAGAATTTGGAATAAAACTCAATATAACTATTCTATTGTTAAAAAGGAAGTTTTAGCAATAGTTTTATGTGTTAAAGTTTTTCAAGATGATTTGTTTAATAAAACCTTTTTAATAAGAGTCGATTGTCACTCAGCAAAATTCATTCTATAAAAAGATATAAAAAATTTAGTTTCAAAACAAATATTGCACGATGGCAAGTATTATTATGTAATTTTGATTTTAATATTGAGGTTATTAAAGAAAAGTTAAATAATTTGTCTGATTTCTTATTCATAGAGTTTTGGTAAAAAATAAAAAATAAAAGAATTAATGAAGAAAAAAAAACACAACCATCAAGAATAGAAGACACAAAGGTACCTATGGCTAACCTTATTGTTTATGCACAAGTATAAATCATAGAGAAATGTGTTGAAAAATTGATGAAAATAGATTTCTCAAGAATTAATGAAGTAAAAATACCGAGAACTAAAATGATTAAAGGACTAAATCAAAACATTGATGATGATATGGTAAACCATACTACTTTAATAGAATATTGTGATTGTAAAGAATATTTAGAAAGAAAAAATTTAGAAGAAAATTACTAAGAATAATTAATGATACTATAAAAGAATATGAAAATGAAAGAACAAATAATTGAATTAAATAAAATAAAAAAATTGGTAAACATATAGATGAAAATTAGAAAAAGTATAAAGAAACAAGGAATAGAAAATATTTACAAAGATTTAATACAAATGTTAAGATATTATATGAGTTAGATAGTGACAAACAATTTGTCATCAGAGAAAAAAGAGATGAGGTATCAGAGGTTTATAATCGACAGAGTAGAATTTAAAGAAAAAAAATATCTCAGAAGCTATGGAATAAATAAATACTGGATAACTGAAAGATTGACCAGGGATAAAAAAAAAGTTGTTTGGACATTGTGTTACTATGAAATATTCAATGTGAAACAACAAGCCAAGAAGGAAGAAGAAGAAAGGCGAAGTCTTAATAAAGGCTTGAGGATTATTTGAAGATAAATAATAAGGAGAATAAAAGAAGGAAAGAGTATTACGATATATTTAAAACTTGAAGAATATGTGCAAAAAGAACATGATAAGTTATTAATCTTAACAGCTTAAAATAGACAAGAAGGAAGAAAAGAAGTCTCTAGCAGCAATGCTGGCAAGCAAAGCATCATCCTCTGGATCAAAAAGCTCAACAAGTCTCAGCTATTCAAATTCTCCTCCTGCTTTCCAATAAACTACTATTCAACCCTACTGATAAACTCAATTATCCCAGAACAAATTGCCAAAAAAAAATTATTAACTTTATCATTATACCCTTCAAAATTACCCATTACAATAACCACAAGAGTATCACCCTCAATCTTAAGAGAAGAACCAATGAGAGAAGAAAAAATAGATTTTTATACTAAAAAATTTGAAATAGAAATAATGTCATTAGAAAAAGAATATGAGAAAAAAGAGATGAAAGAGCTGGTACTTCAAAAAATTTCAAAAGAAAACTATTTTCTGATGGATTACCCATATAAAACCAAAGAGTTTTATGATCAAATATTGCTCGAAACCCAATTTGTTATCATAGCCTAAAGAACTTGCAAGCATAACTGGGCAGCACTGTTAACTAAATATCCAAGTGAGGGGATCTAAGGAACAAAATAAGTAAAAATCATAAAAAAAAAAAAAAAAAATTATAAATAGAAATCATGTATCAAACTCAGTATAAATCTCAAAAAATTATAACTGTAATCAGATGTCAAAATCCAAGTCCAAGTCATTTAGTCTCAAGGTGTGAGACCTCATCCCGCTGAGTGCCTAGTCAGCATGATCGTATAGTGAAAGTGTCTAATTTTTGGTTGGTCGTGAGCAGTTGACCGTTTAACTCAAGAGTTGACTAGTAGGGTGGACATAGCCATAGGAAGCCTAGGTGCGCCTCTAGGTGTCTTAGCTAGTGATCTAGGTCGAGTGTCGAGCTTTGAGACAGTGAAAATCGATATTAGCTGGTTCCATGTCTGTTTTGAGTGACCAAAGATTTTGGCCCAAAAAATCCATTTTGGGACTATTTATCATTTTTTAAAGTATTTTTCATTTTTTTAGCCTAATTAATTAATTTATCCCATTTTTAATTTTTATTGATTTTAAAACACTTTTTGAGGCCCACTCGGGGCATATCGGGCTTTTAAAAGTCTCATTCGGATTTTTTCTGAGATTTTGGGTCCGAGGTATAAATACCCATCCTGACCCAACACTAAGAAATTTTTCCAAGTGTTGGAGTTTCAGCAGCCCATTTCCCTCACCTTTCCCCTCTATCTCATGCACTCACCTCCCCGAAAGAGCCGATCGATTTCCTTTGATTTTCTTTGAATAAAAACCACCGGGCTTCGTCCCAAATCACATTCCTAACCTCCTTTGACTGATTTCCACTAGTAGTCTTGGATTGGGAAGCTAGAATCTTGTTGTTCTTGGTGTTATGACACTTTTGGAGATTTTGGTGATAAATGCCTTGAATCTCTATTTTCTTTGTTGATTTTTGATTCCTTTAGATTGCTTTTGATGTTTATAAGTTAATATGATGGATTGGATAGCCTGGAAACATCAATTGATTGATGGGTGTGTGATTAGAGTTTTCGATGGCATGTTTGGTAATTTCTAGATTTTTATGATGTTGATGGAATTGGTTGATTTTCTTGCTTGAGTTGGATTGATTGTGTATTGTGGAGGATGTTTGTGGGTTGAGGAACCTAATTGTTGTTGGTTGAGCTTTGAGCTTGATGTTGAGCTATATGTGGTATGTGTGAGGAGAGGACGGTTCATCCTCTCGTTAGAATTGTTGGGTTTGTGAGCTTAGTGTGCTATTAGTGTGAGTTGTGTGTTAGGTTAAGTGTCTATGGGGTCTCTAGGCTTGCTTTCAGTTTTGCCAATTCCAATTATTTCTTTTCGATTCATTCTTAGTATTATGTTTGTGTGCTTAGGAGGTCCTGGAGCGGGTGATAAAGGCAAAGGTATTATTGTTAAGTCATCTGCGCAAAAAGAGGTGAGAGTTTTCGTTTCATTTGTTTAAACGAAAATGCTTTGTTTTATTAAATTAAATTATGATAAAATATTTGGTTTTGAATGGAGGCAAGTTCACATGGGAAGCACACCTAAGAATATGACTTAGGCATCTAGGATTGAGACCATTGTGTAAACAACCCATCCTTTGGCTGGCTACCCATAAAAATCATCATAGTAATCCAATTTTGAGTTGTGGCACTGTTTTTTATCACACACCAAGTCCTCAACCCAACTATGCCCCCAAGGTAACCCCGGTCACTAGTCACTAACATAAAAGAAGAATTAAGCACTTGTCACACAAAATAACCACCCCTGAATAAAGTCATAACCTTTCAGGAGCCATGAATCAACACAAGGCTGCAGTTTTTGCTCTAAACCAAAAACTTTAGAGTTTTCGCAATCCAAAAAGAAAGAAAGAAGAAAATAAGAATGGAGAAAAAACTGGAAGGATGAACAATCAAAAGAAATCAAAGCGATCAACAGTCAAGGGGAAAGCAACTTCAAAAAGGTGGCTCATGCTACAGCCCAAAGAATAGTGACTGATGACCCAAGCACTCAAAAGACTTCCTCCATACCCTAGCCAAGGCCCCAATACACCCCCAAAGAAGACCTAATGATTCCTTTGGATGTACTTAACCAAAGCGAAGGAGTTATAGAGCCATGGAAAACCTATGGTATTCAGATCAATGGATGAGAAAATTGAGTGCTCAGATTAACCCAAAATCTAAGAATGCATGATTTGATTGAGCAAAGTAAACTGTGCTTTAAAAATCGTGTGAGAATTTTTGAAAAGAAAAGACCTCGAAGTTGGATTGCATTTTATGTGACTTAGTTACTTGCCTTTATTTCCTGAGATTAGAGTATATGCTTAGGGACAAGCATCTAGAAAGCATGAGGATATTTGATGATGTGTTTATTTGGCAGATATTTTGTATTTAATATTTATACTTTTTACAAAAATTTTTGATCTTAATGATTCAATCTAATCTATTTTTTATCTTACCCATAAATGCAAGATTTGAGCAGATTCTGTACAAAAAGCACCAAGATCAGGAGCAGATCGGGACCTCTAAGATCCAAGGAATTAAAGATCTACAGACACCCCGTGGTCCCGATTTCTGAAGGAGATAGCTAGTTTATTTCTCTCATTTAGAAAATCAAATAATTAATTTAGACTTAATTAGAGGGTCCTACGAGATCCCATATATAGAGACCGTCTGTGGTTGAAACAATCATCTTTGGCTATCGTATTTTGTTTTAGAATTGAGTTACTTAATCTTTAAATTATGAGAAGCTAAACTTTTTATTTCCAATCCAAACCTGTAGCTAGTCCCGAGCCCTCAACAAGGACCTGGTTTATTAATTAGTAAAATTCTAGTTTCAGTCCATCTTTCTTTCATATACTTTTATGGTGTCTATTTTATTGTGCCTGAGCAACTCGATAGAATAGATTCCTACATTCAAAACCAGTGCAAGTATCTTGAATTATGAGTGACCTGTTGGTGAGTGACACACCTAGCAAGACAAGGAGAGAGAAACATATCTAGCAAGTGAAACACGAGAGAAGGAGAGGATGGTGGAAGGCTAACAACGTTCGCAGTCGGAAACTAGGGTTATCAAGGGAAAGAGAAAGCGAAGGGGCCTTCGGACATTCTAAGCCCTGGAGTGCCCCCGGTCATACCGAGCATCCCCTTCCTAGTACCTGGATCAAACTAGGTATTTTCATCTCAATGAGGGCCCGTGACCACGGCTCGGGCACGACGCTCAGGGAAGGATTGGATTTCTACAAATCTGAGTTCAACTACAATTTTTATTATGTTCTCTTATTCATTATAATCGGAAGACTACAATTCCATTACAACCTCTTACAAACGAACATCTGTTACATTACATTGGGGGTACGCCAGGGTTCCGACTTAAACTTGGTAACATCGAAACTATAGACCACCGAAACTTGATCCCGTCTTCTCAGTGGATTCGACCATTCTTGCTGCATACTATCATATATTTGGGAAAGGTAATTTCAAGTGAGGAATGGCAGCACATCACAAACAGAATCTCAAATCGGAAAATGAATCACACCATTACATTCAAGTCATCAAAATTAGGTTACTTGGTCAAAACAGGAATTTTGGATCTGAGGAGGCACATGGCTTGATAGTGACTGGCCGGAGGGGGTGTGTGTTGTGGCAGACGATGGTAACGGGCGACAAAAAGTGTGATTCATCCATACCTCAACCAAAATTAACAATTTATACATCAAATTGAAGCTATGAACGAGAGGAACATAAATCCATAGGTTTCGCAATGAGATCAGAAACTTGTTGGCAGGAAAATCAAATTTTTCGAGGAGGAACCCATCGCGGTGTCATGAACGGAGGTCGGGATCAAAGACGGCAGTTCTTGGTTCCCGGAGAGAAAGGTGAAGTCGGGAGAGAAGGGAGAAGGGAGAAGGGAGGGGAAAGAGGGAAAAAAAAGAAAAAAGAAAAAATATTTTTTTTATATATGGACTGACTAGTAGAAACGGCATCGTTTTGGCTTTCGTCAAAACAAACTTGTTTAATGCTTAAGACTAAAATAATATTTATTTAATTTTTAACCAATTAAATAATTCCAGAATATACATATAAAATTTGAAAAAAAATCTTAATAAATAGGATACAAGTCTAAAAATTATGAAAATTTTACTATAAATCCAGAAAAATTATATCTTTCTAGAGAACTAAAAATCATAATTTTCTGACCAATAGATATTTAATTAAAAATAAAATATCATTCAAAATAATATAAAATAATATTTTCAAAAATCATGAAAAATCAAATCATACCATATATCCCTTTAAAAACATACTCTATAACATTAATTTACTACCAATAACCATAAATTTAATTCAAACAATAAAATATAGAATAAAAAAATTTACCAAATTACCCTCACATGTATACAGATACATGACACCAAAAACCACTAGTTTATATGGAAACGGAGGCATATACGATAATGATTTAATTAAATAATTTATTTTAAAAACCATTTGTTATCCAAGGCATCTAAAGTACACACACTCACAAAACAATAATGACATGCAATCAACTTTTTAAAAACCGTTTTATAGAAAACTAGCTCAATAGGTTTGTAACATAACGAACACAACTAAACACATGTTCCTATTGTGCAAATGGAAACACACCAGGGTGGATATAGAAGACACTTCACAATAACCCTTACTAAAGGAAAATTGAAAGCCCATTGGCAGTGTTAGTTTAATTTTGAAAATATAAATACACATAATCCCTTATTGCCAGTGTTATCTAAGACAAGGCAGAGAAACGTAATATAAGTCATACCTATCTCTAAGAACATACTGAAAAGCCTACAAAACAGTTGTCAGGCAATACATAATAACAGCTATACAACTCTCGAATAGGTAAGTAACTCTTCCTTAACACTAAGATTCCGTATACTCACCTCGCATTGGTCAAACGAATGTTACTGTGTAAAAGATACCAAACTCAGATGTATATAGAACTCATAAATACATTTGTAAAACAAGAATATTTAGATAAAATAGTAGTATGTATATAAAACATTAATACATGCAATGCAACACAACTATCTTCAATAATACCTAAACAATATCTCACTTATCGGACTTAATCTCACATGAAGGTTTTTCTTACCAGTCAATAAATTCACTTACCATATGCAAAACTCACTGAAAATCTCACTAAAAGGTCAAAGGAAACTTGGAAGGTCCGAAGGGTCAAAGGAATGAAAAAAAAGAGCAAGAAATGGACCAGACAGATGCTTTTGGGTAACAAAACAAAGTTCAACTAGCCATTATTTTCGTATGACAAGTCTTTAGGCTCTTGGTAGACTCTAAAAAATTCGACCAATCATTTTCTCTCTAACGATCGGTCGTTAAGGAGTTCATTCGGTTGTTGTCTCTCAAATGACCGATCATTGTGCTCTCAACAGGAATTTTTCAATAGAATGACTAGTCGTTGGGACTCCACTCTAGTTTTTCTCTCGTTTTTCTGTAATATTCCTCTTTTCTTTCCTTTCATCAATTCACAAATCTCCCAAAAACAATGAAACACCCCTCCCAATGAATCTTGCACACACAACAAGCATACACTAGAGCCTCATTGCCCTCACATGCATTACATCTCACACACAAAAAATAGTGACAGGAATAACCCATAGATGCAACAGAAAACACCATGGGCATACAAGATGATCCTATAATGATTATCACACACAGTGTAGGTACATACCTTCGTTCAAAAGCAAACAAACATGTTTTAATTATAAAATAATAAAAAGTGTAGTAGATAGTAGAGTTCAACAAGGGTAAAATGGTAATTTCTACTAACTCAATTTCCAACTCGGTCATCAGCTCAAATGTATATGTGGATCACTAAAAACAATGCTGACTAAGAAAATAAACGCTGACTGGACAGACACGAGGACGGGGTCTTATATCCTCCCCTTTTTATAAGAATTTTGTTTTACGAAAACATAGCCTACATTGGCATTGTCGAAGACTAAGTTAAATCCATGTTGACCATCTCACTTTGATACTAAATCCCCTCTATGACAAGGGTTCCAAAGAGAGTCTAAACATGTGACTCCTCAGTCACAAATCTCGGTATAACTAGTCTTTAGTGCATTGGATACTCATATATTATCAGAAGTATAAAACCGTCATAGGTTAATCAAAATCAATAAAAGTCTCAATGGTAAAAATAGATAAAGCCAGTCAAACATCCATATATCTCAAACCAAGTGTATCCCTATATACAAAACCACTCAGACATCCTTGCATCTCAATACATGTGCATCTCTATGCACAACCAAATCTCATGCACCTCTATGCATATATTAGAACCTGAACTTTGTGAAAAGCCATGGTAGTACAAAGTATATTTTCCAGCCAAATATAATCACATCAAAAATATTTTTAAATCACTGACTATAAATACTTAAAACAGATTAATCACTATTTTTAATAAACCAGCCAAAAGACAACCAAGCATATTATACAATATGTGAATCCACAACACAACAACACAAGCCACAATACGATTAAATGCCTACATACACCATTCCAACACACAATCACAAAATATGCCAATCAAACCAAACAAGTGCAAGTACTCAAATATACCAAGGCATGAAAATTGAGGCAAAATAATATTTTTCTAAAAATATTCCAAAATTAGAAATAGTTCAACTAAATCTGAAATCATATTTTTATCAACATAATATTATTAATAAAATTGTTATTTACCATTTAGAATCAAAACATGTTTTTCGATAAAAACTTTAAAAGCTTATAACTTGCAAATGAAATCCCAGATTAGAAAATAGATTACACCATTGTGTTCAGAACATCAAAATTAAGTAATGGGATTAAAACTGAAAATTCAGGTTTTAGGTGGCATGTGGTTGGAAGGTGACCAGCCGGTGGTGGCACATGTAGTGGCCAACAACAGTGTCGGTGATGGCTTCTCCTTATTACCTCAAACCTCAACGAAAACACACTATCTTTATGTCAAAATGAAGCTAACAATGAGAGCAACTCAAATCTAAAGTTTTTTTAGAAAGATGATCACAGGAGTTGCCATAATCGACATTTTTCCAAGCGGAAAAACCCATGCAATCGTGGGCTTCCTTCAGTCACATCCGACCTCCGATCAGGACAAGTCTAGCGGGGAAATGCTCCTATGGACGAGAGAAAGCTTTTGGCGCATGCGGTGTCATGATTGGTGGTTGCAAGAGAGAACTCAGTTCTTCAGTTCGTCAGGGAAGAAGACAATCAGGGAGAGAGAAAGAAGGTTGGTGGGAGGGAAAAATGGGAAAAAAAAAAAGAAAAAAGAAAAAAAAATTATGTTTTTATTTGATACCAAACCAAAATGCCAAAACCCCAAAACGACATCATTCCATTTAAACTCACTAAGAAATCCGACGATAAAACGATGTCATTTTGAACTTCATCAAAATAGCGTCGTTTAGTCTTAAAGAATAAAATATTTATTTATTTAATCATTAATTAATAAAAAATACATAAAATACTTGGAAACTTTAAAAAATCCTAGTAAATAAAATATAAGTACAAAAATTATGAAAATTTTTTCAAAAATTTGGAAAAATTATATTTTTCTAAAAATAAAAAGTTATATTTTTGTGACCAGCAAATAGTTAATTAAAAATAAAATATTTTCTAAAATAATATAAAAATTATAGTTTAAATCATAAAAAATCATACCATATCTTATATTCCTTTACTACATACTCTAAAATATTTTTAAACAACAACACAGCCCATAAATTCCATTCAACTTGTAATATACAAAACAAAAAAAATATAAAACTACCCTTTATCAGAAAACACATAGATACACTAATATGCATACATGTAAAAACTAAGGGTTTACTGTAACAATGATTCAATGATTTACTAATTATCAAAGAATTAATCTAATTTAATTTTCTAAAAATAAAAATAAATATTTAATTTAAGAATTTAGAATGATTCCCTTATGACCAGTTTATATTCAAAAACCACTTGTTGATTCAAATTCAATAATACTCTCCAAACTATTACCAACCTAATTCACGTTATGATCAACTATATTTCTATGTTAATTAATACAAAGAATCAGTAACAAACAATTAGTATGAACCCTATACTTTATAGATATATTCTTATTCTATCAATTTACAGTATTTTTAGGATTTATGTTCCTTCGTTGAAACATGGATTAATTTCTCATCTAATCCTAGTTCAATATAATTTAATCAGAATTGCATAGAATCCTAAGACTACAATAGCTAAGCAATAAAGCTGAAGATATTGGACAGAAAATGTAATTCAAATACATAAAATAATCCAACAAAAAAATACCGTAGTCGTGATAGCTATCAGATTGAGAGTTCTTGCTACAAATAATGAAAGTAAATACAAATAAAAATAAAAATTATAAAAATACTCCATAGTCGTGATATTTTTCTGCTTGAGTCTCATGCTATTTTAT
The DNA here is from genome assembly GCA_019739055.1 of Passiflora organensis. Lineage (NCBI taxonomy): Eukaryota > Viridiplantae > Streptophyta > Magnoliopsida > Malpighiales > Passifloraceae > Passiflora > Passiflora organensis. Next base: position 1,963,313 of record JAEPBF010000022.1, read on the forward strand.
AGTAAACAGTTATCTGCACGTATCTGCAGTTGCTTGCATGTTATCTGCACGATAACCAGCTTGTCACAGTAAACAACTCACGTCAATCGCTTCACGTATTTTGGCTGGCTTATGAGTGGAACGAAACTACCAGTCCTACGATGAAATGCATGGTTGAGGGTCGACGAGTCAGTTGCTTCACTTTGCCGATCGAACTTTGTTGTTGGATGGGTCGGACTATGTAAAGTCTGGTCTCTGCTTTCGCTGATGTCCGTGTGTGAATCCTCGATCCATCATAGAATACTATTCTGATTTGCTGATGTTAGATTGTCAATTTTGATGTAATTGTCTGGTTTGGACCAATCGAGTATTTTTCATTCCATTGGTGAAATTGCCTCCTTTTTTTGTATGGGATTCTCAAAAAAATTTCCCTTATTCCTGTTTAACACGTAATAGTCAAAATACACATTATTTCTATAATTTTGACAGTTTTTATTCGTAAATATTATGCAACACTAACAAAGATAATATATATAACCACCGTAAAAGCAGGGGTCATCAAATTTCAACAAGTAATCAAGGTTTTATCGATACTTTTCCTGGGATAGAATGCTAACATCCTAACGAAAATAGAGCCTGGATCTAAAACTCTCCAGTATGGGACTCACCGGCCAGTTCCCCCAAGGACTTGAAAACCGTAGAAGCTTAACGGGCTTAGACCTCACCAGGAATAAACTATGGGGGCCGATTCCGTATGACCTTTCACATGTGGTAAGGTTTAATACTTACCTTTATCTATCGTTTAATAGCTTTTCAGGTGAAGTCCTAGTCGATGTTGCCAATTGCTCTTTCCTCAATATTCTTAAACTCGGCCACAGCCAACTAGCAGGTAACATCCCTCAGGAGAGGGGGCTGCTCCCCCAGCTTAAAACATTCAGTGTCGATGCCAATCTTTAGGTTCATGTGGATCCCAAATCTGTGTCAAATATTTTCCGTGTAACTCTAAATAGCTCGAATAGTCAAGCCATTCGAAATCATTCAAGACTATCCTTGATATTACCCCTTTAACTTTCCAATTATTAGTTGATTATTTTGTGATCTAAGCGTGGTTCATACAAAATACAACAGAATATTTGTTTTGAAAATGAAAGCATAACGATGCATTTTTACCTCTGATCCCAAAATCACAGTGTTCGTTTAATTTGTTTGAAGATATTATTACCATTCCACAAAACACAAATAAGAAAAATAACTTGAATTTTTTTAAATTAAGTAAAAACCAAAGTCTAATAGCGAGTAAATCAATCAGAAATTGTCAAGCTGATCAAATAAATCAGCGATCAGAGGAATTAAATATTTGTTTTTTATTGTGATCTTGTTCAACCCCCATTGTCGTTGCTCATCTATAAAGAACCATCTTGTTTTTTCCGAAACAATACTAGAGCACCATGTAGAGATTTGGCTGGTTGAATAAACCATCCTTCCAGAAAATCTTTCAGTTGATTCCTCAATCCTTTTAACTCGGGAAGAGCTATATAATATGAGTTACAAGTTGGTGGTTTCAACATCGATGCAAGCTCAATCTTGTGCTTTACCTCTAGCCTAAGTGGTAGTTTCTTTCTTTGGTAGTTTCTTTCTTTGGTAGTTGCTTGGGCATAATATCTTCAAATTCATCAAGAACACTATGGACCTCGTTAGAAGGTCCTAGGATGAATTTATCACATCATTGCCCTTCAGTTTTAAGCTAATTTAAAAAAGAAAATAGATTTTTGTCTCTTGAATCCCTAAAACAATTGTATGATTGAAAGGATCTTGGACTTCAATACCCTTTCCCTCACAATTGGGACGAAACAAGTTTTCTTCCCATATATAAAGACACGAGTGTTGAAAGAACATACATTAGTAACTCAGTATTTATCGAGGACGTCTATGCTGATGATTAAGAGATAGTTGTTCATTGGAACTGCAAATAGGTCGACTATCCCTCATCAATCTCCAATGCGCATCTCAAGCTTTCGAGCAACTTTATAAATCGAATTGTGAATTCATTGTTTCAGCATTGCATAATCTGGATTCCTAATTGTAAGAACCTGATTTTTCAGACCACTTGAGTTCGGAAGCCCAATCCAGAATCGTTACAGCTAGTGGGCCTTAGTCCTCTGGTCGAGATTTGATTGTGGATTTAAGGAGTAAATTGAGTAATTTTGAGAAAAATAGTAATTTTTAGAATTTAATTTAATTATTTATTTATGATTGAAAAATCATAAATAAAACTTTAATATTGATTTTAAAATCTTAAGACCATAGTTTTGATCTATTAAATGTATTTAAGTTTGTATAAATTTTCCGAAAATTTTCAAAATCATATTTGTAATGACAATGAATTTTTAAGGATAGTTAATAAGATATTTGATTTTTAGTAAATTGAGTATTTATGATAAAAATATAATTTTTAATTTGATAAATTTCTCTATTTATAAAAAATTTATAAAATTTATGATATATTTTTGAAGATATATATGAATTATTATGGATTTTATATTGATTTTAGTATTTAAATAATATATTATTATTATATGAAATATAATATTAAATTAATATAAGTATAGTCAAAACGAAAAGCAAGTTTGTCGTTTTGACTAGCTGGTCAAAACAACAGTCTGCACTATTGTTTTGACGTTCGGGAGGGTTTCTCCTAAGCACACTGTTTCATCTTGAAACAGTATCGTTTTGCTCTGTAGCAAAACGACATCGTCCCGTTAATGGATCCATAACCTTAGACTCCCCTTCATTTCTTTTGACTGGATTCCATCGGGAATGTTCGAATTTACTAGGCATCGAGCTTCATTGCGTGCCGAGCCCCAAAAGTTCCCATAAACCTTTGTTTTTCTCCTCCAAAAATCTCCCGACCCATTTCATGCAAAGTCCGGCATTTTTATGGTGGATTTCAGGTAAAATTTTATACCCAAAATCCGGATATACTTTCCTCTCGATTTTCCGTTTTAGTTTTTAGGAACTAGTTTAAATTGTTTAGGTGAGATTCGGGATAAGTTAAGCTTCGATTTGATAAGATTTTTGTAAAATATGAGTGGGTATTTAAAGTGATGGATGTTTTCTGGCATTCAAACCATTTTCCGGCGTGATTTGCAGAAAATGGAGACCCAGGGAAGAAGACGACCTTGAACAATATGTCGTCCGAGGTCACCTTGGGTGACAAGTCATTCAACCTTGGTCGGGAACGACGTGTTGCTTGCAAGCGCAGGCGACGTGTTGTTCATTAGGTCGGACAAGAGGCATTCGAACCTGAGGTTCGGATGCGACGTGGCAGCCGCAAGTTATGTGAGACCCCGAATTTTGAGTCTTAGAAGTCCAGAAGTCAGTATAGATGAAAATACCATTTTGCCCCTAAAGAAAAGGATGTGTGATGGCCGAAATTGGTAAGGAATGTTTGGTAATTATTTCTGGTATTAATTTCCTTTAATTTGATTCTTAATTTGTTGATAATCACCTTAGGAATTAAAATCCCTAAAATTAAAAGGAGATAATTACAGAATTTAAATTTGGTAGTTATCTTACTTTATTAAAGCCTTTAAAATAGTAATCTTATACCCATCTATTATAAATAGGAAGCCAACCCCACAAAAATCATTCATAGAAAACACACGAAACTCGTATAGCCTAAAACCCTTACACCTCCCTATATATGTCAAAATTCGTTGAAACTTTAAACTAGCATAACTCTTTCATCATTTTTCGGATTCCTGCAAATAATAGCTTTTTGGAAAGCTCTCTTCATTCTCTTTCCAATCATTTTTTTTTTGTTTGGACATTCGTATTTCTTTGTCAAAAGATAAGTTTAAAATCGGTGGGTGAATTAGGTTTTAAGATTTGTATAATTCTGCCTTTGATTGATCTTTGATGTTGTTTCCCTTATTCATATGACTGTTTAGAATCCATTCATAGTGAACAATTATGATTTCATCCCTTGACTGCATGAAGTCGAAAACTGTCTTGTGCCTTACTCTTAGTGCCGAACTTTGCATAGTTAATTGGGATGGTAAATCAGGTTGAATCATTAAGTTTCTGGCTATCACATCATACATCCAAGGGGGAGGCACCTACGGCATCTGATCACTGGTTTCTGATAGGTTTGGTGAGTGGAATTGGTAAGGAAATAGGGTATTTACTTAGTTATTGCATATACACATTTAGTTTTTTTTTTCTTTGCCTAATGATGACTTAGGTGGTTCGGAAGTATCTAGTAAGGTCAAAGGAATAGCTTCTTGTTCAGAGACAAGAGAGGTAGGATTTATGCCTCATCGGTTTCTCTAGATACCTCGTTGTTTGCTTAATTGATTTCTGTACCTATGATTGTGAAACTGTATGCACATTCATATTAAATAATGCATGCTTGAGTTGCGGATTGAATCGAGGAATTTCTAGGCTATACCGAATCCCTTAAGGTAGGTTAAGAGTGTCTATCTTGCATGTGTAATGTGTATTGAACATGCTGAATGTGATCTGACATAATTGAGAATACTCTCTTATGGTTTTGTGCTTTGTGCTTGCCTGTGTGTGGTTGTACGTGTTTATGTATCAGGATCCTTTTCCGGTAGCCATTCGGGGGAAGCGCTGATGCTCCTAGTGAGAGGGGAGGTTCGTATTGGTATAGGAGTTGTATGGGTGGAAAATCCCAGCAAGAGCTCGCTGGATGTCTGGTCTTTGTGTGGCCAGAAACCCTGTCCTTGTGTGGCAGGAACCCCTTATCCTTGTGTGGTTTGGGAAGCCCTTATCCTTGTGTGGTTTGGGATGCCTTTGTCCTTGTGTGGCTTGGGATGTTTAGTCCTTGTGTGGCAAGATGAATAGGCTTGCTGATTAGCTTGTGTGTTAACCAATTACCTTTCATGCAGTAAGCCTTGGACAACACAGGTGGAAGGGGATGGCCTTTTCTTCTTCATTATTGAGAACAATCTGATGAGTTCTGCCTGCCTGTGTACTTCTGATACTTTTCGGAAGTGTTTGTAGTCCCCCTCAGTCTTAGATTTGGCTCTACCCTTTTTGATTGAATCTTTGAATTGCATGAATCCCTTTAGTTGCGTAGGAATGATCAGATATTGTTCGGGAGATTTGTATTCATGGTTTCTGCAGATCTTATGATGTTGTGACCCTACTGAGATTCTTGTAATCTCATTCCATTGTTTTCACCATTTTTTTAAGGCTTAGGTACATTCACTGTTCGTGGTACCAATGTGTGACTCCGTGGCTGACGTGGCAATATTTGCCACGTCACCACTAATATATATACCCTTATTTTGTTGCCCGCTCCCTGTTGCCAAATACCCTGCCGACATATTTGATTTATTTTTCCAGTTTTTCCTCTCATTTTCAATCACCTGTAGTATCGAATCCAACCGTCTGATCGTCGAATTGTTGGTACCATTGTGTTCCTCTCATCATCACGATCAACCTGCTGTTGGTTTCACCTTCATCGGACCACGGACACGCCCGGATCGGAGCCTGGAAGTTTCGAAATTCTCACCGGAAAATCGTCAATTCCGGCCAATCTAAAGTAAGTCTTGAAGTTTGGTTTTCGGATTCATAATCCTGATGTAAAAATTTTCGGTTTTGGATGAAGTTGGAGTTTTCCGGCCACCGCCGGCGACCGTTGACCGGCGACACTGTTCACGTTGACCGGCGACCCGTTGACCCGACCCGTGACCCGTCGGCCCGACCCGGCGACCCGACACTGTCCACCAGTTGACTAACGGTGACCAACGTTGACCGTTAAAGTTGACTTTGACCGTTGACCAAAAGTGAAACCCTCCCCGTTAGGTAATTTCGACGTTCTGATCGCAATGGCGCGATCCGTTTTTCCATTTGATGTGTGGTTATTGAGTTATAGTGATTTAAAGGTTAATATTCGTATGATGAGTCTAACCTTCAGGTTGTGTGCTTAGGACGGGCGTGTGTTGAGGGCAAAGGCAAGAGTATCGTTTCCTTTTCTTCAGCCCGTAAGGTAGGGTCCTTACCGTATGTGGTTCATCATTAGTATTTCCTTGTTGTAAAATCCGTTTTACCTTGGTTTTGATTGATTCGTTGTATAGTCCATCGGAGCCCATCCGATTGGTCCATTGTTCAAAATTTCATTGTTCTCTTCCGTAGGTAGCTATAAAGTATCATAATATGAGGTCTTTACCGTACTTGTCTCATATTAAGTATTCCTGATTTTTAAATCCGTACTTTGGTCATTGAATTGTTGTGTAATCCATCGGAGCCCATCCGATGGATCCATTGTCCAAATTACATTGACTTTTCCGTATGTACCCGTAATGTATCATAATGTATCTCCAAAATTTCATGTGTTCAATCAAAGTCCATTTGATTGATTTGTTGTGTAAATTGGGCTGATTCCGTATCATTGCCCGTAAAGTAATAAAAAGGTTGTAATCAAAGGTTTCTGTAACGATATATGATAATATATCGTATTATTGAGTATTAATTGTAAAGTATGGTATTTCAGTGTTATTGAAAGTTAAACCAGTTTGTGATTTGTAAAGTATGTAAGTTTTTATGTTACTCGTACTTGTGTTCCGTTTGGCCAAACGTGGTGAGTGCTCGGTCTCTGAGAGTAAGCGGAGAGACACTCATCTGTTGGGAGGCGTATGGTTGGAGTATGGTTACTGTATGTTCCCTGCTTCGCAGGATGATCTGAAAGGGACTAGTTGATCCTTTCCGTATAAGTTTTATTAATCAATCTAGTCTCGGACAACACTGGTAGAAGGGGCTATGTATGTAATTATTTTAAAAGTATATGTATAAAACCTACCAGTGGGCTTCCGGTTTCCCTTTAGCGGGGGTTACTCGGGAAGTGATTTCCAGTCCGCCCATGTTTTTACTATTGACCCTGTTGAGTTCTTTGTTGAAAGCGAAAGTACATTTTCGAGGTCAGAAGTAAACGTTTTGTAAAGTAAACAGAAAGTACATGTTGGGTCCAGTAAGTAATATTTTGTAAAGTAAACAGTAAAGTTTAAGTTTTGAGAAATTACAAGTTCAGTAATGTTCTAATAAGTTCCTTGTTGTTTCCTCTCATCTGATAAGTTGTTGTATTGTACCTCTCCTTTGATAAGTTCTTTGTTGTCCCTCTTCTTTGAAAAGTCCGCTTTGTTGTCCCCTACTGAGATTCTCGAAAATCTCACCCCCTTCGTGTTTGTTTTTCCCTCCCAGGATTAGATCGTGAGCAGTAGCTATTTTCAGTGTGCACGTTGGGACTACTCGCTGGGACTATTGCATCTGCACATGTATGGTTTTATTGGCACACTGTTGAATATTTATTGTTTGGATTTTTGGTTTCGTTTTCAGATACTTGGGGCTTGTGTGTTATGGTTTCACTGGTTTGTATTGTGTTGTTATAAAAAGACTTCCGCTGTTTTAAATGTTCTCTGTTATTTATTGTGCCATGTGTTAGTGCTTACCTGCCATGTTGTAATTTGTAAGTGATTTAAATTTATATTTTTGGGGGTTTACGTTTGAAAAGTCAAAATAGCCTTGTGGAGTTCGGATTGGTCCACGTGTCGGGCTTCTCCGGGCTTCACGGCGGTAAGGACCCGCTTTCCGGGTTTGGGTCCTTACAACCAATGTGTGAGATCAAGGCTGTACGGCGGGGTAATATCGTATCACTTTTGCATACCTGTTACTTGATTACTTGCGCATATAACTTGAATAAAAATTGGACTACTTTCTAGTTTATTTTAAGATTCCTCCTTTGCTTGTTATTTTCAACTATGCTGGAGGAATTCTTGCTGGTTATTTGGATCATTACGGGACTTGTGTGTTATGAATCCAATGATTTAATTTAAAGACTTCCGCTGATGTTTTTACTCACTTTGTATGATACCAGAATAATTGTCCAATATCATGGTCCAACTGTTATTAAACACGTAGAATGAACATGCTAAAAGTCGAAACTTAGTGAGTAAGTCTGGTGGGATTTAGATAGGTCCTAGGTGTCTTTGGGCTTGTTTGGGTTTCACGGCGGTAATGACCTTAATCGGAGCAAATATTAATAGGTAGGAATTGGGGTCATTACAAGTTAAGCCACATGATAGGTTGGACTGAGGTTGCTGAAAGATGTTCGAGAGTTGGGATGTACCAACTTTACAGGTACAAAGGGTCCAGCTGAGGCTCGTCAGTGGCTAGTGGAGCTTGACCGAGCAGCGATGGTTGTACGATTGTCCGAGGAGGACAAGGTTCCCATAGCCACCTATCTGCTCAAGGGAGAAGCTTTGACTTGGTGGATGTCTGTGAGTCTGAGGTTCCGAGGTCAGTTACCGTCATGGGCTGAGTTTCTTGAGTTGTTCCATGACAGGTTCTACACAGAGTTCCACCAGAACGCCAAGAGGGCAGAGTTTTAACGTATTGAGCAGGGTACTCGGACTGTTTTAGAGTTCGAGAAGGAGCTGAGAGAGTTGTCCTGTTTTGCACCTATTGAGGACTGTACAGAGGTTCAGTTAGCCCGTCGTTTCCAGGACGGTCTACGTCATGACATCCGGACGATCGTGGGTACGACCCCAGTGGACAACCTCAAGGCATTAGTTGTTGCTGCTGCAAATGCTGAGAAGATGGTTTTTGGTCAGAGTTCAGGTCAGAGGATGATGACTAGTCAGTCCCGCAGTGACCCCGCACCTAGCAGAGGCCCAGTCAGGCACGATGTGAGAATTGATCGTCGACCGACTCGTTCAGTTGGACCGTATCCTCCGAGGCCGTCTCATTTACGAGGCGATAGTTACACACCTGTCCAGTCACAGTCGATAGCTTCCAGTCAGAGCACAGGAAGAATTTTGCCATGGTGTGACAGAGGTCAGAGACGCCACATTTCACCGTGTCCACAGAACAGACAGTGTTATAACTGCTACGAGTTTGGTCATATGGCGAGGGACTGCCCGAAGTCGAGATCACAGTCTTTTAGTGCTTCGAGACCTAGTGGCAGTCGCATACCTTCTCAGAGTTCTATCAGGCCACCGTCTAGAGCACCAGGCAGACCTTCTGGTAGTCAGACACAGGGTCAGCAGTCCAGTCAGCCAGCACAGATGAGACAGACCCGCCTCTTTGCTTTGACTGATGCTGAGGCCTGTGCTAGCCCCGATGTGGTGACAGGTACTATTACTGTATTTTCTGTTATTGCTCGAGTTTTGTTAGATCCAGGAGCAAATAGATCTTTTGTCGGTCCTAGAATTTCAACTAGTGTAGATTGCCCGTTGTCCCCGTTGACTCCACCTATTGAGGTTATGACCCCATTAGGTGAGCTTTTGACATGCAGTCAGGTGTATATAGGTTGTGTTCTGAGGTTGAGTACAGTTGTGTTAGAGGCAGATTTGATTCGGCTTGACATCCAGGAGTTTGATGTTATATTTGGTATGGATTGCTTAGCCCGGTATCGTGCCCGAATGGAGTGTTTCACCAAGCGAGTTTGGTTTACTCTACCCGATAGTTCGGAGTACTGCTTCGAGGGAGATAGGCGTATTGTGCCTACTTGTATGATCTCGTGGCTTAGTGCAAAGAAGATGATCAGCAAGGGATGTACAACATTCCTAGCACATATCAGGGACACCTCAGCCGAGTCACTAGAGCTGAGTCAGGTTTCGATTGCTAGTGAATTTCCCGATGTATTCCCAGATGATGTAGTCGGGTTACCGCCGGAGAGAGAGGTGGAGTTCGGGATCGAGCTGATACCCGGAACAAACCCGATATCCATCCCGCCGTATAGGATGGGTCCAGCTGAAATGAAGGAGCTGAAGGCTCAATTGGAGGATCTGGTAGACCGTGGTTTCGTCCGACCCAGTGTTTCTCCATGGGGAGCGCCAGTATTGTTTGTGAAGAAGAAAGATGGTTCATTACGGTTGTGTATTGATTACCGGCAGTTGAACCGGGTTACTGTGAAGAACAGGTACCCTCTGCCCCGTATAGATGATCTGTTCGACCAGCTTCAGGGGGCGTCAGTGTTTTCAAAGATTGATTTGCGATCGGGTTATCATCAGTTGCGAGTCCGTGAGTCGGATGTTCCGAAGACAGCTTTCAGGTCTCGGTACGGACACTACGAGTTCCTGGTCATGCCCTTCGGGTTGACGAATGCACCAGCCGTCTTCATGGATCTGATGAACCGAGTATTCCGGGAGTATCTTGATCGGTTCGTAATTGTCTTCATTGATGACATCCTCATTTATTCAAAGTCAGAGGAGGAGCATTCTGAGCATTTGAGGATGGTATTGGAGATACTTAGAGCTCGGCAGTTATACGCCAAGTTCTCCAAGTGTGAGTTCTGGTTGCGAGAAGTCGGTTTCTTAGGACACGTAGTGTCGGCTAGTGGAGTGTTGGTGGATCCCAAGAAGATTGAGGTTGTTGTATCATGGGAACCTCCCCGTAATGTGCCTGAGATACGAAATTTTCTGGGTTTAGCCGGTTATTACAGACGGTTTGTGGAGAATTTCTCGAGGTTAGCAGGACCGTTGACCCGGTTGACACGCAAGGGCGAACCGTTTGTGTGGTCCGAGAAGTGCCAGAGTAGTTTTGAGGAGTTGAAGTCCAGATTGGTTTCCGCTCCTGTTCTTACTTTACCAGTCAGCGGTAAGGAGTATGTGGTGTATAGTGATGCATCGAAGCATGGTTTGGGGTGTGTGCTTATGCAAGATGGGAAGGTAGTCGCCTACGCCTCTCGACAGTTGAGGCCACACGAATGTAACTACCCGACCCATGATTTGGAGTTAGCAGCTGTGGTGTTTGCATTGAAGATTTGGCGCCACTATCTGTATGGTGAGACTTGCAGAGTCTTTACGGACCATAAGAGTCTCAAGTATCTCTTAACCCAAAAGGAACTTAACTTGAGACAAAGGAGATGGCTTGAGTTGATAAAGGATTACGATCTTGTAATCGATTATCATCCCGGGAAAGCCAATGTGGTTGCCGATGCTTTGAGTAGGAAGACTTCATCTTCCTTGGCTTACGTTCGGGCAGAATACATGCCAATGCTGATGTGTTTGAGGGCAAACCGAGTCCAGCTTGGCAGTGATAGCTCGGGGGCATTGTTAGCACAGATTGTTGCCAGACCCACTTTACTTGAGGAAATTCGAGTCAAGCAGTTAGAGGATCCAGTGTTGGTTCAGTTGAGACAGCAGCTGGATAGTGTTACTAGTGGTGATACAGTCAGTGAGTATAGGGTTCGAGATGATGGTATTCTGACTTTCCGAGGTAGAATTTGTGTTCCTCGAGATGAGAAGTTACGTCAGTTGATTTTGACCGAGGCGCACAGTTCTACGTTCTCGATTCATCCCGGCAGTACCAAGATGTATCGAGATTTGAGGGAACATTACTGGTGGTCGGGGATGAAGAGACACATTGCGGAGTTTGTTGCCTGTTGCCTTGTATGCCAACAAGTCAAGGCCGAGCACCAAAAACCCGCAGGTATGTTGCAGTCGCTTCCCATTCCAGAATGGAAGTGGGAGCATATCACGATGGACTTCGTCGTGGGTCTACCGAGGACTCAGCGGAGTTTTGATGCAGTATGGGTGATTGTGGACAGATTGACCAAGTCTGCCCATTTCCTCCCTGTACGAGTCTCCGATACCCCAGAGAAGTTGAATCACATGTTACGTAGGAATGATCCCTTAGATTTGGCTCTACCCTTTTTGATTGAATCTTTGAATTGTATGAATCCCTTTAGTTGCGTAGGAATGATCAGATATTGTTCGGGAGATTTGTATTCATGGTTTATGCAGATCTTATGATGTTGTGACTCTACTGAGATTCTTGTAATCTCATTCCATTGTTTTCACCATTTTTTTAAGGCTTAGGTACATTCACTGTTCGTGGTACCAATGTGAGACTCCGTGGCTGACGTGGCAAATTTTGCCACGTCACCACTAATATATATACCCTTATTTTGTTGCCCGCTCCCTGTTGCCAAATACCTTGCCGACATATTTGATTTATTTTTCCAGTTTTTCCTCTCATTTTCAATCACCTGTAGTATCGAATCCAACCGTCTGATCGTCAAATTGTTGGTACCATTGTGTTCCTCTCATCATCACGATCAACCTGCTGTTGGTTTCACCTTCATCGGACCATGGACACGCCCGGATCGGAGCCTGGAAGTTTCGAAATTCTCACCGGAAAATCGTCAATTCCGGCCAATCTAAAGTAAGTCTTGAAGTTTGGTTTTCGGATTCATAATCCTGATGGTTGTAGCTTCATGTTGATGTAAAAATTTTCGGTTTTGGATGAAGTTGGAGTTTTCCGGCCACCGCCGGCGACCGTTGACCGGCGACAATGTTCACATTGACCGGCGACCCGTGACCCGTTGACCCAACCCGTGACCCGTCGGCCCGACCCGGCGACCCGACACTGTCCACCAGTTGACTAACGGTGACCAACGTTCACTAACGTTGACCCTTTGACCGTTAAAGTTGACTTTGACCGTTGACCAAAAAGTGAAACTTTTCCCGTTAAGTAATTTCGACGTTCTGATCGCAATGGCGCGATCCGTTTTTCCATTTGATGTGTGGTTATTGAGTTATAGTGATTTAAAGGTTAATATTCGTATGATGAGTCTAACCTTCAGGTTGTGTGCTTAGGACGGGCGAGTGTTGAGGACAAAGGCAAGTGTATCGCTTCCTCTTCTTCAGCCCGTAAGGTAGGGTCTTTACCGTATGTGGTTCATCATTAGTATTTTCTTGTTGTAAAATCCGTTTTACCTTGGTTTTGATTGATTCGTTGTATAGTCCATCGGAGCCCATCCGATTGGTCCATTGTTCAAAATTTCATTGTTCTCTTCCGTAGGTAGCTATAAAGTATCATAATATGAGGTCTTTACCGTACTTGTCTCATATTAAGTATTCCTGATTTTTAAATCCGTACTTTGGTCATTGAATTGTTGTGTAATCCATCGGAGCCCATCCGATGGATCTATTGTCCAAATTACATTGACTTTTCCGTATGTACCCGTAATGTATCATAATGTATCTCCAAAATTTCATGTGTTCAATCAAAGTCCATTTGATTGATTTGTTGTGTAAATTGGGCTGATTCCGTATCATTGCCCGTAAAGTAATAAAAAGGTTGTAATCAAAGGTTTCTGTAACGATATATGATAATATATCGTATTATTGAGTATTAATTGTAAAGTATGGTATTTCAGTGTTATTGAAAGTTAAACCAGTTTGTGATTTGTAAAGTATGTAAGTTTTTATGTTACTCGTATTTGTGTTCCGTTTGGCCAAACGTGGTGAGTGCTCGGTCTCTGAGAGTAAGCAGAGAGACACTCATCTGTTGGGAGGCGTATGGTTGGAGTATGATTACTGTATGTTCCCTGCTTCGCAGGATGATCTGAAAGGGACTAGTTGATCCTTTCCGTATAAGTTTTATTAATCAATCTAGTCTCGGACAACACTGGTAGAAGGGGCTATGTATGTAATTGTTTTAAAAGTATATGTATAAAACCTACCAGTGGGCTTCCGGTTTCCCTTTAGCGGGGGTTACTCGGGAAGTGATTTACAGTCCGCCCATGTTTTTACTATTGACCCTGTTGAGTTCTTTGTTGAAAGCGAAAGTACATTTTCGAGGTCAGAAGTAAACGTTTTGTAAAGTAAACAGAAAGTACATGTTGGGTCCAGTAAGTAATATTTTGTAAAGTAAACAGTAAAGTTTAAGTTTTGAGAAATTACAAGTTCAGTAATGTTCTAATAAGTTCCTTGTTGTTTCCTCTCATCTGATAAGTTGTTGTATTGTACCTCTCCTTTGATAAGTTCTTTGTTGTCCCTCTTCTTTGAAAAGTCCGCTTTGTTGTCCCCTACTGAGATTCTCGAAAATCTCACCCCCTTCGTGTTTGTTTTTCCCTCCCAGGATTAGATCGTGAGCAGTAGCTATTTTCAGTGTGCACGTTGGGACTACTCGCTGGGACTATTGCATCTGCACATGTATGGTTTTATTGGCACACTGTTGAATATTTATTGTTTGGATTTTTGGTTTCGTTTTCAGATACTTGGGGCTTGTGTGTTATGGTTTCACTGGTTTGTATTGTGTTGTTATAAAAAGACTTCCGCTGTTTTAAATGTTCTCTGTTATTTATTGTGCCATGTGTTAGTGCTTACCTGCCATGTTGTAATTTGTAAGTGATTTAAATTTATATTTTTGGGGGTTTACGTTTGAAAAGTCAAAATAGCCTTGTGGAGTTCGGATTGGTCCACGTGTCGGGCTTCTCCGGGCTTCACGGCTGTAAGGGCCCGCTTTCCGGGTTTGGGTCCTTACAACCAATGTGTGAGATCAAGGCTGTACGGCGGGGCAATATCGTATCACTTTTTCATACCTGTTACTTGATTACTTGCGCATATAACTTGAATAAAAATTGGACTACTTTCTAGTTTATTTTAAGATTCCTCCTTTGCTTGTTATTTTCAACTATGCTGGAGGAATTCTTGCTGGTTATTTAGATCATTACGGGACTTGTGTGTTATGAATCCAATGATTTAATTTAAAGACTTCCGCTGATGTTTTTACTCACTTTGTATGATACCAGAATAATTGTCCAATATCATGGTCCAACTGTTATTAAACACGTAGAATGAACATGCTAAAAGTCGAAACTTAGTGAGTAAGTCTGGTGGGATTTAGATAGGTCCTAGGTGTCTTTGGGCTTGTTTGGGTTTCACGGCGGTAATGACCTTAATCGGAGCAAATATTAATAGGTAGGAATTGGGGTCATTACAAGTTAAGCCACATGATGGGTTGGACTGAGGTTCGGGTGTAGGTCTGGCAACACCAGATACTGCCACATGGCAGATTCTTATTGATCCGAATTAAATAAATGTCGAAAAATGATTAAAATAGGCAGAAATAATGGAAAAATAGAAAAAAAAATAGAAAATTTAATCTGTTGGGTCCCAGGTTGATTGTTGGGTATAAATGCATCGAGGAGTTAGGTGCGTAATTTATTTGATATTATGAATCGAGTATAAATTATTGAGGATTTGAGATCATTGTACATAGGTGGACTCCTACGATGTCAGCACCTCGAGGATTCGGTCCAGATCGCTGTTGAAGGATATGTGGGCATCTCGAACTTTGGGAAAACCTAAGTGGACAGAATTTCCTTTCTGGCATGATTGTTAATTTGTGATTAATAAGAAATTATTAATTGAAATCATGCATGCGTATGTGTGAGAAATGACATGTTGAGTATGATAATTAATGTAATACGTATCAAGCATCATAAACATGTTGTGAATCATATGAATGTGTCTGTTTGCTATACTTGGATTATTGAAATGTATAAAATGCACTGGGTGCATTCAGGAATCGACATCGGCATGGAGAAATGCACCAAGTCTGCATAGGGTAACCTATGCAGCCCTTGAGAGCTCTCTAGGTCTAGTAGCGTGGCGTGAAGACATCAATCACGAGGTAATAATAATGGAATTGGTTTTATTTACTTTATTATTAATTGATTTAATTAAGATCCTGTAATGTGGGGATCGATTAGGTAGAGCTACCATCACCTAACATTCCGACATCGTCAATGGATCGGGCTAGGCAATAATTTGACATGGACTTGTCTATTGTATGAAATAATAAGATAAACAGAAACATAACGAGAATAGAGTACCACTGACGAACTTCAGTCCTATCCCTGGCCCGGATAGAATAGAAGATATTGGCAAGCCCAAATCACGATCATGCATGTGTTGAAGAGTCGTATGCTTGTTGTATATTATATGACTATGAATGCGTGTGTTAAAGTATAAATTGATTAGTTCATTATATGTCAGCATGTTTTCTTGATGTATGATATGATTGCGTGTGAAATACTTTATATATTTTCCCCCTTTGCTTACCTGAAAAGATTCTGCCAGATTATTTGTGCGTTATGTAGGAATAACACTTCGGAGCTCACTCCCAGGCATCTCAAGATTTAAATAACAAAGGAATCATACTTAAGGTAATTTTATGAGTATCGTATTTATAGTGTTTTTCCCCAGAATGTTTGAGTATGTTAGAGCCAGTATAATAAATTGATTCCTGGATATTATTTTCTAAATTACCTTTATACAATGTAATCCTAGAAAACACCGTGCAACTTTATTAAGTTCCACCACTTAGTAATACAATTATTTCTTATCTTACTATCTCTGCTTTTATTTCATATCATTAGCCTTGTAGGTTTACTATATGCATTGTCGTGTGTTATGGTAGTGTATCGAGAGAGCTTACGGCAATTGTATACTTCTTTGGCCTATTTCATATCTTATCTTACTTTCTTTTGCTTTGAATCTCCTCTTTATAATTCGATGAAAGATTCTACTATTACATAAGTAGAAAATAGATCTTGCATGCTTCGTCTCTCTAACTTGATTTGTGTCCATTGTTGGAGTTTGTTGGTGAAAGCAAAGAGCTTTTATTTTAGGAAAGTTGGAGATTTTGAGCAAAAGTTCTTGAAATTCCTTTATGTACCTTTTAATGGAGTTGATATGATTAAGTTATCATAGTTTTTATCTCGCCTCATATCAAGCATTGTGAGAGTAGAAATGATTCATCACCACTTTCTTGAATGCACCCTATAAAACGAACTCTACTGTCTTGTTTTCATTCTTTGAACACAATCATAATCACTGAAGTATCATGTCACTTTACTTGTCACGCCTCGTATCCCTTGGTGTCGTAACATGTGATATCAATCAATGGCTTTCAAGCCTATGAGATTCAATTGACAAGTTACTGGTGGATTTTATAATTGGGATGCGAAATTTACTATAATCGAGATCACTGTCATGAAATCAAAGAAGTTCATCAATGATCTGTATTTCATAGAATAGGTTTAAAACACACTGACGTTGCTGGGTGAGCGGTGGTGGTGACTCCACAAGCTTGATCCCAATCTCACACTGGCTAGTCCTTTTATTCTCACACTCCGGCTAGTGCTACTAGTATGCATATCGTATTAGATAATAGTTCACTCTCTCGTCAACATGTACACGAAATTTCATCACCATATTCGAGAGAGCCGAAACTCTCCGAAGCTTGCGTATAGCAAGGTCCTTAAGACCGTATCCACCATGGGGTTATTCACACGATATTTAGTAGTTTACGAAAGTATTGGGTTCACACAAATCAAGCTAACGAACAACGGTTTCAAGAAAATACCATGACAAAGATAGTTTCCGTCAATAACAAGCGTTTTTATGCATATTACATATTTTCTCAAACAATGCATTTCAACAAGTAAATAATTGACAGAAATGCTAAGGTTAGTCCACTCACCTTATTCCGGTGGTACTTGGCTAGGTCCCGCTCAAGGGTCCAGTGCACGTGTTTCAAATTATATGAAACACCTATACAAATTTTATTCGATAATTTCATTTAATACTTCAATTCCTAAGGTAATAAATCAAAAATTGAAATCATATGATCCATTTCTTAGCTCTACGAGTCTCGATATACCTATACAAACCTTTCTATGATTTTTTCCCATATTTTCTAAATTTGTATAAACTTCTCCTAATTTTTATATCCCTCAAACCAATTCCAAATTAATCAAACTATACATCATTGGATTTCTCATATTTTTCCTATTTTTCCATAAATTTCTGTAATTTTTCTCACTTTGTACCTATTTTCCCAGAATTTTTCTTTATTTTCGGTATTTCTGGAAAATTGGTTAAAATAAGAAAAGTCAACTAACACATGTCATCACCAAAGACTACCACGTGACATAGTCCTATTGGTCTTTTGATTCTAATTTGACCCGACCATGACCCGTTTCGGTCCCGTTTAACCCGGTTTGACTCGACCCAATCCAGTTGAACCCTGTTTGACTCGGTTTGGTTTGACCCAAGCTGGGTCGGACCTACCCTATATCGATGATATATTAAAGGGTTCCTATCCCAAGCTATATGTTGTCTGGTACCTTGGCCAGATGACTTGTCACAAGTCGCTTGTTGGTTCATCTTCAACTTTTGGACTTCGTCTAGAGATTGAAACCCTAATCTGCGATTCGCCGCTCCAGCCGGTGAATCGTCCCTAAAACCAACCAGAAATATTTGCCAGTTCACCTGCATCAAAACCCAACTAACAACATGAAATTTAACTAACTAAATCACGAGATCTAAGCTAAGAAAATATCTGGCTTACCCAATACAAAAACTCGTTGGAGAGTCCCTGAATATCGCTTGATTCCGTTTGATCAATGCGCCAATCGATTCCAAATGAGAAATCACTTTTGAATTGCTCGATTGCTCGAGAAAAGGAAGCCCACAACAGAAATGCCTAATTAGGGTATTTCCACCGAGAAAAATTCCCGGAGTTGGTGTGCTGCCGAATACGGCCAAACCGGCACCCACCCTCGTGAAAAGGCATCATTTTCACCATTTGTGAAACGACATCGTTCTATGCTACCCGACACTCTCCCTTAGGCTAATCAAAACGATAGGGTGTGCTGTCGTTTTGACCATCTCGATCAAAACAACAAACCAACCCTGTCATTTTGATTTAACTAATAAAATATTAATTTCTTTAAATTTAAAATATCCTAATTTCTTGTTAATACCTTCATACTAATTAAATTTATCTTTCATTATTATATACAACCCAATATTACGCTACCTATTTTACTTAATTTTTTTTCCAAGAATTTTCTAGATGTTCGAACGATAACTTTTCTTTTTGAGCATCCTCTTGTACATTGATTTGATCCAAGTATTGCTCTATATTGAAGAAGTTTACCTAGTCTTTGGTACTTTTGGATCTTCTTGGTGGTCATTCGGGTCGACATAGTCTCTTGGATAACCACAAGCTTGCTTAAGGGATAATCTCCACATATCTCTTTGCAATAACAATGCTCGTGATTGATCGTATGCCTCTGCCCACACTATATATTTATTATTGGATAAACTCTAATATTATTATATTATTCTCTTATTTATTAATATTTGCTGGCCAGTAACCTAACCTTGTAGACTGATTCGTTATGTGAACTAAGTTATGGGGGCAGGGCATATAATAGCCACCCTCCCCGGAAAGCAACGCTCACAATGGCATAGAGCATTTTCGGAAACAAACAACTCCACTTTCCCGCCGTTTGACCACAATAACTTCCACGGGAGCTTTCTTCCGCTGCCCAATCAGCTTCTGACCTCTTAGTCTAACCCGTTCGTGACGTTCACCTTGCCCCCACCCAAACGCCACCAGTCAAAAGCCACCTCTCTCACACTAAAGACCAAACCCTATCACACTCTCATACTCTCACACTCTCACACTCTCCTTCTCTCCTTCTCTCCTTCTCTCCTTCTCTCCTTCTCTAATGGAACTCCGTTCTCGTAAGAGGCGGCTCGTCGATTCTTCCCAAAGTCGTCAGTTTGTCTTTTCTGTTTTCTTTTGGTTTCTCGTTTGTACTGAAAATATGCACTTGCGCTTGCAATTTTTCGAGATTGTTACCTTTTCTTTGATTTTCGCCTTTCCATTGTGTTAGGGGTCGAAATGTTGTTGAGTTGTTTTCCATGTGTTATTGCAGGGGGCACCAATGAGCCTGAGGAAATCGATTCTTCTTCTAGTGAAGAAAATGACACCAACACCGCGCGTACTGAGCTAAATGCTGATGAATTTGAGGAGCGCCTTCACTGTTTTAGTTTATCCTCTGGTAGTGATAGTGATTATAATGTCGATGATCATCACGTTCATAACCACAACGATGAAGGTGGTTTTAGGGTTTTGCAAGAAAATAAAGAATATTTTGAGTTGCTCTTATTTAATCGATGGTGTTTGATTGGACATGGATATCAGTTTTGTTAATGACTTTATGAAATGTTATTCTAGGTTTGGAATTATATGATGACCCACCAACCCCGCCACCCAGAGCTGTTCCAGTTCCTGCGGTTGGGTCGAGACAGAAAAGAAACTATAAGTCGAAGAAGAAGAAAAAGAGGGGTGGGAAAAGTTCTCGATCATTATTGATGTGGGAAGTTTGGGAAGCTGAGAATGAGAAGTGGATTGATGAGAATTTATCGACAGATGTTGATTTTGATCATCAGCAAGGATTTGGGACAGGAACTGTTCAGGCACCGGCAGAATTGGTTATGCCTTTGTTGAGGTACCAAAAGGAATGGTTGGCCTGGGCTTTAAAACAAGAAGATTCTGTCACCAGAGGCGGAATTCTTGCAGATGAGATGGGCATGGGGAAGACCATACAAGCAATTGCTCTAGTTCTTGCCAAACGAGAAATTCAACGTGATTCTTATGATGTCTCTGGATCCTTGCCCCCATCGAGTTCATCCATGGATATGGCTGAAAGTAGAGCCACCCTGGTAGTCTGTCCTGTGGTAGCTGTGACACAGTGGGTAAGCGAGGTTGATCGCTTCACTGGCAAAGGAAGCACCAAGGTACTGGTTTACCATGGGGCTAACAGAGAGAAGAGTAAGAAACATTTCTTTGACTATGATTTTGTCGTAACAACTTACTCCATTGTGGAGTCTGAATTCCGGAAAAACATGATGCCACCAAAGAAGAAATGTGAATATTGTGGAAAGGCCTTCTATGAAAATAAGCTGTCTATTCACTTAAGATACTTCTGTGGGCCTAATGCTGTGAGAACTGAAAAACAGTCTAAGCAAGATCGGAAAAAGGTGAAAGACGCAGCATCAACTTCTAAGAAGAAAAAGAAATCTGGCGAAGAAAGTTATGCTGAGGATTCAGAGAATGAACAAAACTTACAGAAAGGACTATCACTCTTGCATTCTGTGAAATGGAATCGAATCATTTTGGATGAGGTGAGTTGGGTGAAGTTCCTGGTATTACTCTTTGATTCGTTTGAACACGTTACATTTTGATGCATTTCAAAACCAAGATAAAAATGGTGGGATGCTTTAATATTACATCTAAGAATCTTGTTCACTTTGTCCCATCTTCTTGTCCAGTTTTCTATCTGTATGCCAGTTGACTTGGTTCATTTTTTTATCTGCATGCCAGTAACTTTAACGCTTTATCTGATAAGTTTCAGGGAACAGACTTGTAACATGAAGCTTGTCTATTTGGAGTTTAGTTTTGAAACTTGCTTGGGCTTTGATGCAATATTCTGTGTTTTTCCAACTAGTAGAGCCTTGTTGTGAGTATGTCTTCTGTAGTTATGAAACAACGTGCAACATGGGTTATTGGGTTGGCATTCTATGGGTACCTTTTTGTTCCTTTCTCTTCATCTTGTGTTCTTTTTTCCTCACCTGTGTATATTTATCATTAGGCATTCATATATATTATAATTTTTGGCAGGACATATTTAGTTTCCTTGCCCTCTAACTTAAGATGGAAGTTGAATTTCTTTTATGTAATAACTAAATCAAATGTTACTTTGGCTAAAATAGATATTGGTGTGGGATCATAGTTAGGGCTACTTTATGGGTTAATCCTGCATACAAGTGATTTTTTTTGAGAATTAATTGTCGAGATATAGCAAATGCCTTCCAAAACCTGTTTGTGTTAATGTAACGTTAACTTAATTAGACTTTAAAATATTTTTCCCCTAGTATTCTTATATAATCCTTATGTTTTATGTAACCTTTATTTTATCAGATTAAACTTTCTTGGTGTAAGAAATTAAGATAGGAAACGTGCCCTACAGGACTAAACCTAGGATGATGATAATTAGCCTCCAAATAAAAATTTATCCGGACTTCCATCTGTCTATAGATTTACCATGTGGCTTTTTTCTTTTCAGTGCTCATCTCTGTTTGTTATGTCAAATAATATGTACAAATTGCATTTTCTTCATTCAGTCTTTCTTCTTTCTGAGCTGTCTTGTTTTCCCTTTTCATCATTCAGGCTCATTTCATAAAGGAAAGACGTTGTAATACTGCAAAAGCTGTTTTTGCTTTAAACTCCTCTTACAAATGGGCTTTGAGTGGAACTCCCCTTCAAAATCGTGTTGGAGAGCTTTACTCTTTGGTAAGTTCAGTGTAATATGGGGAAAAAGTTGTTGGTGCCTTTATATAAACGAAATAAACTAATTATGAAAACTTTCGCTGGCTAAGATTTTGAATTTTCTTTCCCGCAGGTTCGATTCCTTCAGATTAGCCCATACTCATATTACTTCTGTAAGGATTGTGATTGTAAAATTCTTGACTATAGGTATGCGTTTGGATATGAGGTTGTCTTACTACCTAATTTTCACTTAGTGAGATTCTTCAATGATGATATCAAAAATTTTGTTTTTCATTGTCCTTTACATTAGTTGTTCCAGTTTGCAATCTTGAATTTCAGCTAAAAGCATTGTCAGTTTCCCTGGATATGCAGTGGAATGAATCATCTTTTATGTAAATCTATGTTATGCAACATTTATATTGATGTTAACATGCTTGGATGCCACTTATGAACCTGATATCACCTTGTCATCAATGCCTGTTAACATTGGGATTTTTACTTTTTTCAATTCTCGCAAGGTCACTGAATCCTTTTTCCTGGATGTCATGCTCTTCCCTTCGTCCACCGAGTCCCAAGAGTAACTTGGATAAATTTCCAAATCTATGCATATTCAATTTGATAGAGTTCCAAATATTTGCAGATTTAATCGAGATCTTGCAATAAGAATGAGAAAATTTTCCCTGATTAACCCCTTGCCCCTCATTCTCCATGAATCAGAAAGATTTTTTTTCAAGTCTTTATTTGTTCATTCAGAATCCAGGTTTTATTACCGTTTTTCCAGTTTTTTTTTTAAAAAATATTTTTACCTCACGTTGCTCTCTACTTTGGCTTTAAATGACATGCCATTTGTATTTCAACAAATATTTTGCGTCTGGAGACAACACTCAACAATTCTATTCTTTCCTTATCCCTTTCTGGTTCCTTTATTTTTTGTTCTCTCTATTCTCACCTTCTATCCTCAACAAACTTGTTCTCTGCTCTGCTTTGTGCAGTGTATAACAAATAACTGTTTCTCAGACCTAGTAGTTCTGATACGTGTTGCAAGTATCATATTATGGACTTCTTCAGTAATAAGTTTGTATTATTTCATTGTTGCTTCCATTGCTCCATTCAGTATTGCTTACCAGGTTCGCGTTTTGGTCACCAGTAAAATGCCTCATTTATTTTTATTTTACATTGTTTATCGCTATGTTATTTTGTAGGTCATCAACAGAATGTTCAAGTTGCCCTCATAGTTCAGTAAGGCATTTTTGTTGGTGGAATAAAGTGAGTTCTGCTGATTGACTGTCCTATTCCTGCTAATTTCTCTTGGGGCTTATGTCTGTCCTCACTAATCATTGTTTTACTTAAATTTTTGGCTGTTTTCTTGTTAGAATATCTCCAACCCAATTCAAAAATATGGAAATTCTGATGTTGGAAGAAGAGCAATGATATTGCTCAGACACAAAGTTTTGCAAAATATAGTGCTTAGACGTACAAAAAAGGGCAGAGCATCCGATCTTGCACTTCCTCCTAGAATTGTAAGTTTTCCATTATGTTTCTAACATTTCAACTCTGACAGATGGTTTTAGACTTGAGGATGTTGATTCATATTCTCGATTCACCCTTTCTTCCAGATTTCATTGAGGCGAGATAACCTCGACATTAAAGAAGAAGATTATTATGAAGCATTGTACAATGAAAGTCAGGCACAATTTGATACGTATATCACCTTCTATTTTTCTTTCAATTCATCTTTTCCTTTCATCAACGCTTCTATCTCTGTTTATGATCAATCCAAACTGCTATGAGTTGTTTTTCTGTTTGAAATCATTAATTAGTTACGCAATTTGAAAATTATTGCTCCAGTTAATGTTTACCCCTAAATTTACTCTGTTGCTTATGGAAATAGCTATAAACCTATTATAACAGACATTGGTTAGTCTTACAAGGAGAGTTTACTTTTTGCTTGCTAACTTGGCAGATATGTACAAGCTGGAAATGTGATGAATAACTATGCACACATATTTGACCTCCTTATCCGTCTTCGGCAGGTGAAAAAATTTAATATCTTATTTTTTATGGACTGGATATTATTAATGCCCTTGAATTGATTATGAGCTGGTAGTATGTATCTAGTTGATAATTAAATAATTATGTTAGGATGAACAATTAGAAATCAGTTAATACCCCTATTTTGTTTATCTGAGAGATCAAACAGATCATGACAAGAGTACTGTAAAGATGAGAATTTTACAGGTAGAAGGCTATTAAGAGTTGGTTTTACAACTTTAATGTGAAATGTTGCTGCATTTTCTTTTCCTGGCTTGAATTTCAATTCTCCCTCTCAGGTTTTGAAGACCAAGTCTTAACTATTACTTGCACAACATTTCTAGACCTTTGGGATTGCTTGATCTATGTGTTCCCACTTTTCTGCGATTTAGAGAAGTTTGGAAATTACATTTAGCGGAGGAATTTCAAAGCTTGATTTTACATTTTGTAAACTTTAATCCATGACAGCTGATGGTTCTTGTTTAATGTTGGGGAAAAAAGCAGGCAGTTGATCATCCTTACCTTGTGGTGTATTCCAGAAGTGCAGCTGTACAAAGTGGAAACTTGGCTGATGCTGATAATGTTGAACAAGTTTGTGGCATATGTCACGAGCCTGGTGAAAATCCTGTTGTGAGTGTTTTTATGTTGATCATTTTCTCCTTATCTGGATATTTTATTATTTTCATTTTCTCTCTATTTCCTTTACTCTATTCGGTTTCCCACAAGTCTTAAAGTGAGGGAATCTATGCGTAAGTAACTTGCATGAATTAATCTTGCTTTTTGTTCTGCAATCTTATTTTTTGTGGTGATAATCAGTCTTTACAATACGACGCTTCAAAATAAGTCACTTGCATGCATATCCACTTATGTTAGGAACCAAATGTATTTCACTTGTATGTAAGAGAACAAAATAAACGTAAATGCATATTGTATTGCATGAAAGGTGCGTACATAAGAACTCTATTTGTTAGCAATAATACAGAAGTTTCTACAGGTATACACGAAGGCCCCTATTGGTGTATAGGAGCAAATAAGAATTAGGAAATATTGTTGGGAGTCTAACTGGCCTTTTGTTAGGTGGTAGTTACATGTGTTTCTGTTGATATTAATTATACTGGCCATATGGGGAAAAGGCATTCATTCACTTTCTTTTTCTTAGTAGTAAAGTACTCTTGTCGGCTTAGGCTTGGGCAAGTAGAGAACTATCTGTTCATCTATTGTCAAGTTTTCTGCATCAATACATTGATTTTTTCCAGAGTTCCCTAGTTCCTATTGTTTATCGATTATGTTTTTAATATTTTCTATTTTAATCATATAATTTATTATATTTATATAATTTTTTGTGCAAATAGAAAAGAATTATGGAATGTTACTACTAAATTTATTTGGTGATATAAAATAATGAAATTAGACCTAATTGAATTCGTAAGTATAATGTATATCAATTTTTTATTCTTTTGATATAATATACTATTATTTTAAAAAATAATTATTATTTGTTAACAGACTCATGCCCAATATAATATTTCAAATTTTGACCCAAACCCTAATAAATCGGGTATGAATGTATAGTGATGTGAGTTCTTAATGACCTGTTTGGTGAGGGTTCAACACTTATTGACGACCTCTTCCATATCTTTAGTTATAGGAGCAAGATGAGGCTGACTCTACTGGTGAGGGTTTATTGTCTTCTCGAGCTATGATGCATGGATATAGAATAAATGAGGTAGTTTTGTTGCAACTCTAATTTGTAAGTCATTTTTATCTCCTTTTTCACCATGGGAAAAGGACCAAAATATCTAGTTGGCAACTTTTTTATTAGCGTTCTTAGCAATAGGTTTCTATTTGTAGGGACGAAGCTTTAAGTACACCATGTACCCCTAAGAAAATTCCACTTCCCTTCTTTGATTATCGGCCTGGCATATCATTCTTCCCTATGCCAACTGCTATTGATCCCTTAACTGTTTTATGACCATATAATGCTGCCACAACTGTTCATCCAAGTTAGAGTTAGTGAGTTCGTTACTCATATTTAATGAGTGGCAGGTTTCCTTCCATAACCTAATTTGAAGGGAGAGATGTGGAGTGCTATATAATAGGTGGTATTGTAAAAATACACTCAAGTAGCCACCTATTCCGATCTTTCGGCCAATGAATGATGAAACATCTCAAGTAGGCTTCTAAATAGCGATTTATAATCTTGCTTTGGTCATCACTTTGAGGGTGATAGGTTGTACTCCTATGCAACTTTGTTCGCTATAAACTGAGTACTTCATCTCAAAGATTACTCATGCATGAATAAATTTCTCCAATCAGTATTGGTAACATTAGAGGTAGACAACCATTTTAGATCCAATATGCAGTCCACATTGCCCATTGCTAATGGGTAAAAAATCTTGCATGATTTCTAGAATTTTCGGCCAAACTTCTAAAGACAGACATATATATCCCTTGAGCCAACTTTTTTTTCGGGTATGGGCTTATAGTCTGTATTTTGGTCCAACTACTCACCAGGCCTAAATATGAGTCCTTAACGATCCAACTCCGGTGTGGTGGCCTAAAATTACACTCATCCAAGGTTTTGTTAAGGCTACTCAATTTTCTTGGCCTTCTCCATCTCGTCTTGCAATGTTCCTTGCGAATGAATCAGTAGTTTAACACAAACTTAGTCTAACAAATCCATTGATGAAGATTGCAATGAGAATATTTTCTGAAAGACCTTCCATGGATGAGGACAATACATCAAACTCTTCCCTATACTGGGCTACTGTCTTCGCTTATTGACAGAAAAAAATGGTGACAGAGATACTGATAGAGTTAGGACTGGGAATGAGGGATAGTAAGGATAAAAGAAGAAAAAAGAAGAGATGTATTATTAATCCGAAAGAGTGAATACAAGCAGTCAATAACTGACCCCTTACCCAAGCTTACAGCCGAAGGAATAAACACCCCAAAAAGATACCCCAATTCCCCCAACCTATCCTCTATATATTTTCCCAGGCTTCCCTTCTATATCTAGGAATAATGCTGACTCGTAACTAACTATTTTGTCCTCTCTTCTTGCGGCTATATACTAAGAAAGATTTTACTATATCTCTCTGTGCCTGCGGCTCTGAAATACCATCAATCGGCTCCTTTGATCCTGGAGTGCTATCAATTCCCTTCCTGCTGAAACCAACCTTGTCCACAAGGTTGGAGAAAGGAAATTGCCCCCTGAAATCTGCACAAGACACCCAACTCGCATCCTCCATGTTCATGTTCTACCATTTCACTAACACTTGATGGCACGGAATATTCTCCTCCCCCATAAACTTCGAATCAATGATTTTCTCAGGAATAAACAACAATGTTGGAATAGCAAATTCATCCGGAAGTTTAGTGGAAACTGGATGTGTACCTATTGTCTTCTTAAGGAGTGAAATATGAAACACCGGGTGAATACGAGAGGTAGTTGGTAGCTGTAAACGATACACCAATGGACTCAACTTCTGAATAATCACATATAGGCCATAAAACTTTGTGCCAACTTAGTATAGACTTGCTGTCGTACAGATTCTTGGTGGTGAGGCTGCAGCTTGAGGAACACGCTATCGCCTACTTATTCGCTGTACGTGTCATCTTTTGCTGAGCATGAAGCAAATGATCCTTCAGTTGATAGAGAATTTTATTCCTATCTTTGTGCTCTACTGCTACTTTAAATTCCCCTGGTAGGAATTATTGTAATGTTGGAGGTTGCTTGCCATAAACAATCTTGAAAAGAGCAGCTTTAGAGGCCCCTTAAAAATTGGTATTATACCAAAATTCAGCCTAGTGTAGCCACTTTACCCAACTCTTCGGCTGTTCGGAAGAAAAATAACAAAGATATGTCTCTAAACAGCGATTTAGTTCTTCCGTTTGACCATCAGTTTCCGGATGGTATGCTGTACTTATTTTCAATTTTGTATCTCATGAACGAAACAATTCTTGCCAGAAACAGCTTATAAAAATTGGATCCCTGTACTAACAATTGAGCTAGGTACCCCATGAAGGCGGATGATCTCTCGTGAAAACAAGTCAGCTACCAAAATAGCTGTATAGGGATGCTTTAAACCCAGGAAGTGAGCATACTGGCTAAATATGTCAATAACTATCAAAATGCAGTCTATCCCGTTGAATCATGGCAATCCTGTTATGAAATCCATAGCAGTATCAGCTCAGACCTGGAATGGAATAGACAGAGGTTGAAGCAAGCCTGTTGGTGATAACGTATTTGTCTTATTCTTCTGGCAGACTACAATTTGCGACAAATTTCTGGACTGACTGTAACATCTTTGGCCAGAAAACACTTTTGGCTAATCGCTTGTAGGTCTTGTATGCTCTGGAGAGTCCCCCTGTCGGAGTGGAATGATACTATTCGATTAGCTTCTGAACCCATTTAGAGGGCGATGGAATGAAAATTCGTCCTTTGAAGAGAGTTTGAAGTGCGGATGACCTGTAGGGTCTTCCTTCAGCTTTGCCTGCAAAATTTGGTAATCTGGGTCTTTCAAGGTGTCCTGTTGCAGCTCGTCCCAATGTAATCAGTAGGGAATAGAAATAGTCTCTAACTACATCTCCTCAAATTGTCTAGATAGAGAATCAGCAGCCTGATTGAGTTTACCAGGTTTGTACTCAATGGAAAATTCATAACCAAGTAGTTTAGAATCAGCAGCCTGCTGTGTCGGGGTAGTAATCTGCTGTTGCCGTAAGTGCTTAAGGCTATGATGATCAGTGCGAATAATGAATGCCTTGCCCACTAAATAAGGACACCAATATCAAACAGCCAAGACAAGTGCCATAAGCTCTTTCTCATAGGTTGGTTTAGAAACATTTCTAGGCGTCAAGACTTTATTGAAATAAGCAATTGGCTTGTCTTTCTACTTTAACACCGCTCCAATTCCAACCCTTGATGCATCGCATTCAACCACAAAAGGTTCTGAGAAATCGAACATCATTAAAACCAGAGCGGCTATGATCGCCTTGCGTAGCGAATCAAACACTGTTTGAGCTTCATTTGTCCAAATAAACTTGGAACCGTAATCCTTTTCGAGTAGATTAGTGAGAGGCTGAGCAATAAGTCCATAATCCTTGATAAACTTGTGATAATAACCCGTTAAACTAAGGAATCCTCGAACTGATTTCAGGGAACGAGGGGTTGGCCACTGTAGCACACTAGCAACCTTTGATGGGTCCATAGAAACACTGGCTGCAGATACTATATGACCCAAGTACTCAATAGAACTGCCAAAATTGCATTTCTTTTTGTTGGCATAAAATTTTTGCTCCAAAAGCAATTTCAGTACTTGCTGCACATGGATAATATGGTCAGACCATAGTTTACTGTAAATCAAAATATCATCAAAGAATACCAACACGGAGCGTTGAAGTAAAGCCCTGAACAGATCATTCATTGTTGCCTGGAACGTTGCTGGGGCATTTGACAACCCGAACGACATAACCCGAAATTCATAATGATTGAAGTGTGTGCGAAAAGCTGTCTTTGGAATGTCTTCCTCCCTCACTCGGATTTGGTGATAACCAAAGTTCAAGTCTATCTTGGAGTAGTATGTAGTGCCTTGCAATTGTTTAAGTAGTTCTTGAATAATCGGAATAGGGTATTTATCAGGTATGGTAACTTTGTTTAGTGCCTGATAATCGACGTAGAACCGCCAGCCATTGTCTTTCTTGCGCACGAATAATACTGGGCTTGAAAATGGGTTGGTACTCGACTGGATCACTCCAGTAGCCAGCATATCCGCAACTTGCCGTTCAATTTTATCTTTCTGTGTGTGTCCATATTGATATACACGAACATTGAATGCGTCAACTCCGGGTTGTATTGGTATCTGGTGATCCACTATTCTTGCTGGTGGCAGTGCAATAGGTTTGTCAAAAATTGGTGTGAAGCTGTCTAATAACGAAGAAAGCTCATGCTCCTGCTGGACCGATAAAGTCCCATCAGTAACCTGGTCATCTACAAGTTGCCAGAGAAGTCCAAACTGAATCTCTGTAGAATGGCAGATGGACTTAAGGGATGATGGATCACTCGTCAATGACAGATCCCCACTCAATTTTACTGCACGGCCATTCCACATAAACTCCATGGTCATAGTACTCCATTTGGCAATAACATTGCCAAGAGATTGCAGCCATGAAATGCCTAGAATTACGTTAACTCCCCCTAATGGAAATAGATAACAATCCATGACGAAAGTTAACGCATCAATAGTAATTGGTATTTGTGGGCAGAATTCAGTTATTTTCTTACAAAATCCATCCCCCAAGCGAACTCTGATGGGCGCTGTAGTAAGAATGGGTAAGCCAAGGCAAGAAGCCAAGCCCACGGACAAAAACAATGGGTTGCTTCGCTATCCACCATAATGACCATCGAGAGCATACTAATAGTCCCTCGAATCCTCATGGTCTGAAAATTCGTCCGATCATACATGGCAAAATAGGGAAGTTCCTGCTGGAGAAGATGCTCTTCGGTCATAGGAGACAAGGATGAGGTTTTTGGAGCTGAGGGTAAATGCTTGCATAAAGGATCATCATCTTCAAAATCCAGAACGATTGTCTGAAGAGACTTGTTTGCACACTGGTGAAGAGGATGATAAGTCTGCTGGCAACGAAAACATAGTCCTTTGGCTCGCATGTCCTGATATTCCTTTT
Source organism: Passiflora organensis (assembly GCA_019739055.1). Taxonomy (NCBI): domain Eukaryota; kingdom Viridiplantae; phylum Streptophyta; class Magnoliopsida; order Malpighiales; family Passifloraceae; genus Passiflora; species Passiflora organensis. The sequence continues at coordinate 1,993,952 of JAEPBF010000022.1, forward strand.
GGGAATATATTAGAACACCTTGTGTGTTGGTGGACTGAGCTGTGGACTTGCAGCAAATAAGCCCATTGAATTGTTGGATTGGTTTGCTTTAGAGGCATAGGACATGGCCGAAGTAATCTTTTGTGCTATTGGGTTATGGCCTGAGCCGTGTGATGCAACTACAGATCCTTTGTTGCCCTTAGTACCCATAACAGAACCTGCTCTATCTCCTAGACCATATGATTGTCGTGATTTATCATTGACTGAGTAACCTGACCCATGCAGCACCTCTACTTCAAATTCTACTTTGCGTGCCAGTTTGATAGTTCTGTATAAATCGGTGGTATCCGTCAACCGTATTCTGGAGCGAATATCTTCACAATGTTTGTTTAAAAATTGCCCAATAAAGGCTTGTTCTGGCCAATCACGTACTTGGCCTAGCCACAAACTCCTTCACATAGTCTTCCACCGATTCGGACTGTCGCATTGCTGTTATCAACTCATATGGATTGGAAGCTAAAGCTCCAGCAAAGCGGTGTAGTAACTCATGTTTCACCTCATCCGAAGATAGTGATGGCTTCCTATCACGCAACCAAGTCAGCCAATGAAGGGCATTACCCTCCATGGAAACAAGTGCGAGTGTAACCTTTTGATCGTCAGATGTTTGCTGGACCTGAAAATACTGTTCAGCATGGCGAATCCACTCAATGGGTCCAGGCCAATGAATGTCGGTAACTCGATGTGTTTGGTGGACAACTGCAGGTCCTCAAGTGTATCTGTGCAGAGGACTGGTTTGGCTACCGAAATGGAGGATGGAGAAGCACCCTCCATTGCTGGTCCCGGATTGACAACGGCAATGTCCGGACTAGCTAGTGGGTTTGTTGAAGAACCCTCGGCACAGGCCTTGTCTTTAACAATAGTGTGCAGCAAGGATTTGATTTCTTATAGTTGTTGTCGAGCGTCAGATATCTCTTCAATCATAGATGTCATCCGTTGCTCGAGAAAACCCAAGTTCCTCTCTATTGCATCCACACGAGTTTCCATTCTGGTGTTGGGCATTAACAAGCTAGGAAGAAGGCATGTTCACCGCACCAATTGATAGAGTTAGGAACTGGGAATGAGGGACAGTAAGGATAAAAGAATAGAAAAGAAGAGATGTATTATTAATCCGAAAGAATGAATACAAGCAGTCAATAACTGACCCCTTGCCCAAGCTTACAGCCAAAGGAATAAACACCCCAAAAAGATACCCCCATTCCCCCAGCCTATCCTTTATATATTCTCCCAGGCTCCCCTTCTATATCCAGGAATAATGCTGCCTTGTAACTAACTATTTTGTCTTCTCTTCCTGCGGCTATATACTAAGAAAGACTTTACTATATCTCTCTGTGCCTGCGGCTCTGAAATACCATCCGTCGGCTCCTTTGATCTTGGAGTGATATCAGATACTGAGCTTGAGCTCTCTTTAAGAGTCATATAAGCTCTCTTTAAGAGTCATATAAGTTGAGACATAAACTCTTGCTAGGTAGCAAAGCTACGCTTCCTCTTGACTGCATCATGGACCCAATCATTTCGTAGCAGCCCTTCAATAGGCCGTCCCTCCTTTGTTAGCTTCAATAGTTTTCTGTCCAGTATAAGTGGGACCTGCTGACGTTGATGATCCCACCATGGCGGATGTCAATATGTCATTAAATTTTAGCCATCATTTTCAGAGTCACCCATCTGTCCTGTCAACACTCCAATGATTCCTCTATGGCTGGAATCCTTCTTATTTCCATTTCGGATGATTCAAAATGTTGGGGTTCACAACTATTTCTACTTGCCACCTATACGTAACTCAACAAATATTCAGAAAACTAAGGGAGCAAAATAAACATAAACATGCTTTGTATTTCATGAAAGATGCGGACATAAGACTCTATAAAAGGACAATGGAGATGGTATTCTTTCCCACTCCCGTAAATGTGGTCATTCCCAGGTTACGCTATGTTTCCCTGCCTCCCCCATTCTCCTCTTGCTCTCCAGCCCTCTATTGTACTTGACAATTAATCATTTACCATCCAATTCTGATCATACCAGCAACATTGTATTATTCTCTATTGACAAATAGCCGCCTAGAGACAAATTACTTCTTTCTCCCCATTCTACTATACACAAACTTGGTTGGAGGTCTATCAACATGCTGCTATAACGCAGTTGGAATACATTTTGTTTTTGGCTTTCTTGTATTGGGAATTTGAATGTGTTTTTCTTGTGGTCGTCATCTTCTGCATTTATATGCAGTAATCCATGCAGCTTTGTTTCTCGTCCACATGAATTCAATATATCAGCTTAATATTTTATAGAGAAAGAATTAAGTAAAGGATCAGCTAAAGCTTCTAAGTGCACAAACATAGTTATACCCATTATTCCAATTCCTGGACTAGTGTTTGTATATGCTGAACTACATTTCTCTTTCAAAAGCAAGATCTCTTTTAATTCTCATCCGGAGAAGGAATGTTGATTCTTCTTTTCAAATATTCTTTAGAACAATGTATCTTTTTCGTTAAATTGTTTCCAAAGTTATGTGCTTTAATTGATCATGCAAATATCTAGTATGTATAATCTGTATATGGTTGCTAAATGACTTGCTGTTCTTGTTGTTTCAGGTTACTTCCTGTAACCATACGTTTTGCAAGTCTTGTTTGCTTGATTATGCTGCTTCTTTGGGACAAGTGTCATGCCCTATATGCTCAACTTTACTGACTGTGGATTTGACTGGAAACTTGGATGCTGGACATCATACTGCTAAAACAAAGATCAAGGGCTTTAAATCTTCTAGTATTCTGAACAGAATTCAGTTGAAAGATTTTCAAACTAGTACAAAGATAGAGGCTCTGGTATGAAACGATTGCAATTTTTTTTCTGTATTTTTTTTCCGGATATGATTGTTGCAATAAGTAGTTCTTGTTTGTTTGAGTTCAAGAGGGAAGAAATTAGATTTATGGTCGAAAGGGATGGCTCTGCAAAAGCAATTGTTTTCAGTCAGTTCACTTCATTCTTGGATCTCATAAGCTACTCTCTCCTGAAGGTATAATTTACTATTTGTTTTGGTCTTTTGCTGTAATTCTAAATGACCAGTTTAAAATTGAACAATTTTGTAGTCTGGTATTACCTGTGTTCAACTGGTTGGAAGCATGACTTTAGCTGCTAGAGATGCTGCCATCAAGAGATTTACTGATGATCCAGATTGCAAGATATTCCTGATGAGTTTGAAAGCTGGGGGTGTGGCTTTAAATCTTACTGTAGCATCACATGTGAGCAGTTTTTCGTTATTGTTGGTTCATCTAGTTCAAATTTTTCTTGCTATACTAATAATTATCTGGTTGTATGAGAAGACTAACTCACTTTCTTTAGGTTTTCTTGATGGATCCTTGGTGGAATCCAGCTGTGGAGCGCCAAGCGCAAGATAGAATACATCGAATTGGGCAATATAAACCAATCAGGTAATCTTTTAATTTCACATTTATATTTATCTCCTGCTTTAAAATTGCTTTAAAATCCTGATCCTGATTAATGCTTTTTCAATGCAATAACCGGACAAGTAGCTACTACAGTCAATTGGCTGGAACGGAATTTTGGTCTTATCCTTTTGTTACTATGAGATACGGTCTCCCTTGAAAGGGTTCACAATGCGTTTTCCTTTACAGGATAGTGAGATTTGTCATCGAGAATACAATTGAGGAGAAGATTTTACAGCTTCAACAAAAGAAGGAACTGGTGTTTGAAGGGTGAGTCGTCGTTCTTAATTTCTTGGTTTATTTTTCCAGATGTTGTTCTTCTTGACTGATCACACATCTGACTGTACGCAAATTGCTTGTAATATTTGAATGATGTACCTTGCACAGGACTGTGGGCGGTTCTTCAGAAGCTCTTGGGAAGTTAACGGAGGCTGATTTGCGATTTTTATTTGCCACCTGAGCGAATTACTTTTACTTATGAATGGGTCTCAAAAAGCTTTTGGGGGAAAAGAAACTAGGTTAATCATGGATTAAATCCAATAAGTGAGATCTTGTTGTAAACTTAAATGACTAACTGACTTAACTACAAGATGATATTTGAGTTGTAATTTTGTATATTTGTGGTGATATTACTCTCAGTTATTTGACGCACTTAGGATGGTTGACTATCTCCAAGTGATTAATTTACAGGATCGTGCATGGTTCTTCAGAAGCCATGGGAAAATTGACGCTGGATGATCTACATTTTTTGTTTCAGAAGGTGAAGGAAAGCTAACAGAAGCTGAAGCTGCTACGAGGTTTAAAACTTATTCTAAAATTCGTTTAAGTACTGCTCCATGTTTTAAAAGTTGATGGGACCATAGATTAGTCCATTGATGGTTTATAATTGTTTATGAATTTTTAGAGAATTTTCAAAAGTCTATTTGTATTAAATATGATTTTTTTTAAGATAAATATAGTGATAATTGATTTTTAATAAATTAAATACTTATGAGAAAAATAAAATTTTGGACTTCATTAAATCTCCTATTTATAAGGAGTGTATAAAAAATTTATGGATATTTTTTTGAGTAGTGTAATATTTATTACAAATTTTTAAAGATTTTATATAATTAATAAATAATATTTATATTTAATATCAGTAAATTATATTAATATAATAATAAATAAGTCAAAATGACAAGCATACATATTGTTTTGATATGAGCTAGTAAAAATGACAGTCAATCCTGTCGTTTTGACGCTCGGGAGGGTATATTTTGAGCTTTGTCATTGCATACTAGAATGATGTCATTTTACATGGAAGCAAAATGACGACATTTTTTCCCCAGAGTCTTGAACCATCCTCACCAATTTTGAATGGAGACCATTAGGGAAAATTTGATTTTTGCTGGTTTTGGTCTTCAGTTGTTTTCGAGTCATAAAAACTCTACCAAAACTCCCTCTTCCTTTCCCGAGTTTATTTGGATGATTCTCATGCTGAAATCATTCTTTTAATGGTTGGAATGAGATAAGAAATATTTTCAAAATTTGGGCACTTCCCCTCTTGATTTCTAGTATTTTAGTTAATGAAAGTTAAGGATTTATATGGGTTTCAGTTTGTCATGCTATATCTGTGATTTGGATTAGTTTTTGTGGAGTTTTGTGTTGTATCGAGTAGATAAGAGTTTGGTTGGAAATTCCAAATTCAAATTCTAGGTTCTGGCAACTCAAGGTTGAAGACAACCTTGGGTGACATATCGTCGGAGGTCCCTTTGAGTGACAAGTTGTTTGGGGGTGTTGGTAGGCGACGTGTCGCTTATTAGCAAGGGTAGGCCAAGTCCAACCTAGAGGCTCGGATGAGGCATGACATGCCCAATATGGGACACATGTTCGGGTGTAGGTGTGCATCATCTTGTGCTACCACATGGTGATTCTTGATTGGCTTGAATTTAATTAATTACAGAATTATGCACACAATTCATTAAAGTAGAAAGTAGTCCAATCCAGTAAGCATGAATCAAGGTACATGCACAATCAATCCAGCAAGAAAGGAGGCATGCGAACATGGTGCAATATTGTCGCGCGTGCAGCCTTGATCGAACACCCCAGTACCATTGGCAGAAGATGTACCTAAGCTTGAAGAAAGAGAAAAACAGTGGGGTGAGACTATAAGAATCTCAATGGGGTCACAACATCATAAGATTTGCAGAAATCTAAACAATTATATTCCAATCAACATCAGATTCGCATACACTACTAAAGGGGTATCAAACAAACATCAAACAAGCAGAACAAAGGTAGTGCCGAAAACATTAAGTGTTGGGAGGACAAAGAACACTTATGAAACCAGAAGTACATAGGTAGGTAATTCATCATCTGATTTGAATAATTGAATGACTATCCCCTTCCACCTTTGTTGTCTAAAGCTTATCTGCATAAAGGGTAAATGGTTAGCAAACAATCTAATCAGCAAGTCTATCCATCTTGCCACACAAGGACAAGACATCCAAGCCACACAAGGACAAGTGCATCCAAACCACACAAGGATAAGGGCATCTTGCTACACAAGAACAAGGCAACTAGCCACACAAGGACTAGGCATCCAGCGTGCACTTGTTGGGGATTGCCACCCATGCTACTCCCATACCAGTAAGTACCTCTCATCTCACTTGCAGCATCAGTCACTTATCCCGAATGGCGACCGAAAAAGGATCCTGACACATAAACAAGAATAAGAATACATGAGCAAGTACAAGACATAGCAATACAATAGGCCATCTTCAATCATATCACAATACAATCAGCAAGTCAAATACACCAGTTATCACCGAAATAGGCACTCAATTCTAGCATAGGGATCCACAATCTGCCTAGGGTATCACAAAACAAACCGCAAGCATACATACCAAACCACAAGCATACACATATCAAGGAAAAAAAACCGAATCATCAAACAATCGAAAGGATCTTTGGAGAAATCGAGGAGACATAGATCCTACCTCTCTTCTGTCTGAACAAGTAGCTACTCTTTTGCCTTTATCAAGAGGATCTGAACCACCTAAGCACACATAAGGCAAAGACGATACCACACTAAGCATACATATTCAGAAACCAAATAAACATCTTAGTTCCTTACCAATTCCACTACCAAAAAACAAAGATTAGAAGTAGCTAGTACCTCCTCTTGGATATGTGATGTGATAGCCAAGAACACAACAAGAATCAACCTGATTATTCAACCCAATTCAGAGTATAAATTTTGGTACACTTAGGGCTTAATAGGGTATATGCGAGCGATTTCAACATTAGAGAGGTTAGGAGTTGCAATTTCATGTATATAAGAAAGGAATAAGTGCCAATTACTCAAACGATTAAAAGGAACAAGATCTGAAACCAATAGATAAGCCAATTAATCAAATTTCGGAAAATATAGGGTTAGGAATAGGGCATGTCGATTTCTGTATATGGAAGGATACAAGGGCTGATTTCATGATAGGTACTAATGTGAGGACCCGATCCCGGATACCGGACCTCACCTCCGTAGGACTTGAATTGACCCCACCGAGGGACCAACCAGAACCCTACAAGGCTTCTCTTACAAAATCCATAAAGTTATAAAATTCTGGTTGCCGTTTATCAGCAATACAACCAAGTTTATTGGATTCTCATATAAGTTTATTGGATTCTCATATATTCAAGGAAACCCTTACACTCATGAAAAATTATTTGAGCATGGTTCTAAAATCTTTGTATTTGTAAGGGGTTTGAAAATATTTATTAAAAGAACAACTTAGATTATTTCAAACACCAAGTTGCGAAGTTGTTTAGCGGAAGGCTTTGTAAAAGAGAAAAAAAAACATTTATTTTGAAAACACACAATCCGGGAAAATATTTCAACAAAAAAAAATAAAACAATGGAAAACCAAATCAACCTAAAAAGGATGAAAGTCCAGTCCAAAGTATTTATTACAGTCCGAAATATAAATATCAAAGAAATGTAAAATGCATGCAAACCACAAACACAACTGCATAGCCATAGTTCAGCACCTACTATTCGATGTTCTAGGGGAGACTAGGCTTCTCCTCAGCTGAACCTGAAAGGGATAACAAATGGGGGTTAGATCACTAGGACCTCCATGAGAGACACAGCATTCTAAGCGTTCACGGGGAGTCAATAGAGGCAATACGAAAAACCTTTTCTTTTAAAATACAAGTATAAAACCGGTGTAAGTAACATGAATAGTGAAAGTTCAAAAATCAGACTCAACGGTCTAAAATGAGTGGTTACGGTAAACGCATCATATCGTATCGAGAAATCCCACGGGACAGACATAAAACACCACACGAATCGGTTCGGCGCGTAGAACCGTCGGAGGCCCAATGGCAGTAAAGTTTGAGTTATTACAAGTTATGTTTAAATGTCCCACCGCCATTGTTGTCTGTGGAGCGGAGGGAATACACACGTCCTCCACACTCCATACTCACGACCTGTGATCAAAGGTCACATAACGCAACCATACAACTCCCTACGGTAAGAATCGCTCCCCTACTACGGGACGTCCGAATACTTACCTCGCATTGGACAAGCGCTTCGTGTAATTCACGGTATCATATCTCTCATATATATACCCACCAACATGCCCCAAAATTCATAAAATCATTTCAATGGGATAATTTACACATGTTCAAAACATCATACAACACATGTGTATAGAAATGGTAAAGTAACCAAAAATCATGCTAAATCATCTTTCATAAATTTTTTTTTCAAACATGCATCCTTGTAAGTTCTTAACACCCAAATCATGCCAAAACAAAAAGGAAAAACACTTAGAAAACGGCATGTGATACTCGACAACATCAAGTGTAAACATTACCCATCCAAGTTTCTATTCTTCATCTTAAACACATTTAAACATGTGGGTAGTTTTCACGCATATTTCACAAAACCAAAAACACATACATAAATATTAATTTTCAAACACATGCCGAGTACATCACTAGTCGCAATTAAACCATTTCAAGCATGCCTCATACTCAAAACCAAAACAAAAATCATTTATGTAAACTATATTAAAGGTGAGTAGCCGATCAAACCGATGATACGAAGTCTCCCACCTTTTGTCTCTGATCACGGAGTCCTTCCTACAAGCCCTGCTATGCCTACCATTAAGATCGTAACATACTCATGGTTAGGATCCATCAGCTCCATACTCAAATCAAAGAACACTTATGGATCTAATTGACCCAAGTATATATATATATATACTCACTAATCAAAAACTCACCTTGATGTATCTTGTTTGATTGTGATACTTGTGGGTCTAAGGGTACTTCGAATCCGATAGTTAAACTTAACGATTTCTCATGAAAGTTTATATCGTAGATTCCTGACATTCTAAGAAGAACGTGGATATGAAGAATGAAAACTTTGGCCGAGTAGAAAAAAAGATAGAAAATCTACAAGTTGCAAAAACTGTAGGGTGACGAGTTTGGTTTATGAACTTGGGGAATGAATTTCTGGATTCAGTCTTGAGTTTCTTGGCAGGTTGGTTCAAAGAAGAGTTCAAGGTATCAGAGAGGGTGTTCAGATAGGCTTAGAGAAGGAAGAAAAAGTGAAGAAGATAGATACCAAGATCAAGAACAGATTAGTTCCAAAAGATAGAAGAAAAGGTCTGGTTGCAGCAGCACAAGTTTTGGTTGGTATTCAGGTGAGACTTCTGGTGACTTAGGTTGTACATTCAGGCAAGAAAGAATAGACCAGAAAGTGAAAGAAAATGCATGCCAAAGATAGGGAAAGTCGGACTCAAGAGGGGACACACAAAAGAAACCAGAATTTGCAAGATGGTGAGTGATCTAGGGGTTCCCAAAACCAATGGCAATCAGATGAAAGTGAGTGGGAATCTTGCAATGGCAGACAAGGGTAAGTGGAGAGGTGTGTTTTAGCTGGAAAAGGAGAGAAAAATTCTGGTGGGAGGGCCAGGAAATGATGCTTAATCAAGT